>JARCIV010000006.1:11212370-11672370 GCA_029618585.1 Citrus australasica
AAATGGAGCAGAAAGGTTCATCATGAAGACCTGCATATGAATAAATAAACAGTAATATTTTATGCAAAAGCTACCCAGGCAGCATAAAAGAGGAGAATCAGGCATCAGATCATGTACCTTGTTATTTGCAGCTGCATGTTCAGCAACTAGTTGTATGGAGTCTGGAGATACGGTGAGAAAAAATCCAGCAATATAGAAGTACTTTGCCTTCTCAACTGCCCAAAAAAGGTTTCAGAATATAAGAAAGATGAAAATGATGAATCAATGGAAACCAAGAAGCATAAGGATTCCTACCAAAATCAGAGCTCATTGATTTTAGGAATGCTTTATTTTATTTGAATTTAATTTGAATTTTGTTTCTGTTCTATAGTTTTATTCTTGTTTAGATCAAATTTCGGGTTTAGGCATGGATCTTAAGTTAGCAGTATTCCTTGTTAACTAAGTATCCAATCTACCAACAGGCTTAAGGTTCATACATACAATTGCCTTTTGTTGCCTTTTAAGACAGTTGTTATTGTTATTGGTTATTTGCTATAGAATAAACTCTAGGTTACATTTTTTTTTTTTTGGCTGGTTATTTCTTGTAGTTCTTGAGATCTCGCAAGCTAATAAATCATGGGTATTCAAAGAAATATGGGAGATTAGGTTAATTTTATAATCCAGGTACTCTCAAAATCACCACAGTATTCAAAATATCCTTCCCACATCGATCTTGTATCAAGCCCAATGATGCCCTACAGCAACAATGGGAAGCAAATAGAATACCTAATGCCCAATTCTCTGGTTTCTTCAGATGCTCAGATTTGTAGCAATTTGCTGCTGATAAATTTGCAACTAGTGACCTATATTTCCAACCAAGACAACATATTTAGTTCAATATGGAATATTTCAAGATCGTCTATTTTAAAAAATTGGTAGAAAAAATGAAACAAAAAATGATACAGCAGAAAATCATAGACCTCATAAAGAAATTACGGAATGAAGCTTTATAATGAACTAACCTTTCACCACCCACAACGCAGACAGCACAAGTTCCTGTTGATGCAGATTCATCCTCATAATAGTGAACCTGAATTTTAACAAGCATCAGTAAACATTATCATTTCATGTCCTTAGAGACAACAGTTAATACATGTAGAAATTGTGATTTGAGATATGAATGCAGAAATTTACATTAACCCCAGCGAGTTTTGAGTTTTTTTTCATCTCCTCACCAAACTTGTCTTTTCCAATGCAACCAATGTAGCTTGTTGCACCAGGAATTTGAAGCATCCACTACAAAACAGAGATCATTATATTGATAATGAGATAAAATCTAACTTGTTTCTCTTTTGCCATTAAACTGAATTGACAATAATACCTGCGCGACTCTGATTGAATTTTGGGTAGCCCCTGCAAATAATAAACAGCATAGAAGCCATCATTAATAGTTGGTACTCATGAAAAGCCAACTACAAAAGTTCAAAATGCCTAACCTCCAGCAATGTACTCCACATTGTACTTCGATGCCATTTCATCATACCTGAGACAATATCCATATAACATTGGCCCATATTTGAGCTGGTGAAGAAGGATAGATAACAGAAAACTACTGATTCCACAGTGAAGAGAGGAAACATGTTTGCAACGAGAGAACACATTGAAATCCTCAAATTTAACAAGGTGCAAATTCACAATTTAATGCAAACACTCTAGCTTCCTCAATCCAGACCATGACTAGCTGGTAGGCACATATTTCCAAAGCAAAAATGAGAGTATTGATTTCAGAGAGAGTGGAATCACATTTTACAATTTATGGATATCAAAATTGCCCTCAATCTCAGACAAAAGCACATGAACTGACAAACCACATTCAAATTTTAGCATTATGAATTCAAGCTTAGGATATTTTGCTCCCACAAGCCCACTTCTCCATTGTTTCCAATGGCAAGGGGTCATCTAACATTCACAATCTATAAAAGAGACTAGAGTAAGCATTAACAAGTTTCTGGGATCTGTCAAGCCTTGGAATATTTTGTCTTATCCATTTCAGCAGCTTCACCCTCTGCAAAACCATTCTCAACCTCATAAACCTAGAGTTACATGAAATGATTTAGTAGCACAAGACCCTTGTTTGGATTTTTCAATTAATCATACACGTGGCAATGGAGTACATTCCTTATAGGGATCATAATGTAGGACGAAAAAATCCCTGTAGAACATTGTCAAATGCTCTGGTACAAGGTGTACCTCAGAGATCAAACCATCAAAGCATTTCCCTGGTAGTGAGTCAGGTTTAAGCATAGTTGGGAGACTTTTGCTAAACTATTTTCGTTTGTAAATAATTTGTCATTAAACAAAATATTGAAACCTTTTCATGTACAGGAAATATTACATATTCAGACAACAAGAAACTGTCTAACTACAAATGTCAGTTTGAGGCTGATGAGTTCCTTGGCTTGTCAAAGTGAGGCTGTATTGTGTGATCCAATTTTCTATTTCATATGTGATGTATTTGGGAAAAAAGGATATGCAATATCATAACATAAATAAACTTCAAATAACTCAATGCTGATGCCTCCAATTAGAAACTATCCTCCAGAATGCAAAGTGAAGCAAAATTTTTAGCAGACAAGCATCCAACTAACCAATGCATTTTTTACCAGGATGAAACCCAAAACAGTAGATCTAAAAGATCATTACTTTCAAACCAAGACTCTCTAAAATAACCCCATCAACAGACATTTTGGCCCGTTTCAGCCGTTTCAAAAAAGGAATCTAATAATCTAATTATAACAGGATATTTACTGATTTAGAACCAAAAAAAAATATAATCTTACAAAGGTAGATGCTTCTCCTCAGCAAGAATTGCATTGTTCAACTTGATGTCATACCTATGACGCAAAAGCAACCCAGTTTATAACTCAATGCAGAAAATCAGAATTAAGATTCTTATATGCGTATATATACACACACACCGTGTCCAAATCCAAAACAAATTTGGAACAAAAATAATTCTCTAAAACAACAATTTATGAACAATAATACTAGGAATCCCACTGGAGTCCCAACTGATATGACAGATTAATTTGTAACTGCCACGTAATAGTAACGACTAACCATATTTGATTAGTGGTTAAGCGGTCACATCAGTTGAACTCAAATAAAGACACAAATGCCGGGATCCATAGCATTACTCATGTACGAATATCCTAAACTCTCAGGATTAAAGCATCACCGGCAGCAGCCCAGATAATGAAATTAAAAATGTTTTAAGTAACACAATGTAAGGATATGTCCTTGATTGAAGAGCCAAATGAAACACTTTAGTTTAGCTGCTATAATCGACATGCTAATATGCAATCATTTTACAAACAAAATGAAAATAATAATAATAATAACAATGAATAAAGATCTGAAACCGAAACGACAAGACGTACGTACTTGTTCAAGAAGTCATCATCCACGACGGAAGAGATATCCAAGAGGGGATTGCCCATGCCCAGAAGAATACCCTCTTGCGCCATTGCTGAACTGAAAGAGAGAGTCTGTGTGTGTCTGCTGATGCTTTTCAAGTTGATCTCTTAGATTAGATCTGCTGACCAAATAGCAAATAGCAATTTACAAAGATTGGCGTGCTTGTTTCAAAATGTCTGTTTATATTAAAAGAAAAAAATCTTAAGAAAAGTGTCGTGGCACCGGCTGAGAAGTCGTGGCACCGGCTGCTTCCCATTTTCTCACCAACCTCAGTTTTAGACTTTTTGTCTTGTAAGCTGAGAAGTCGTGGCACCGGCTGCTTCCCATTTTCTACCTCCCATTTTCTCGTGAATATATGTATGTGGTAGGTGAAGTGAAGCTTCAAAGTAAAATCAATCTTTTTTTTCCCTTTCTTCAATACTTATATATATATTTTTATTTATTAAAAATTATTTGCTAGATCAGTTTAATGTTTTCATCGTGGTGCAGTGCGATTACTAACCAATAGTTGGAATAGGTTGGAGTTGAAATAATTTAGAACATAATGAATAATGAAATTCATAATAAATTGTTACAATAAGATGTATTGTCATTAATATATTGGCAATTCTCTTAGAATTGGAATGTATGGTTATAAATTACTAATATAATCTTAGTTGATAAAATCATTATCATGATTATTATAATTATTATAATTATTATTAAAAATAAATATTTTGAATAATAATAATAACGAAAACAGCAACAACAACAATAATAATTTATTATTATTTTTAGCACTATTATTATTATAATAATAAAATAATGATATTATTTTGAAAATAGTAATTCATATTATTGTTATCATTGTCATCATTATTGTTATTAACATTTTGGTAGTAATTATATATATAACTACTACTACTATAACAACAACTACTATTATTATTATTGATAAAAAATGAGGTAAAAAGAAATTTTTAATTTTCATTAAATATACAAATGTCAATCCATTTCCACATTCTTAATTTTGTGAGGCTCACTAGAATTTCATTCTCATCTCCACTCCTCATTTTAAGAGTAAATAAGTTAATAGATCTCATCCTCTCTTTTCCATTCTCATTCGTAATTGGTAAACACTCTATTATATTGAGAACAAATAGATATTGATTGGTAAAGGGAATAAATCACTCTCATTGATTTATAAAAGATTAATGGATTAAATTTTGTGCTAAAATCATCACATCCTAAAAAATTAAATCATATAAAACTCTATCCATGAAATTTTGAACAGATAGGAGCTTTACGATATACGAAATCATAAAAAAAATGTATCAAATATTGGACAGAAATGTTGACAGAAATGAGAGGAGCACCTTCTCGCACATTACTTCAAGCAATTACTGTAATAATTATGATTACTTAGCCCTATATCACTAGTTATCTAAGTACCGTAAGAGTTGCTGCTTAACATACTCATCTCCCGACACCTAACTAGCTTTGTTCGCCCAAATGCTTGCAGTCACTTTAGTTGAATAAGATTTTCCAATTTCATCCATCCTTCATAAAATAAAATAAAATAAAATAAAATAAAAATTTAGAGATGAGGTGAAATAATTTATTTATATACAACGTAATTTAATTTATGTTGGCCATGCACGCTGGCAGTCAATTTAGGATGCGTTTGGAATTGAGATGCTGTAATTTTTAAGCTACAGCTGCTGTGAAAAAAAAATTATAACTATAAAATAAAAATTAATTATATATAATAAATATAAATTTTAAATAATAATTTTAATAAAATTATTAAAGATATAATAGATTTTTCATCATGCAAGTAAAAAATCATATTAATATAACTTCTAATAAAATTATTAAAGTTATAATAGATTTTTTATCATGCAAGTGAAAAATCATATTAATATAACTTTTAAATTACAACAGTTAGTGTTTACCAAATATTTTAATACTGTATTTTTTAAATTACAACTACTCAATTTCAATACTAAACGCACCCTTAATTATAGATGGCTGCCATAATTTGAAACATATGGTCAACAGGTCAAGATTGTACCAAAAACAAAAACAAAAAATGTAAACTGTTCCACCTAACATAAATTAAATTTAATCAACCCATCAATTTCTCTGGTAAAACATGTGAATGGCTTTTAGGAAATTGAATAGATATGATAGCAAGTTAGCAACAGATCAATAATTTTAAGGTATGTTATAACACTTTTCTAAAGGGTTTTTATTTTCGCTCACTCTCACAGTGTTTTTTTTTTTTTAATAATATCACAAATTATCTCAAGAATACGAGAAAACCAACATAATGCATTAGCAATAATGAAATATTTCTAAACTATTCTTTGGAAAAACTGTATGATTGTAAGAAAAGTAAAAAAATTGTAAGAAAAAGAAATTTAATTATGTCATTTTAGAGAATAATTTTATGGATAAATACTTTTTTAGTCTTTATAATTTAACTTAAGTGTCCATTTAATCTCTATATTTTGAAAAATACCTCAAGACGCCTATATTATTAAATATGTTACAATCTTACCTTTATTTTTTCTTTATTTTTTCAATAATAATTGCACTATAATATTCTTTAATTAGCAAATTAAACAATAATTACTTACTAGAAAATTATGAAATAAATATCAGTATGAAATAATTAGTATTTTTTGTACAACTGTAGTAATCTTGCTAATAACCATTAATACCAACTAATTTAAAGTAATTTTTAATACTTTTGCAACAATCATACTAAAAGTTTCTTTTATAAAAAACTAATTTAAAAAATATCCTAAAATGAATATAATAATTAAATATTTAGTGTAATTTTTATTTTACTTTTAAGACTAATTTGATAAATTTTTATTTTTTTCTTTTCATCAATGCCTTTAATAATATTGTTAAAACGATGTTACTGTGATAGTAAAAAAAAAAAAAGTAATGGTAGGAGTGTAATATATATACCAGGGTGTGACATTTTCTAAAATATAAAAGTTAAACAAACACTTCACTTAAAATGTAAGGATTAAACGAGCTTTTATTCTAATCCTAGTAGGATTTTAAACCAAGAAAGACTTGATAATAAAGAATTAGTACTCTAGTGATATAAAATACAACGGTAAAAAACGTTTCAAAATGGTTTTAACTTTTCATGGTAGCCATCCATTCCGAAGGATGCAATCTTTCATCAAAACTTTTAAATAGATCACAACCTTTCATCATGTCTTTTAATTGTAACAACATCATATCTTTTTAGTCTCTGATGATATTCCACATAGCTTTGATGCTACCTCCAATGCCAATTCTTGAACCGAAACCTCTGCTTTGTGAAGAAAGTAAGTAATTCATCAAAATGTTTATAGCATCTGATGAAGTGAAACATAATTTCTCAATAGCTCTTAATGCTCATGTCTTTCTTGTTTCCGAAGAGAAGGTTGATGATTTATGATCCAAAACACGCACTAATGCCCCCAAATTACTCCTTCACTAACAGTAAAACAAAATGACAAGAAGTTAAGACAAAAGAATTAATTAAAATTTGGTTAATCATTTTCACGACCATGTTTCTGAATAAAAGTGATGAGCCATAAATCTGCAGCAGGACTTCATGCCCCATGGCCATCTCTTCACTTGACTCTTGTGACAACGTGGAGCTTCCTTTTCCCCAGTTGATAATAACACATTTTTTAAACTATCTCCACTCACTAAAAATCTTAACATATGCTCATGGACAATGAGTCTCATTGAATCTACTGCATATATAGAAAAAAGAAATGAAATAAAAATAAATAAAAGATTCAAGCAGAGAGAAAAGATTGGCCACAAGACCTTTGAAATGAATTATCAGTAAATTGGAAAGAAAAAAAATTGCTGATTGTCATCTTGGATTTTCTCCGGGGGAATAGTCATTCAAATAGAACAATAAAATGGAAAACCAAGTAAAGAATAATAAGCATAATAGGAAAATATATTAAGCAAAAAAAGAAGAAACATCAATGTTAAACCCAGAGAAATTGATTAGAATATGTTCTCTATTTTCAAGCTCATACAAGTTAATCAACTTCTTTAAACAAATAAGGCCAGAATAAGGTAGAATTCTCTTCCCGTGAAACGATGCATTTAAAGTCTGCCACCCCTCAGCGCAAGAACAAGATGAAGCACGGAGCCACCCTCAATGTTGATGCATTTAAAGTCTGCCACCCCTCAGCGCAAGAACAAGATGAAGCACGGAGCCACCCTCAATGTTGTAGTCACGAGCCGTCTTGTCATCTGCAAGCTGCTTACCGGCATAAATAAGCCTGCCACCAGTAGAAAAAGAGAGAATGATTTTAAATTGTTTAAATGAAAGTAATGCCTTGATGGTATTGTTGTCAGTCCAAATAAATCGAGACAAAGCAATTTCAAATCCAATGCTAATGAAAGATAACATGATTGCAACTACTATTGACTTGCATAAATTAAATAAAAAAATGAACCACCGAAAATAACAAAAAGCATAGATAGTGAAAGTGTCTTTTAGGTGGTAGTAACATAAAGTAATAAAGATATCAACAGCTGGGTGATGATGAAGTCCATCAAGTAATGTCATATAACTGGGGATTTTAAACTATTACAGCACTGATCTACGCTCTAACACCATTAATTTTCTATAATTCACCATTAACAGTTCCCAGTGAAAATATTTTGTGACAAAGATACCCAATTATAGACTATGACACTGGCTCAACTCCCATCCAAAACTGAATAGCCAATACAAATTCTAAAGGAACTATGTACTGTATGTGAACTAAGTCAGATCATGTTTCCATAAATAAAATATTTCAAAATGCAATCAACAGAGGGGAAATTGAATTCCAAAAACATAGGGCTATCCAAAAATGTCATGGACCGATAAATTTCACAAAATACAATGCCAAGATAATCAATTGAGGCCCTTTTTTAACTATAAATCCTTAAGTTTACTGTTTACAACATCAAATTAGTAATGCATGGGAAGGACGAACACAAATGTGCGCAAAATATGGAATTGATACAGAGTGAAAGGTCAAGAAAAGTACCTATAACCTATGCAGTAGCAGTTAATCAGGGACTAATGAAGTTAAACACACTTATTACTGAAATAAAAAAGAATAAATGATTGAATTGCATACCTTTGCTGCACTGGAGGAATTCCTTCTTTTTCCTCCACTCGTTCCTTGATCCTTTCGATGGTATCAGTTGGCTCAATATCAATTTCAATTTCCTTTCCTGTGAGAGTCTTCACCTTGATCATAGTTCCTCCCCTGAGCCTCAGGACCAAGTGAAGCGTCGACTCCTTTTGAATGTTATAATCTGCAAGCGTTCTGCCATCTTCCAATTGTTTACCAGCAAAAATCAGTCTCTGCTGATCCGGAGGAATGCCTTCCTTGTCCTGTAATAGAAATTCAATATTGATTAAACGTGAATATACCAACTGAAAAAAATCAAAACCTATGCGTAAAGAAATCTCAATAGGAACAAGATTATCAAAATTTAACCTAAAACAATAAAGAAATATTAGTTTAGCCTCGCGAACGGGACAAAGATTTTCATGTTATCAATAACATACGCTCAATCGCCACAACAAAATTTTCAATTTACTAGAATTTACAAGCTCTAATTTCACCAGTAACCCTAACCCTGCTAGCAGCGCTCACGTGACCTAGTATTAAAAAATCAAGACCTTCACCAGGAAAAATTAAAATAAGATAAAATAACCTAATCTTTCCATCAAAACAAACATACCCAGATAAAAATTCACAGCAAAAACGAATTTTTAAAATAAAAAATAAAAGTACCTGAATCTTAGCCTTAACATTATCGATGGTGTCACTGCTCTCAACCTCGAGAGTAATCGTCTTCCCAGTCAAAGTCTTCACAAAGATCTGCATACTAGGATTGCTTTTTCCTTTCTCTTCGATTTTGAAAAAGAAAAAAACGAAAAAGCTTTGAAGAAAGAAAGAGTGAGATTATATGTGAATTGACTGATGGAAGAGAAGGTTGCAGTGATTTTTATAATTTGATTTTGCACTATAATTATTGGTTGGTTTTTTAATAAATAATATCGGAGGAGGAATCTAATCGAAATGCATGGTCTCTTTCCTATTGAAAATTGGCAATGCTTATAAAGTTGGGGGACCTAATTTTATTCCTTTTATTTTGTGATGAAGATTTTTTTTAAATTTCTTTTTATTACATATATAGGATTATAGGTTCATGGTTAATAGTGAAAATAATTATTTAATCAAATATGTTAGTTAGACACCGCTTTGTAATTGGGGGTTGGCCAAATGTCTGTTTAGTATGGTTTATTTAATCGATATAAGTATTTATTTAATCTCATTAGTTTTTATTATAATTTTTGTTATTATTTAGTTATTTTTTTAATAGAGCTTTTGCAATTGGGGGTTGGTCAAGTGTCTTAATATAGTTTATTTAATCGACGTAAGTGCTTATTTAATCTCATAAGCTCTTATTATAATTTTTGTTATTGTTTGATTATTTTTCTAATAAAGTTTTGGCAAGCCTGTAGAAGTGCAAATGCTACTCAGTTCAAGTGTCATATGGCTGAACTGTATAAAATTAGCCCTGCTGCCCATGACTGGTTGATGGGAATACCGGTGGTTTGTTGGGCTAAACACTGTTTTCCCACACACACCAAGTGTAATCACGTCACCAACAACATGACTGAGTCATTCAACAATTGGATTGCAAATTTCAGAGCAATGCCAATCTTGAGAATGCTTGAAGAGATAAGACGGAGAATGATGACATTAATCCATAAGAGACAACAACAAGTTTTGTGTTGGAAGGATGAATTGCCTCTAATTGTAAGGAGAAGGATTATGGTAGTTAGGGAAGAGTCTAGGTCATTGCAAGTGATCTTGGGGCACAACCAAACTTTTGAGGTGATGGAAGATGTTTCTAAGAGAACTACAGTTGATTTGTTGGCAAACACTGTGATTGTAGGGGTGGGATGTGTCAGGGTTGCCTTGCAAGCATGCAGTATGTTGTATTGATGCCATGAGGTTCAATGTAGATGATTATGTTCACACTTTGCTCTAGAAGACCTCATTTAAGAACACATACTCTCACCAACTTTATCCGGTACCTGATGAAAGTAAATGACCATTGCTTTTACATGATAATCTTCTACCACTAATGATCATTAGAACTGCTGGCAGACCTCAAACCAAGAGAAGAAAAGAAGCTGGTGAAACGAAGAACTTTAAAAGGAGTTCAAGTGTGAAGTGCTCTAGATGCGATCAATGGGGCCACAACAAGAGGGGTTGCAAAGAGCCTCTGAGGTCTTTGAATATCAACAAAGCTGAAATGAAGAGAAGATCGTCCAAGGTCAACATTTATGTTGTTTCCTATATTTATTTTATCATTATCAAATTATTATGTATATAATACAAACTAATTATCTATACGTGTGTGTGTGTGTGTGTGTGTGTGTGTGTGTGTGTGTGTGTGTGTGTGTGTGTGTGTGTGTGTGTGTGTGTGTGTGTGTGTGTGTGTGTGTGTGTGTGTGTGTGTGTGTAGAAAAGAGAGGAATGCTCTGGCTCGGTACATTGTGATGATGGATATACTTCAAGGGCTACCTTTGCTAGGAATATAAGCTCAACTCAGTCCAGTGTTGTTGGACCTGGTATTTTCTTTTACCTTTCTTTATTTTTGCGAATAATTTATCAAATAGTCGTAAATAAGAAGAAAATAAATGTCTTATTGGGTTCTTTACTTGATGAAAGACAAGTTATTCTAGAGTAAGCAGTATGAAGTTAATGCATTCAGCAACATGTCAAGATTATCTATATATTTACAAGAGGATAACAACACCAAAGCTAATCCCATACACCACATTTTTTTGAGGGATTAGATGATACTATATCTCTTTTACTGTAAGCTTTGCTATCAAGATATTGTATCATCTTTTGTTACTCAACCTCATATATAGGATTGAGTTTTTGTATATTTTGTAGAAGGGTTATTTTTACAAACAAACTCACAATATTTTGACAAGGGCAAGCATGCCTTATAACTTGTCTAATTATGGCAAATTAAGAAAACAATTGCTTTTTTTGTAAATATGGGTTGCTGCTGGTTGTAGAAGCTGATGACATGCAACCATTTGTAATTGTCACAAATTATTGTTGTTGAAATGCATATAATTAATTACTATAGTTCAAACTCTCGTGAGTTATATTTTAATTTGTTAAGAGTACTAGTTGTAACTGTGGTTTATACTTTATTATGTTGGTTTGAAGTTGATTTCACCTAGTACTTAAATTTAATCTTGCTAATTTAGTTTTCAATGAGACACATGGTATATAAATAAGCTTGCTGGTTTTGTGTTGAGTTTTGAACTATTATTTATGGTTGACCTTGTTGGGTTAGTGTTGATTTCATGTATATTACTTCAAGCTGAGCTTGCTGGTTTGGTATTCATTTTATGTATACTACTTAAGGCTTTAAGCCTGCTGTTTTCTCTGTTTCATGAAAACTGATATGCATTAGAAATTAACTACTTAAATTTTCATTACTCCATTACTAAATCGTTGTTCGGTGTACAACCAACTAGATTGTACAACTTTAGGCATTATGCATCCTAAGCATCATAAGATTTACTGCCAGTAAGACTACATTACAATACATCATTGTTTTCAATACATCTTTATAGTGTCCAGGTTTCATTAACTTCTTCACAATGCTCTTCACCTCTTTTACATTAGTATCAATCGTATTTATGACATGAGAATCCACCATGGCAGCCGCATTCCCTTCTAAAACAGCCCCATTGTTGAAGTCGGTTCTATCTGGTACCCACCACTTGAAGTAGCCACATTTTGGTTTGTTCATGCATGTGTAATAAAGCTTGTGAGGATTATCATCAGACTCTGATATCTTCACTTCAGCTCTGGTTTGGCATCCGCATATACGATTTGATAATCTGATTAGCCTGCCATTAACCCAATTTCTCCAAGATGGTTCATATTCTACTTGCATGTCTGATCTGCATGATGTGTTTGAGCTTTGGGAGTCCATGTGTTTGTTGGTGTGTTATCTGTTTTTGGCTTGTATACTGGTTGAATATAATGATTCACAAGAATGTATAGCATGAGCTTCCTGAGTTCATGCACTGGCTTTTTTTTTTTTTTCCTTCAGAGTAAATGTGAAATGGTGATGGAAGCTAAACATTGTTTTATTCAAGTATTTATAGGCAAAGTTGCTGTCAATATTGCCGTTGATTCCAACGGTAATATTAGCAGAAGGAAGAAAATTTTTTTGACCCCAAATCTCCAACTTCTAAGCACTAAGAAATTTATGTTTGATTTCAGTATTTTCGGCTTTTGAATATACTTGCACTGCCAATTTTGCTCGGAAATTGTACCTGTCAGTCTTGAAAGGGTATTTTCGTCCTCTTGTTAGTCCACTAACGGTTAACTGAATGAAATACTAACTGCAGGGGAGGGATGTAAAAATACGGAGATACTTTCTATTAAATTAATATTTGGTAAAACCTCAGGAAAGGTATGTAAAAATAACTCGAGAAACTTATTATTTTGTCTTTCATCAATAGCGAGTTCCAACTTGGGAAGGAATTAATAAAAAGAACATTAAATCCAATATTACCTACATAAATGACTCATGCCATGTCATTCATTGCATAATCCTCTTTGACTGTACACAAACATGTACAAGGATTAATCAAATAGCCAAATATATAATCTACATGATAGCAAATATTAACTGTAGAAGTATAACATCTAACCGAATTCATTTTATCATTTCAGTTTTTCAGTCTAAAATAATTTCATAAACTGATCTGGAACATGCCCAAGAGCAAAACCCGTTGGATGCATATGAAACCTACGTTGAAGCATGATGGATGTTGCAATAACAGGACCAGTAGAAGGAGGACCAAGAAAATCTTTATTTTCAGGAAGAATTTGCCCTTTTTACGATGTCTTCAACTTACTTTTGTTGCAAGTGCTTTCACTGATAGTACTTTGCTTCGCTTATGTTTAAGTAATAATATTATTTTGCTTTTGTTGGTAAAATGGCGTAGAAAAAAAAGTGTTGAATGTTTAATGAAATGCTGCTATTGTTATAAATGAATTTAATGGTTTTAATGGAATAAAATTACTATTACTATAAAAATTAGGTCTAATAAGGGTATATTAAGTATTTAAATGAGTTTATTGAGTAAAATTAAAAATTTCAAAATTTAAAGGTGGGTTTATTTAGTAAATGGGTTTTTTGAGTGACTTGGTGGATTTAAATATCTCCACCCTCTCATTTATACTAATACCATTTTGTCTTTATATAAAATTAGTACAAAGAATAAAACCTTTTAAATACACCCACTTAGGTAACTTTTACTAATCAACATTCAACAGTGCTACTTAAATAAAAAGAAATCATCGAAGTAGTTGGGCAACGCTTTATATTCATTTCAATGTAAGTATTAAAAAAAAAAAGATTTGTAACTTCAACAAACAAAAACAAACTATGGATTTTGATCAAATGTCACCATTATGGCTCCCTTAATTAATTGTTTTTAAGAAAATCTTCATATGCTCACTTTTGATTTATTACGTATTAACATTACTTTACCGATCAATGAAATGTGGTTTACTTGATCATAACAAGTCCAAAATATTAAATGGGTTTATTTTTTAATAATTTCTCAGCAAAAAAAAATCAATGAATTTATTTAGGGGCAAAAATTTACTGGAGTTTCAATTCACTACTTCCCACTCACAAGGTATTTCATTTCTTCTCGTTTTGTTTCCATTAATAATCAGATTCAATTAATTCAACTCCTTCACAATCGAGAGTAAAAAAATTCTTAAAAAAAAAAAGAGCTGCAATACGAGCATATTTTTAAGTTTTATATGGTTAGATGTTAAAAAATAAAAATAAAAACAGTAATAAGAATAAAGTGGGGATTAAATGGGATATATTGATAGAAGAAAATTATTTTTAATTTTTTAATGGAGTTAGTTGAAAAGTAAGGCCTAGTAAAATTTATTAAACTTTCAAATATCATCACTGCTTCTACAGGAAACCCCAATAATTTCTATGGATGCACTTAACTTCGTTGCACTAATAGGATTGGAAATAATTTTTACAGCGTTTTATTTAAAAATATTTAAATAAATTACCTTTTTTTTGTCATTAATTTACACAGTACAAGTTGGCTCTCTCTTATTTCTTTGAAGTAAATGTCATAAATCTATAGTTATATACGTTGATGAGAAATTTTTCGTTCATCTGAAAAATAGGAGAGAAATTAACTATGACTAAATTGTTAAAAATAATTTGTTTACCAATGATCAAATTACGATTAGATTTGTCATTCATCCTACAAGTGACTTTAGGAAGAGGTAAAAAAATGTTGAAGAAATGAGAAAGTAGAAAGCTCAATAATTAAGCAAAATAAAGCAACAAATGATCAAAAACAGGAAATACAATTATACAATAACCTGGAAATCCAGATCACAGAAAAAGCAAAGAGAAAAACACCACATGATGATGCTTTATTTCATGCTACAGAACCAATTATCAGAATATGGAAACATAGACAACACACGCTGTGAACAATTTTCTCAAAATCGGTTAGTTCAATTTTTGGAATTTCACAGACAGCGAGGAAATAAATATTGCCGTATAAATACCTTTTCTGACGGCCATATACACTCTGGCTGAACAGTTTCATCAGAAAAAAACTTCTAAATAGTCACCAAGGTGATGGGTCTCATTCCCCTCAAAGAAAAACACTTTAAAAAGGGGGGATAAAAACAAATTTGAGACATTGCTCAAAAAAAGAAAGGTAGAATGTAAATCTTGAACACGAATTCAAATTCTATGTAGAAAGAAATATTTAAAGATGATCGCAGATTGCCTTTGTGAAATCTGATGTCGTTGAAGAGCCACCAAGATCTGCAGTTCGATACTTCCCCTCTGCAATTGTGCTCAGGATAGCACTTTGGATCCTATCAGCCTTGTCATGGAGCTCCAAATGGCGCAACATTGTTACCGAACTCAACAGCAAAGCAGTTGGATTTGCCAAATTCTAGGTCAAGTCAAACAGCAAAATGAATTAGGTAGTCCATTCTGGCTTTCTTTTATTACCTTGAAAAGACAAACCAAATTCATCCTTGAAATGTATATTTGCATCAATTTTATGGGCCATGCTTGTTCACGATAATAATTATATTTTTTATATAATACTCAATACATCAGGTTTGAGGTTGCTTTGGCATGTCCAACTTCTTATTGATCAATATTATTACAAGAGTTAGCCACAAAATCATTCTAGTTTTATGCTAATACCCTTAATGAGGCTGAGGCCATAGAATAGCTTCATAGATGATTTCACCTAATCTGATAGTAAGAGGGAAGACAGCTTATTCTAATGCAACAACAGAACCTAGCAGAAACCTATAGACATGTGGAAAACTAAAATGGAAATTAGCCGAAAATTGTACAAGATTATATGATTAAGCAAGTTTCAAGGCTAACCTTTCCAGCAATATCAGGTGCTGAACCATGAACAGCTTCAGCAAGGGCAATTCCTCCTTCCCCAATATTGCAACTGCACAGGCAGTTATATTCTGTCAGATGACGTAGATGCATGTAATTGGGGAAAGTCTAAGGATCATAGTTACCTAGGTGTTAAGCCCAATCCACCAATCAACCCAGCACATAGGTCACTAATGATGTCACCATAGAGGTTAGGCATTACCAACACATCGAAAGCTGCTGGATTCTTCACAAGCTGTGCATACCAGTAAAGCAGTAGGTTTTTAGCAAGTAATTTTGTCTTCTATGATTAAAAAAAAAGAAACAAAAATTAAAAAGTTCCATTGGCGGTTCTACACTATGCATCAACAGCGATGTTCTGCAAACAACCAGAGAGTAATTAAGGAAATGTTGTAATACCATCATGCAGCAATTGTCGATGACAACTTCCTCATATGTTATCTCAGGGTACTTCTCGGCAACCTCACGACAACACTGCCAGTAAAAATTATACAGAATATCAGATGTAAATGCATAGATATACAACTGAATAGTCGATAATTGATTTCAAATGGAAGACCTTTCTTTTTTAAATATTAAAGAAAAAAAAGGACCTTCAAAAAAAGCCCATCAGTTTTCTGCATAATATTTGCTTTGTGTATTGCAGATACTCTTTCTCTTCCATGTGTCTTCGCATAGTGAAACGCATATTCAGCAACTCTCAAACTAGCCTGACGAGTAATGATTTTGAGACTTTCAACCACACCTCTCACCACCTATCATCAAAAACAAAAACTACTTCTGGTTTACATTTACATTTGTTGTACATCAGTAAGTGAAAATCTGTTGCTGCAGAAACAAACTCACTTGATGTTCAAGTCCACTGTACTCTCCTTCTGTGTTCTCACGGATAGTGATAAGATTCACATCATCATAGCGAGTTTTATATCCAGGGAGGCTGTAGCAAGGCCTAACATTGGCATACAAATTAAGTTCTTTCCTCAAAGTAAGATTCAATGAACGATGACCCTTTCCAATTGGTGTTGCCATAGGCCCTTTCAAGCCCACCTTGTTCCTTCTCACAGATTCTAAACTTTCCCATGTCAGAAAACTTTGTGTTCTAGGATCTATTTCAGTCCCCACATAATGCTCCTCCCATTCAACTGGCACTTCAGCTGTCCTAAATACCTGCAACAGATCAAATATCAAAATCCATCACAACTTTAAGTACATTATGGCCAATTAATACTCCTTAGATACGCTTAATTTTGCCAACTAGAGTCATCAAAAATAAAAGTTTAGAGTAAAAGAATATAAGGATGAAAAAAAAAAAAAAACTGTATTGGGAACAGAATGCAAAGATACATATTTACATTTAAAAGAATGAAACAATGAAAAAAAAAACCTTCAGCCCAACAATATACAACATTTTCCCATCAACAAACTAAGGTCAAAGCTCATCCTCAACAACCTAATCCCAAACTTTGCGTCAATTTCCTCTGAGTGGACTACAACTTTTGGACGCCTAACCACAGAAAATCTTTATATTTTCTTTTCCCATACACCAACATACACTTCAAATTGCCAATATGGCAGAAGAAAATTGAAGTAAAATATAATGAAGCTCACTCCATGTTCCAAAAAGTTGCTAAATCTACTTCAAAGTCACAATCATATCATAAGATTTCATCTGCTTGAAATGGCATAGTAGTCAATAACTCACGTAATTTGAACTAGCACAGATTCAATTATTTATTCAAAAAAAAAGAAGAAGCAATATTTAGTCAAACAAGCAAATTATAATAAAAATACAAACAGAGAATACCTGTTTAACGGACTCGGCGATCTCGGGGCCGATTCCGTCGCCGGGAAAGAGAGTGGCGGTGATCGGAGTAATATCGGAGGAGAAGGCCCTGGCTATAGGCAAAGCTAAATTAGGGTTGGGGTTTGTGGCTGAGAGGATCTGGCGCGATCGGATTCCCAGGACTCGTCTCAGCAGCTGCGTTGCCATTGATTGATCCTTCTTCTTTTTCTTCTCCGTTTGATGTGATTTTTATGAAAAAGAAAAAGAAAAAAGCAAAATAAAATTGCAACTTTTGAAGGTGAGAATATAATTTTATTTTTATTTTTTTAGCCCTATTTTGTGTTTTTCATTTTTCAGTTTGACTTTTCTACGCTGCGAACGAGTGCTCGTTCTCGTTTAGAAAAGTCACGATCCTCTTGACTTACGCTAATCTAGTCCAATAACTGAACTCCACGTGCATTTTTAGGGTTTTATTTTTTAAAAAATTAAAATTATACTAGATGCATTTGATAGATGAAGGCCTAAGCTAGCGTTTGTTTTTTTATATGAAATTTGAATAGATCTGAATTAGTCTGAATTCTGAATAGGTCTAAACGTCTGAATCTAAATAATATGTTTTTTTTTTTTTCTGAATCCCGAAAAATAAGTATTAAGTTGTTTGTTTTTTTAACTTTAAAAGCTGAAAATATGTACTTTTACATTTGTATTCTTATTAAATTTGAATGTCAAATAAATAATATATTAAATACCACAATATTTTAATATTTGTAAGTAAAATTATATTCAAGTGAATACATAATTATTTTGAAATTTTAATATATAAAATACCATAAATTTTAAATTTTATCGTATATAATATAAGAAAGAAAAAATAAAGATATTTTTATGTGGGGTAAATGTCTATGGGTGAGTTTTGGGATAGACATGAAAAATAAATTATAAAGCAAGGATATTTTTTACATTAGCAAGTAATTGACTTAATTGAGATTTCTCCATTAAGTTAAAAAGCCAAAAAAATTGGCTTATTTTATTAAGTCAAAATTATCTAAAAAATCTCAATAAGTTATAAAAACAAACACCTCTAATTAATTTAATTAATTAAGTTAAGTCAATTTAAGTCATTAAATTAAAAACAAACGCCACCTAAGTCTTATTTTGTAAAATGATTAAATTATATATTTATTATATAAATTGAAATCATTGTGAGCTAAAATAATATTATTATTTTAATTTATCATAAAACAAATATATGATTCTCTAAATGAAAGAAAAGTATGCTATTATATTATAAAATCTATTAAAAATTTACAAGTACACAAAAATTTATAACATTTTCATAATTTCATTGTTTATTTTCTTTACAATCATACTAACTTGCTTTTTAGTACATTAATTATTCAAATATTTCAACTTTTCTATCAATGAAATAAAAAATTTCATAAAAAAAAATTTGATACAATTTTAATAATTTATAAGCTCATCTGTTGCACTACTATTACCTTTAATTTGTTACATAAATTTATTTTACTAAGAGTTTTGATATCGCACTGTTTGATACTTATGTCTTTTTACAATTTATGCACACCAACATTCACAATAATATTCATAAAAAAATAAATAAAAATTAGTCCGAGTCAAAAAAGAAATTCTTGAATCCGCCCCTGGTAATGGGCTATTTAACCAAACCACAAGGATGTCAACGGCCCATAAAAATGTTTTAGAAAATACATATATATAAATAACATTATGTTAAATGGTCGATTAGCTTAATCTTCAATGATTGTCAATGGCTGCTAACACTGCGATGAGGACGCAACTGGATGAACAGAGAGGTTAAAGGAATATTCCACACCTAGCTAGGAGTCATCATATAGTATCGCGCTGTATGTAATACAGCTGCTTCAACAGTGAAAAAAATTTTGAACAACCGGTATTTTACCGGTTGTTCATCTAATAATTTTTTTAAAAAATTATTTTTAATGTAAAAAAATAAGGAAATTTATAAAAAATTAATATAAAAAAGATTTGAGTGAGAAAAATATTTTTAATTTAAAAGAAAGTTAAAAAAAGAGTAAAATAATCATGTTTCAATTTTTTTGGTTAAATATCAATATATTAGATGGATGTTTCAAATTAATTTTACATGTCCCTAATTTTCGTTAAACTTTCTTAATAATTGGTTTATTTGTTTCCACTTCTCAATCCACTAGTTTTATGTATAATATTCCTACTAAATTTGTTAAATGCTAATTTTTTAGGTTAGATTCCAAGTAAATTCATTTCTCGTTGAATTAGTTCCTAAATTTAGTTACACTTTCTCTCTTTTTGGTTTATATGTTTCAACTATTATTTCACAAATTTTACGTTCAATATTCCAATTCGCTTGGTAAAATTTCATTTATTTGGGTTAAATACCGAAATAATTTTTTTTTGTTAAATTAGTTCCCAATTTTGGTTAAGCTTTTTCATATTTAGGTTCATATGTTTCAAATTATTAGTCCACTAGTTTTTTGTTAGGTATTCCTAATAAGTTCATTCAATACCAATATTTTGGGTTAGATTCCAAGTAATTTTTATCCCGTTGGATGAGTTCCTAATTTTCGTTAGATTTTCTCGCTTATTGGTTCAAATATTTCATCTAATTATTCCTCTAGTTTTATGTTGAATATTCCCATTAACTTGGAGAGATTCCAATTATTTGGGTTAAACACCGAATTTATTTTTCGTAATTTTATTTTTGGTTAAATAAGTCCTAATTTTGGTTAAAATTTTTCCCTTGTGGGGTTATATGTTTCAATTATAATTTTACTAGTTTTGTGTTCAATATTCCAATTAACATGGTAAGATTTTATTTATTTGGGTTAATTACTGAAATATTTTTTTTGGTTAAATTAATTCCCAATTTTGGTTAAGCTTTTTCGTATTTAGGTTCACACATTTCAAATTATTAGTCCACTAGTTTTGTGTTAGGTATTTCCACTAAGTTCGTTTAATACCAATATTTTAGGTTAGATTCCAAGTAATTTTCATTTCTCGTTGGATGAGTTCCTAATTTTCGTTAGATTTTCTCGTTTATTGGTTCAAATGTTTCATCTAATTATTCCTCTAGTTTTGTGTTGAATATTCCCATTAACTTGGACAGATTCCAATTATTTCGGTTAAGTACCGAATTTATTTTTGGTAATTTTATTTTTGGTTAAGTAGGTTCCTAATTTTGGTTATATTTTCTTCCTTGTGGGTTTATATGTTTCAATTATTATTCCACTAGTTTTGTGTTCAATATTCCAATTAATTTGATAAGATTTCATTTATTTGGGTTAAATACCGAAATAATTTTTTTTGTTAAATTAGTTCCCAATTTTGGTTAAATTTTTCATATTTAGGTTCACATGTTTCAAATTATTAGTCCACTAGTTTTGTGTTAGGTATTCCTACTAAGTTCGTTCAATACCAATATTTTGGGTTAGATTCTAAGTAATTTTCATTTCCCGTTGGATGAGTTCCTAATTTTCGTTAGATTTTCTCGCTTATTGGTTCAAATGTTACATCTAATTATTCCTCGAGTTTTGCGTTCAATATTCTCATTAACTTGGACAAATTCCAATTATTTGGGTTAAGTACTGAATTTATTTTTCATAATTTTATTTTTGGTTAAGTAGGTTCCTAATTTGGGTTATATTTTCTCATATTTGCTTTTATATGTTTCAACTATTATTTCACTAGTTTTGCGTTCAAAATTTCAATTAATTTGGTGAAATTTCAGTTATTTATGTTAAATATCAAAATTACTTGTATTACCAGAAACAATAATTTTAAAAAGTTGAATTATGTTTGAACCCTTACTATTTTGTAAAATATCAACCTACCATATAATACTGAAAATTTTTTATTGTAACCCTTAATCTTTTCCAATATTTTGGGTCCTTAATCTAATTCCCTTTTATATATATCATGAGATCTCTTGAACTTGATTGTATTTATACTTGAGCTTTTAGTCTCTATACATATTTATTCTCATTTTATCATTTTAGTTGATTATTTTTAGTTATTGTTAAAATAAATTAATGCATTTATTTTCATCTCTCTTTACTTTTTAAAATAATTTTTTAATTTTTCAAAACTTCGACAGTAAATAAAAAAATAACATGTAAGAGCGCATGGAATTGCTATGCTTCTCCAAAAAATTATTTTTAAAAATTATGACGGCATAAGTTATAAAAAATATTTAAGCTAACAAAAATTGAAACTTTCTTAATCTATTTGTGTTGAATTTTTTTTTTCTTTTTTAGGAATCAATTGACTTCAGGAGATTTCTTGAACTTGAAATTATTTATACTTAACTTTTGATTTTTATAAATGTTATGCCCATTTTATAATTCAATTAATTATATTTATTTATCTTTAAACTAAAATAAATCAAGAATTAAGATTTTTTATTCAAATTAAATTTTTACCACTATTTTTTCTTTTCAAATTATTTTTCTTAATTTCTTATTACTTCAACCAAAAATTTATGCTATTAATTATAAATATTAATATATTATAATTTTATTATTATCACTATTATTTTTTTACTCTTACTAAAATTATTATTATTACTATCTTGCCCCATGAGATTTGTTAACAATTTTTTTTTAATAATGAGTATCCTTCTTTTTGTCTTTAAGTATGGATATAATTTTTAATTTATAAAATAAGTTCTTAAATTTTCAAGACTTAACTAAAATAATTTTTAAGAGTTTATTATGACTAATATGGTTATGAAAATTTATTACTATAGTAGCAACACTTTATACCATACCATTTCATATTTATTACTATACCAAAATTTGTTTATTTATTTTATGGTTATCCCATGAACTGTGAAAATTAACTTTTATATTAAAATTGAAAATTTTTTAAATTAGTATTACATTGATCCAATTCTACTAAGCCAGAATTTATATAAATGTAAGATTGAACAAATTTTGTGATAATTGCGCATCATTCAATATACAAAATTACAAATCATATAACTATCTAGTGAGTGCAGTATTACTCAAATAATTTGATTTAATTTAGAAATATAATTGCCATGCTTAAATTATATAATTGTAAGTACAATATAATATAAAATTATTCAATATTAGTTGCATTTAAATTGTAATTACCCATGTCATGTACCAATATGAATTTGATTAATGTTTAACAAAAAAATTATTATAGCAAAAAAGATTAAATAAAATAATTAATTTACATAAGTTTGTATGAATTAATTTGCATAAGAGATTGTTTGTGAGTTTTATTTAAAAATATCAAATATTAAATGCTTTATATATGTGGTATATATAAAAATTAAAACATATTAATGCTAGCCTCTAATAATAACAACAACATTTGAGGGGTAATTACATGTTTGGAATCATAATAATTCGATAGTTGGATGAACATTACCCTCATTTTAGTAGGTAGAGATTTAAATCCCTATATGTGTATCATGAGATAGTAAGATTGATTTCTTCCGAATATTTAGAAATAAATTGATTTCATTATGTGTTTAGATATTTAGATTGTAATGCAATTTAAGATGATAAAATTATTTTGATAGTTTCTTAAGCAAAATATCATTACATTTATAACATAATAATAAAAATAGCTTAATTAATATATAATTTATTTTAATTTATTATATTTAAATATTATTCTCATTAGTACATAAGTTACATTTTTAAAGAAAAATATCATTTAATTTATAATATAATATTAAAAAATAATATAATTATAGTTTTAAATATAGTAGTTTAATTAATTTTATTTAATTATATTTTTTCATTAATACATAGGTTAAATATATTAACTATATTTTTTATGAATTAAAAGAAAAAAGAAGTATTTTCATTTTCTAAAGTTGAGGGGGTATTTGATAGTTTAATAGTTTTGAATTGCTTTTCTTAATAGTTACCTAAAATGAGGGATATGTGTGATAGTTACCTTTTAATTTTGGCCTCTTTAACCAATTAAAACGATGGTATCGGTGGCCGGTTACGTGTTGAATTAAAACAATATTAAAAAGCGGCAGCCGCTGTATTTTAAGCGGACCCCCTAGGGGACACAAAAAGTTCCCCACATATGGGCTTCTTCGAAATTCTACCTTAACCACATGTTATGAAAAAGATGGTTCGACCTTTTAAGGTTGTATGAGCTCATTATATACTTGTGTTGAGGTTGCATGCCAACCTTGTGGCTTGGGCCCAAAATAAGCCTAGTACTTAAGACTACTCATCGTAAATGTATCCATTCATGATTAAATAGCCCAATCCGATCTAAAACAATTCAAGTTTGGATCAAATACAGATAAAACCTTCAACCTGATGAGGTGGGATTTTGGCCAACTCAATCAGATCTGATTCGATCCAAAAAATTGATTGGGTTGACAATAAATTAAAACAAATATAATTTTAAATATAAATCTTAGGAGTGTGTAAATAACTAGACCATATCCAATAGTAATAGTTAATTTTTATTTCTATTTATTTGATTTCATAATAATAGTTTTTTTTTGTTGAAAATTAGAAATCTTCTAATAACTAAAGCAATTTGAAAAAAAAAACTCAAATTAAACAAAAAAGACTCAAAATTACCCCTAATCTGAATATAATCCGAACTCAACTTGATTCGCATATAATTGTAATCCGATCTTGTTCGAACTCAAACTGGAACTTTTGATTCAATCCAATGATAGTTCGAATCAAATTACAAATTTAGATTACTTTTTTCCCAATCTGATCGACCCAAACCCAAATAAGTTGATTCGAACTTGAATTTGCCTACCCCTAAACATAATCATGTTTTTGCATTCCGAACTTCGAAATTGCCATGTAAATTTTTTTTTTGAAGAAAAGAATTAATAAGTAAATATCAAAATGCATTGGAATTCATGACATGCAAAATGCATGTGAATTTGTGATTCATTCCATGCGGAAATTGATACAAAAAATTTAAGAGAATTTAATAGTATTTTTTTAATTAATTTTGTTATTTTTTGGGTGTCTAGATATTAGTTTTTAAAACAAATATATATATACATATATATATATATATGAGTGTGTAAATATATTGATTTTTTTTTTGGTATTTTAGTGACATCCTCAGTTGCACATTGCACGGTCCCTAATCATGGCCGACCAATCATTTCAAGCTAAACATTAGTGTGCTACAATATGTTTAGAGAATAATTATAGAGTCACAAATGTTAGAATAAGAAATTCTTTTGGTAAAAACCATTACCTATAATTCAGGAACATGTATGTTATATCACTAAAAATTAATATCAAAATATCCTGAAGTGTATCTGAATCCATAGTGCTTAATTGCTTTTTAGAGTCGTGTGGTTGGCCTTACAGATCTACATGTTATCCTAGAGAATCCTTTGATTTTTCCTGTGCTCTCTCTCTGATAATGAGATGTTAGAGAGAATAAAACAATACATGTGACTTGGGTATCATGACCACTTATATAGACAACTTTTTCTGATGTCTTTACGTATTTATATTTTAGCCCATCATAAAAATAGAAATTATCCTTAATTCTTTACATATTAAAGGCCTGCACTCTATCAATCACGTTAAAGTTCATATTATCGAAAACCTTAACAGATTACTTTTAATTGAGCTTAACTCTATATGACAATCTGCAACACATAATTATTTACATATACACCCAATGTTGAATTAAGGATCCAACAATGCTAAATTAAAAATCCAACAATCTCCTACTTAGGCTATACGTGTAGCCTTATATTATACTTTGTGAAAAAAAACCGTATGAGTTCAACCTTACTGTCATTATCGAAATGTATTTATAACCAAACCTGTCTATCGGTCATACCAATATAAAATCAAAGCCACCTTCATTACAACTATTGTAACTCAACCCACCAATTGTCATTGTGCCAATATAACTGAATGACATGGATCATGATGTGGATATGTAACATGGAAATTTCATACAATATAATCTTAACATGCATATTTTCAACTGATCCACCTTAAACCTTAGTGAGATCAAATCATATCAAAATCAAAGTGTGAATAAACCAAAACTTTATTTTTGTAGAAAATAACCTAAATATCCATAAATTGACTGAAAAATGTTTATATTATAAGAGCACCTAAATTCACAATCCCACTAAAATATCTTTTAATGACATGACACTCATACGTGCAATGTGCTCATGAAACATCTTAGGTGATAATCCTTAATCCCTTAGTAAGTAGATCTGCAATTATGGAGTTTGTACCTATGTGCTCTATAGACAACTATCCATATTGAATTCTTTCTTTAACAACTAATAACTTGATGTCTATATACTTCGACTTTGTTGAGCTTCCGTTGCTATGGGAATACATCACTATTGACTTGTTGTCATAAAATAACTTGAGTGGTTTATCAATATCATTTATTATACATAGTCCCATGACAAATTCTGTAGCCATATCCCATGATTAGATGTCTTATAACTTGGTATGAACTTTGCTGCCATCGTAAAAGATGCTATAAGAGACCATTTAGCAACTTTCCAGGAAACAACACCCCTAACTAGCAGATAAATATAACCCAAAGTGAATTTCATGCTATCTTGACATCCAGCAAAATCAAAATCAATTTACCCAACAATATCAAACTAATTTGACCTCTAATATGTGAGCATGTAGTATTTTATTCTCTGTAAGTACCACAAGGTCTATTTGGATACTTTCCAATTGTATACTCCTAGATTATTTAAATAACTGCCCAGCATCCCAATAACGTATGCAATATCCGGTTGTATGCAAACCTGAGCATGCATCAAACTTCTTACTACTGAGCATAAAGAATTTTCTGCATTTTCTTTGCCTCAAAATCATTCTTAGGGCACTAATTGAGACTAAACTTGTCTCTTTTAGCCATAGGGTAATCACCTGGTTTTCAATCTTACTTGAGATATCTCTTGAGAACCGTTTCGATATAGTTCTTTTGTGATAGTTCAAGAATACTCCAGGGCGATCTCGGTGTATCTATATGCCTAATGCAAAAGAGGAGTCACCAAGATCTTTTATCTCAAAATTTTTGATTAGAAAACTCTAGTTCAAGAATACTTATATCATTGCTGGCAAGTAAAATATCATCGACATATAAAACTAGAAAATATACTTACTTACACAAAACTAATAGTATATGTAATCATCAACCAAATTTATCTCAAAACCGAATGAGATTATCACTTGATGAAACTTGAAATACCATGGTCGAGATGCATGCTTGAGCCCATAGATGGATTTCTTAAATTTGCATCATATATTCTTTGGGTCTCATGACACAAAGTTTTCTAGTTGCACCATATATATTGTCCCATCAATGTCACCATTGAGAAATATTGGATTAACGTTCATCTGATGTAACTAAATATTGAAATGCGTTGCCAATGCCATTATAATCATAAAAGAGACTTTCGACGAAACCAGAGAGAAAGTCTCTTTATAGTCGATGCCTTTTTTTTTCTGCGCAAAGCCCTTTGTGACAAGATGTGCCTTATACCTCTCCTTGTTGCCTTTTAAGCCCCTCTTGGTCTTAAATGTTTATTTGCAACCAATAAGTTTCAAACCTTCTGGCATAATCCGCTTCTTAGACTTAGAGCTTTACATAACTTGATGGAAATTGATCGGATCGTCTTTCATAACTCTAATGTCTACTTTATGTTCTTGGAGAAATACAACATAGTCATCTGGCACTGTATTTCTTTTTATCCATAGTAGATCTCCTTAATTGTATAGGTTCTTAAGGTGGTAAAGTTTGTTCTTTGGAACAACTTTTAATATAGCAGATTCTCAAATGTTGTTTTGACCTATGTGTCCTAAGTAAAGTCAAGAATGAAACCATTATCAATACTGATAACATCTATGGGAATAGCAATACATTCCTCTTCAAAGAGACAAAGTTCCTACCTATATCTACCCCTGACTCAAAAATTGACTTAGTCATAAGATTTTAAAATTTGTAGCCCTTAATCTTTTAGAGTATCTAGTAAAATAGCAACTCACCGTCTTTGAGTCTAATTTCTTCTCATTAGGCATATAAGGTGTTACCTCAGCTGAACATCCCCAAACATGTAAGTGTTTTAGATTAGGTTTCTTACCTATCTAAAGCTCGTAAGAGGTTTTAGTGGTTGCTTTAGTTGGAACCTTATTGAGGATATATGTTGTAGTCTTAAGTGCTTCTCCCTATAGTGATTTTAGTAAGGTAAAATGACAAATCATACTCATCATCATGTCTTTAAGCGTCATGTTTCATTTTTCAGTAACATCATTCATAATGGACGAACCCAACATAGTATACTGTGAGATGATACCACATTCCGCTAGGAATTTAATAAATGGTTTTAAATGTTGTTCGCTTGAACCTTCATATCTGTCATAGTATTCATCACCACAGTCAAATCTGACACTTTTGATTCTTGTGCTTAGTTAGTTCTCAACTTCAACCTTTAAATTTTTAAACATATCCAAAGACTGTGACTTTTTACGAGACATAAGTAGCCACATTTAGAAAAATTGTCTATAAACGTCATAAAATATTATTGATCATTTTAAGATATCATAGAGAATGGCCTACAAATGTCCGTATGTATGAGTTTTAAAACGGGCAAAGTCATGTTGGCTTCAAATCTCCTTTTATTGGTTTTGTTTCCCTTTGACATAGTTAACACAAATATCAAAATCTATAAAATTTAAGGGATCAAGAATTTTGTTTGACATAAGTCTTTTTATTCTCCGTCTGGAAATATGACCTGATTTCATGTGCAATAATGCAGCCGAATTCTCATTGATTAATCTTCTCACTAAACCTCATCTTCTAAATTGCAGAGATTCATTAAATGAAGCAATTGTGTTAAGTATATAAAGATTATCATTGTTGAATAAAAAACTAGAACCAACCAGTTTTGAATCATGAAACAAATTGAATTTTTCATTTCCAAATGAATAAGAATAATCAGATTTGTCTAATGGAGAAATGAAAATCAAATTCTATCTAAATGACGAAACAATAAATGTTTCATCAACATCCAAATAAAATCTTATCTTTAATAATAATCTAAAATTTTCATTACTTTAACTTTAATCGTCTTACCATCACACACATGGATGTATCTTTCACTATCATTAGGCTTTCAACAATTCAAGCAACCCTAAATAGACACACTGATGTAAGTTGATGCAACATAATATATCCACCAGGTGTGTCTTAATACAAAAGTTAAGTTAACCTCAAAACAAACCAAATCATGCCCTTTAGCCTAAAAAAAAAACTAGTACCTTTCCCATCATCTGATTTCTTTTGTTGTTTTCTTTTGAAGTGTTGTATCAATAGCTTCCTTATCCTTGTTCTTTTCTTGCCCTTGTTATTACCTTTATACCTTATTGAAATTAGATTTGTCAGGAGTGTGCATATTTCTGCCTTTTTGTTCTTGATAAACTTTTATTCAACTTCTCCTAGGAACTCTTTAGCCATAATTATCTTTTCAGACATTGAGCCCTTGAATGCTTTCGGTATGGCTTTCTTCATGATCATCATACGCATGCGATTTGATTTCTCCCACTTTTCTATTTTCCTTTTATCATCAGGGGTACCTTTAAATATAACAAGGGGGGAAAAATTAGCTCTTAACGCAATATTGAGATCTATGATTGTGAGAACTATTAAGAGGTCTTCGTACCATAACTTGAAGTTACAACCATTTAGCATGGGAATAGAATTGACGTTGGCAATAATATTAACAACAAATGTAATTGAACAAAGAACAACAAATAAACAAAACAAGCTTATATAAGTCTCAAAACAAAAATAAATTCATACAAAGGTAAACTTGTCTAAAGATACCGGACACTCCATTAATATTTCATCTTTGGACACAATATTAACTTATAAGTGATATCTTGTGTAGTAATCAAATATTGATAATAAGAACATGTCAAACAATAATTTTTTTTTTTTATGGCTAGTTTATGATTCACATGTAAAACCGAATAATCATCACATGTTTATTACTATAGGTGCACATGCAATTCTGTCAAATATGGACCTTTCTTTGGGCTAATCGATATTCACAAAAATTACATACATATAATCGTTTATAATCCAAAACAAATTAATTTCCACAAGAGAGATCACTTCGGCAATAAGTTGCTTCAATTAATTTATCTCAAAATATATATAAACATATAAATACTCGAATTTAAAATTGCACCAAAAATTAAAAGAAAATTTTCTAGCCAAAGTCAAAGTTAAGGTCAACAGTCAAGGTTGATCGTTGAACGTCAATAGTTGACTGGGTTGACCTGAACTAGATCCTGAACCAACCCCAAATCAAAATCTAACACTATTTTTTTCCTTTTTTGTTTCTATGGCTGCTGCTTCTAGCTTATTACCACTATCTAGTGGTCACGGGTGGCTTGCCTTTCTCGGCCAGAAAATGACCACCATTGTTTTCTTGATGGCCGCCATTTTTACTTCAATCAATTGCAGCATAGTGACCGCAACTTGTGCCTTATATGCCACAACGTGGTGGCGTGGCTTTGGCCACCTGAAATCCTTGCACGGGTGGTGGTTGTTGTTGCCGCTGGCTTTAATTCTTAATAAGCCAATTTTTTATTAATCCTTAAAAAAAGCCTTAATTTCTCTCAAATTCAATTATACTAGAAGACCAAAACTTAATTCATTAATCAAAAATAAATTCGATTATCAATGACTCACATGAAGACCAGTTGTTAGAATAAGAAATCCTTTTGGTGAAAACCATCACCTATAATCCAGGAACATTCATGTTGTATCATCAAGAGTCAATAACAAAATATGCAGAAGTATACTTGAATTCATAATGCTTAATTGTCCTCTAGAGTCGTGTGATTGGCATTTCAAATCTAACGTTCTCCTAGAGAGAATAGAATTATACGTGTGACCTGAGTACCATAGTCATTTTTATAGACAAATTTTCTTGTTGTCTTGAGGAATCTGTTTTAGCTCATTATAAAAATAAAAATTAACCTTAAGTCTCTATACATTGAAAACCCATACCCTATCATATACATTAAAGCCCTTATTATCGAAAACCTTAATAAATCATTTTTAATTAGGCTTAACACTATATGATAGTCCACAATACATAATTATCCACATGTAAGCTTAACATTGGATTAAGAATCCAACAATGCTAGATTAAAAATCTAACAACAAACACTTCTATCAATAATCTTGTATAAATTGATTAGTTGATTGAAATTGTAAATTATAAAAATAAAGTACATGGGCTGTATAAATTTTCTTTAAGTCACTCAATCACAATATGTCATATCAGTATGTACAAAAATATTTATGATTATATTGTTCATGTTAAAATCAAGTTAAATAATCTATATAAATTTTTTTTAAAATGGTTAAATATCCTACAAGCCCAATATTATGATATACATAATATGAATGACTAATGGATGATGGTAGTTTTTTTAATTCATCAAATATGTAAATAAAAGCCAATTCAACTAAGAATGAGGATGTCTATGTTGTTCTCTATATATCTCAGTGATGAGTCATGAATCATGAATCTCCTCCTTTTTTAATAATTGCTTCTCATGTCTCAACAAACATCATGAAATCATAGATACTTTCAAATTGATATACTAAGCAAACATAATTTCAAATTGGGCATATGTAGCCCCAAATCTCTAAAATGTTTCACTCCAATGCTTAGAGAGTTGGAGTGGGTGTGATTAAAGAATAGAAAAATTTTGAATAACTAAAACATGCACATCGTTGTGTATCGTCATAGTTTAAATTTGAATTTTCCCAAAATGTAATGATACAACTGCAAACATTTTTATGCAAATGATGTTGTATAAATTGATATAGTATATTATTATTGGTTATATTAAAAACATGGTATGATCCACATGATTTATTTATTTTTTCTTATTTGAATAAACTAATTATATTTTGCCACATCAGTTTGTATAAGATTGTTTGTATAATTATTTGTGACTCTATAATTATTCTTATAAATGTTCTCAATAATACCAACAAACATCCACAAGCCACACCCTTCCCCAACTCTTTCAAAAGATATTATCACCTGAGGCATATCAACCTCAAGCCCCTATTGGAGAAAATAATTTCAAAAAAATTAAAAGAAAGTTCATTGAGTTACTGATTAGCCTCCATCAAATCTATAAAAGTAGCCCAATTAAATTTATAAAACTAATCCCATAAACTCATAAATTCATAAAATTTAAACTTTGGCTTTGAGAATGACAAAAGACTACAGTTTAATTAAAAAAATAAAAGCTCATAATAACTCATATGAGTAATTTTACTATTATTTAATTTAACTCACGTTAAATCTACTAAAATAACATCTACAAACTCATAAAAATTTATTTTTCACATCTTATAGTTATGTTATTTCGCATCCTGGTAAATGGTGGCACATTGATGTTTGTCAGTAGTATTGGGTTTAGTTTGAAATTTACTCATAAATTTTTAAAATACTTACCATTTCTTTAAGATCCAAAAATCGTGCCACTAAAATATTTTGTCCCATCTATTTCCCCCAAATAATCCACGTGCAAACGAGCTCATACAATTTCTAATTTCTTATTTTAATGGTCGTTATAATTAAATTTTTTTAAAAAATTGATCAGCTACAATCTGGCAGCACTCTCATTTTGACTACGTGCATGTTCTCTGAAAATATTCCGAAAACGAAGTCACATTAATCTATTAATTTATTATTGTGGCAAGATTTGCTACGTAAATTGTTTAAGTCTATAGTCAGTTGATGCGGATCACTTGAGAATAATTTATGTTACTCAAGTCTTAAAATATCAGTAAAATTGTACTTCATTCGAAGATACAACAAACAAGAACATCACTTCAATTTCAACGTACATTAATTTAACTAATTTTTTTTTTTAAAATGGCTGTTAGATTTGGGAAATTTTAAACATGTAACGAGGATCTCGAGTTCACATTAAGTTAAAGCCCTTTAAGCCCCTCATTGTTGAATCTCCACCAACCGCATTCTTATTTTCCATCAGCAGTCATCACCAGCCCACCCCCAATTATGGCTGCGAGTCAACATTATTATTTTTTATCCATCCAACAAATCATTGGCACGGCACACCAATTAATCTTGACCCTCAGATGAAATCAGAATGAACGGCCGCGATCGGTCTCCAACAAACTCCGCATCCTTCCACTGCCATGCTCACACTTACCTACCAAGTCATTCTTAATCCTGCTACTCCTATATAAATCCCGACACCGTGTCTCTCATTTCCTCAGGAATCCACTACAGTTAAAGACTTTACGGTTCCCTTTAGCTGATCTACTTTCATTCACTCCCATTCATTATTCTTCTAGTTGGGGTATCTTTTGTGATTGTAGTAACATTTACGTAAAAGATATGGACAGAGGTGCTGTTATTGAGAATGGCCACCAGAACGGTTGCTTGGAGGGTTTGTGCAAGAACAACAATTACAGTTCTGGGGATTCGTTGAACTGGGGAGTGATGGCGGAGACGTTGAAGGGGAGCCATTTGGAGGAAGTGAAGCGAATGGTGGCGGAGTACAGGAAGCCGGTGGTCAATCTCGGTGGTGAGACGTTGACTGTAGCACAAGTGGCTGCCATTGCGACGGCTGGCGACGTCAACGCCCAAGTCAAAGTGGAGCTCTCAGAATCCGCCAGGGAAGGTGTCAAGGCCAGCAGTGATTGGGTGATGGAGAGCATGAATAAGGGCACCGACAGCTACGGCGTTACCACTGGTTTTGGCGCCACTTCTCATCGGAGAACCAAGAACGGCGGTGCTCTTCAGAAAGAGCTCATTAGGTACGTTTTTTTTTATTGAAGTCCAGTACTGTACGTATGATGTGAATCACGTCGCCTTCGTTAATTGTTGATTTATTCCTTACGTGCTTTGAAACTACAGGCCTAGAATTATCGTTAAGCTATATCGACCATACGGTTTTTTTTTTCTTTTTAATTAATTAGTCGTATTATCTTTTGTGTACAGATTTTTGAACGCTGGAATCTTTGGAAACGGAACAGAGTCATCTCACACGCTGCCTCACTCAGCAACAAGGGCAGCCATGCTTGTGAGGGTCAACACTCTTCTTCAGGGCTACTCTGGCATCCGATTTGAAATCCTGGAAGCGATTACAAAGCTGCTCAATCACAGCATCACTCCATGCCTGCCTCTTCGCGGCACAATCACTGCTTCAGGGGATCTGGTTCCTCTATCCTACATTGCCGGACTGCTCACCGGCCGGTCCAATTCTAAGGCCACCGGGCCTAATGGAGAGATCATTGATGCCCAGGAAGCCTCTAAACAAGCGGGTTTCGGGTTCTTTGAGTTGCAGCCTAAGGAGGGTCTCGCTCTTGTCAATGGCACTGCTGTTGGTTCTGGCCTGGCTTCTATGGTTCTGTTCGACGCTAACAACCTTGCTCTGTTATCAGAAATTTTGTCAGCTATTTTTGCTGAAGTCATGCAAGGAAAACCTGAATTCACTGACCACTTGACACACAAACTGAAGCACCATCCTGGCCAAATTGAGGCTGCTGCTATAATGGAACATATTCTCGACGGCAGCTCTTATGTCAAGGCGGCTAAGAAGTTGCATGAGATTGATCCTCTGCAGAAGCCGAAACAGGATCGTTATGCTCTGAGAACTTCTCCACAATGGCTCGGCCCTCAGATCGAAGTGATTCGGTTTGCAACCAAGTCTATTGAGCGGGAGATCAACTCGGTGAATGACAATCCCCTGATCGACGTTTCAAGGAACAAGGCCTTACATGGTGGCAATTTCCAGGGGACCCCAATTGGTGTCTCAATGGACAATACCCGTTTGGCTATTGCGGCAATAGGAAAGCTCATGTTTGCCCAATTTTCCGAACTTGTCAACGATTTTTACAACAATGGATTGCCGTCAAATCTTTCCGGTGGCAGAAATCCTAGCCTGGATTATGGCTTCAAGGGCGCTGAAATTGCTATGGCTTCCTATTGTTCCGAGCTCCAATTTCTTGCCAATCCTGTTACTAACCACGTCCAAAGTGCTGAACAGCACAACCAAGATGTAAACTCCTTGGGACTGATCTCTTCCAGGAAGACTGCTGAAGCTGTGGATATCCTGAAGCTCATGTCTTCCACATTCTTGGTAGCACTTTGCCAAGCTATTGACTTGAGGCATTTGGAGGAGAATTTGAAGCATACAGTGAAGGACACTGTGAGCCAAGTAGCTAGGAAAGTCTTAACCGTCGGTGCCAATGGAGAGCTTCATCCGTCAAGATTCTGTGAGAAGGATCTGCTCAAAGCGGCTGATCGCGAACACGTCTTTGCATACATTGATGACCCCTGCAGCGCTACCTATCCATTGATGCAAAAGCTAAGGCAAGTACTTGTTGAGCATGCATTGAACAATGGAGAGAATGAGAAGAATGCCAACTCCTCAATCTTCCAGAAGATTGCAGCCTTTGAGGAGGAATTGAAAACCGTTTTGCCCAAAGAAGTTGAGAACGCCAGGCAGACTGTTGAGAATGGAAATCCAACAATTCCCAACAGGATCAAAGAATGCAGGTCTTACCCATTGTACAGGTTAGTGAGGGAGGAGCTCGGGACTAATATTCTGACTGGGGAAAAAGTTACATCGCCCGGCGAGGAATTTGACAAAGTTTTTACAGCAATGTGCCGGGGCAAGATCATTGATCCAATGCTGGAATGTCTCAGGGAATGGAATGGCGCCCCTCTTCCAATTTGCTAGTTGTTTTATTTTAAGAATTCATTGAATTGCCGATGTGACTAAATGGTACAAATTAGTCCACCTGTAATGTTTCAATTCCTTGTATTTGTTGTTGAATATCAAGAAATCCGACTGGGTATCTCATTTCTTTTCCTCACTCATTTCCAGTATAAAATTGCAAAGTTCAGAAACAGTTGCTTGCAACACAAGAAATAACAACTGCTTGTTTGTTTCGACGATAAATTGTAAAAAAAAATCATTAAATAAAAAGATGCATGAATGGAACCTATCATTTTTACTCTTCTATTAGACCTGAAATTTTAAATCAAAGTATAAACATGTGGGCAAGAAACGCGTGTGAAACTGAGAAATATATTTGCTCCTTGTGCATTTTTACATGGCAAATAAAAACAGAAAACAAATTATTTCTACATATTTTTACAAAATAACCCCGTCAGAAACAGAATCAGAATCAGAGTATCGTGTGCACATTCAGAACAAAAACCCAGTACTGGTCTAGAACATATATGTCGTTTAATAAGATCATAATCATAATCAGAATAACTACAGGCAATGAGCCAAAACATAATAACTTATACGTGGCACTTTGCACTATATGTGGTACTTTGCGACGCTTTAGCCTTCAAGAGGTGGTCCTCATATAGTTCCAAGGGGTGGCCCCGGTACAATCATAAATAATTAAATCATACATAGGCACAAAACATTTGTATCAATTTCATAAATGTCCATAACAACAATTTAGACTTGCAAAGTATTTTACAGATAAAATCATAAAAGGTAGTCATGTCATAAAATAATTAAATCATACATAGTTAAAAACATTTATAAAATACTTTGTTAAAAAGAATTTAGGTTTGAAAACATTTACATAAAACTAATTTTGTTATCAAAATCAATTAATCCTTTAAGTAGTATAAAAACATTTATGCTTATAATAATAATATCAAAATACTTATACATATCTAGTATACTAAGCTTCTAAGAGCCTCAATCACCTCCAACACCTTAAACAAATACAAGATATGACAATTAATAACTTATTCTAAGAACTTGGTTTTCTAATTCATACCCGTATAGGTCTGATTCTCAGAATTTTAACTCTTAATATAAAACTCAGAATGACATAATATTATACAAGGCTATTCTGGAAATCCATGGGTACCTCATGTAATTCTCTCAAGAGGATCCGATACCAAAACATTTTCAAAACTATTTATTACTTGACAAATTCGGAACTGTTTTCACAGTACCTTAACCGAACATAATGGGTTCTGAGATTTTTATAAAATAAAAATACTGATCAGAAAATTATGAACTTAAAACTGGGAATACTAGACGCATAAATTAACTTTCATATAAAATTACAGAATTTTTCCAGTTCATTTGATAGTACAAATAATTTTGTGAATCTGATCGCATTGCTTGAATCGTAGTTTTCCAGTGCAGTGGTGTCTACTTCGAAAATACATATAAAATTGAAAACGAAGTCGAATGTAATCAAACAAAATTTATTCAAGAAGCCCTACATGTCTAGTTACTAGAAATATAAATTTCTTAAGAAAAATCGTTCAGAAAATATAGGTTTAAATTCGAGATACTCATGTTGTCCAGAATCGTCTTGTGTGTTTAATGCATCAAGGATTGATTAATTAGGCTCATAATAAATCAGAACCCTAAATAAAGCTTAAACACATCCTAAATCATGGATTATGATCTATAACAGTTTAAAATGATGCCAATATAAACCCTAAATAGAGTGATTGGAAATCTTGTGGAGAATAAGGAGAATAACTTGTCAATCACTTTGATTCTCTCTTAAGCAAAGGTTTGAATTCTAGGATTTAGGTAGGAGCGTAATGAGCAATAGAGAACAAGAAGAATCGTCGTAGACTTATAGAAAGGGAAAAATATTAATTTATAAGGAATTTTAAGAAACTTTATTAAATTTGGAAAAATAACATTTTTCTAAAATTATTCAATGAATAACTCTTTTTATAAGGGCAAAAATGTCATTTATAATTTTTTTTAAAAAATAAATAAAATAATAGAAATTTGGGCGTTACACCCACCATCAATTGCCGCCATAAACCACAATGCACCAACCAAAAACCCGCAGCTCCACCACTCAATTTATAGCCGTTCAACAACCTTTTACCGTTGATTGGCTCTACCATTTGAACACACACACATTGCTGATCATACCTCAGCCATCAATTCCATCAATCCGCCACTGTAGCCACCACAACACACCAAGACAGCCACAAACCGCCGCTCGATTCACTGCCTTTTGCCGCGATTCACCAACCTTCGCTACTAGCAAATTATTCCCCATCGTCAGACTTTCCCTTTCCAGCCTAAACCAGCATCCAATCGCTGTTTCACTCACTGGAAACCGAAAGCAAGAATTCCACCATCGTTTCCATTTAGTTTCCCAATCATTTCAAAACAGTTTGAGTCAAACCTCCATCACCAACACACTCAACGACCTCAAATTTTCCAGATCCGCCAATCATTTGTCCAATTTTCTGAACACCGTTGCCAATAACTCCACCTTTTGTTTATTTACAGTTTTTTTACCCAATACTTTCTATTATTTACAGTATTTCTCTTTAATTTTTTGAGCTCATAAAAAAACCCAAAAAAGCACAAAAAAATAGAGAGAAAAATAAAATTAAAAAAGAAAATTTTGAATCATGAAACCACAACATCTTCATCCATATTTCATCTTGGAAGAAGATGTGTTCAGTTAGGATGTTGAGGATTTTTGCGTTCAATTGCTCAAGATTTAGAGAAACTTCGAAATAGAAAATCTATGCACATAAACAGAGATACATAATTGACAAAATTGTTCATGATGATGCATGTTATGAGTATGATGAGGAAAACAGTGATTTTGTTTCACTTGACAATATTATTCCTTCCTAGGAGAATATTAATTAGCTATTCATGTTTACAATAAATTCTCCACACACAGACATTATTCATACACATACATTGATTTGAATCAACTGCCGAAATTTGATGACTATCTTTATATTGTGGAATCAAAAGAGGTAATTGTCCATCAATCTTTGGATCTTGTGGAGTAAAGAGGGGTAATTGTTGATAAATCTTTTATTGTTCTTTAGATTTGCCAAAAGAAGACAAAGAAGGTTGTGATATTTTTCAACATTTAGTGGATTATGAGAAGAAATCATTTTTCGTCAACTATGTTGAAACTTGATCCGAACAAAACAAAGGTAATATTAGAGAAATTATTGATAAAAGAACTTATTTTATGCTATTAGAGTGATTGGATAGACATCACTAATAAAAGTTAGAAAATTTAAAATTCATAGTCTACATCGAAGCTCCGTTTTGAAAGTTAATCTTTATACATGTGAAGATGTTTTTGGAGGCTACAACAAGCCAATTTGAGGATGAATTTTCTCCACCCTCCGGGAATGATGAAGAGCAACAAATTGAACCTGATTAGAGTGAAATTTATAATATTTAGGAATATCTTAATTAATTTGTATTATAGCCTAATTTGGTTTCCTATTTAGAGTTTCATTGTTTAGGTATATCTTATTTAAACGATATTCCTAATTTAGGTACGAGTCTTATTAAAATAGGTTTTATAGTCAAATTAGGATTAAATCATAGTTAACATAAATAAGTGTCTTTTGTAGCTTTTACAATAGGCCTTGATTATTTGTTATTGATTACTTCATGGAATAAACTCTAGATTAGAGTTCAATAACATTTTTAGTTTTCAAACTTCCGTGTGAGTTTTTGAACTCAGTTAATTCTCAACATTATGCGGAATTAATAAGTCTTAACTCCTGAGTTTATGATATTCTTGAGAATCAATGTGAATTTAGTTTATTCTTTTATTATGGTATTCTCTAAAATAAGTAGAATATTAGAATATTAAACTTCGTTTGCATCAGTTTGGTGTCAGAGCATTCTTTCGTAAAACTGCATTGCATTAAAAAGGAATTCAACTAATTGTATATCTCTTTATGAGTCTTTAATTATTTGTATTCCTACTTAAGTTGAAATTCTAGTTTGGCATGTGGGAACTTATCTTCACAATGAAGGTTTGCTACTTTTCAGGTGTGGGCCCATAATTTTTTAAATACAGATAGATTATTAAATCATGTGATTAGCGTGTCAGCACTGACTTAAATTGAAATTCTAGTGTGGCCTATGGGAACTTATCTTCACAATGAAGGTTTGTTACTTTTCAGGTATGGACCCATAATTTTTTAAATACGAATAGACTATTAAATCATGTAGTTTGTAGTGTGCCAGCACTGACTTTATTAAACCACATAGTTTAATGGCATGTTTATATGAAAAAATAGAGCACCTATATGAGAGAATTGCTCATGTATAATCATTCTCAAATATGGGCACCCTTATTTTTTTTTCGCGAACACACTATTAAATCGTACAGTTTAATAGAATGTTTATACTGATTCTATTAAATCATCACACTGTTTTAACAACACGTCCGCACGAAAAAAAAAATGAGGGCATCAACACTAAAGAATGACTCTCTCTCTCTCTCTCTCTCTCTCTCTCTCTCTCTCTCTCTCTCTCTCTCTCTCTCTATATATATATATATATATATATATATATATATATATATATATATATATATATGAGTAATTATATAGTTACAAATTGTTGTACAATTTTTTTTCTTTTATAAACTGATGTGGTATGATTAAATTGGTTGGATTAAATATCTCTTAGTCCACATGATTTAGTTCTCTTATATTTTATTTTCATTCAACCAATCAATTTGTATAAAAGTTTGTGGCATCATCACACACACACATATAGGCACTTTTATTAAGTCATATAGTTTAATCAAGTCCGTGCAAACATGCTATTATATTATATGACATTATATTAAATTAAACAATGAGTCTTATGAAATCATAAAATTTAATAGTATATCCATATTAAAAAAAAATGAAGCATCTATATTTGAGAATTTGTGTATATGGGAAGCTTATACACCTGTATCAAATTTCCTGGCAACTCGCTCAAAGAATAGATGTTGTGTGATATGGTGTTCCACCTTCGTAACTTCAACTTGTTCAAGTGCCCTTTATAAAATAATGGGTCATTATTTACTGTTCAATCACAACAAGAGCCAATAATGAAATAAATTAAAAAAATAAAATAAAAATAAAAATTCAAAGAGTTTCGGTAAATTAATTTGAAATCTTGTATAGTTGTATTACGAAGATAAATGAATTCAGCATCAGATTTATCATTATTTTTCTTCGTAGAAATTTTGTATTATATCTTGAATAAAAATATAGGACAATACTCTTCTTTTTCTATTTTGTTAGTATCACTACACTTTGTATACATCATTGTGTCTAAAAAAGTCTATAGTTAGATGGAATTTTTTTTAAAAAAAAAATCCCTCAATTTAGAAGTTGATATCCTGGAATTATTTCTTGGACAACTTGATCATAAGCTTGAACAATATCACTCAGATCTTAGACACTTGGAAATTATTATTTTTTGAGAACCTAAATAATGCTCTCATTGATGATGTCTTCTTTGCAATAATATCCTTATTGAACAATCAACAATTACATTATATCCCTCTTGGAATTTTTTTTTTAAATATTGATTACACATCAAATTACTATATTATACAGATATTTACAATTGCTATTACAACAGATTATTACACTAATATTTATAATAAGTATATAACTTGAGACTTACATTATTATATTAAATTTTATTAAGTACATACCTAGAGAAATAACCCTCACAAACGAGGATGTCTTCGCTCCACTCGAATTTTGTAAAGGATAAAAACTTATAAATTAACTCCACACAATCATGTTTAATTGAGGGAGGTTGAGTCCATGGGGACTCAAACTACTGTCCTTATATCCCTCTTAGAAATGAGTTTTTTTTTTAAATATTGATTACACATCATATTACTGTATTATAATGATATTTACAATCAGATATATAACTAGAGGCTTACATTATTACATTAAATTCTATCAAGTATATACCTAAACAAATAACCCTCATAAATGAGGGATGTCTTCGCTCCACTCGTATTTTGTAAAGGAAAAAAATTTATAAATTAACTTCACACGATCATGTTTAATTGAGGGAGGTTGAGTCCCTGGATACTCGAACTACCGCCCTTATAGTCATACTTAACTTTGAGGGTAGTAATGCGCCACTTAGCCAAAGGCCAAATGGCTCCTCTTGGAAATGTTTGTCTAATACGCCTTGTACTATTAGTATTTCTTGGACATATTGGATTACTTACAATAATTTATTTTGATTTTTATGACTCAAAAAGAAAAAAAAATTAAGAAGGAAACATCTTCTATTTTGGCTTTTAAACTAAAAATAGAATATTGATCCCGCTCTAGTACTATTGGCAGTCCCGTGAGGTAATTAAAAATGGATTAATTTTAAACTAAAAACCACCGATAATTAAGAATCTCTAAGAAAATGGGTGTTGAAGAACTCTAGGATCATACATTTTTTTAATTATGCCCTCTATAGGTTAATTATCCTCCATATCACCCTAAAGATATAAAAATATCAATTTACTCCCCAACTATTTATCTCGCCACCACATTGAATGTCCAAAATTTAAGTAATGGTCAACTAACTTCAAAAGAAGTCAAACTAAATCTTCTCTTTCTTCTCATTTTTCTAAATTTATTATTGTTATCTCTTTGTTTATTTTATTAGTTTTTATCTTATTTTTTACTCTTTCACCCATTTCCTCTTTCATCTTAAATCTCTTTCTTCTTATCGAACCCTATCCTCTTTCAATTCAATCAACTGAGGCCTCTTCCATCATAAATGAATATCAATTTAACGAACCCTAGCCCTCATTAATAATACCCAACTGCCACCAAACATGATGGCACAGGCCACGTCGATAAGAGTATTTTTGTATTTTAGTAAGTTAATATGGTGATCAACTATTAAAATTAACGATATTTCGGGATTAAATTTATGTTTTCATATCTTTAAGGGACATATTGAGAATGGTCAATCTAAGTGGGGTAATTCAAAGTTTACCATTAAATGAATGAAATATTATTGATTAGGCATATTAACTATTTTGGGTTGGAAGGCTGAGATTTCCTGGATTTTATTTTATATTCTAGAGAGGATGAAGAGGTTAAAATAAGTCTAGGATACAACGCAATCCAAGAGCCTATGGCTTAGCTCAAATAATTTCTAAGTTGACTTTGGATTACACTGATTTTATATTATACCAGCACATCTTCTATATTTATTAAGAAAATTGAATGATTAAAAGGTATATTTTTCGTAAAAAAAAAATTATATATATATATTTGGGGTTGTGATCCCTTTAGAATAGCCACGTCTTTTAATTGTAGTAGTTAACTGTGACTTACGACAAAGACACACAAATCTAACGATTGTGTGTGTCCACATAACATAACTAATTAAACGTATATCAAGTTGACAAAGAAAAAATATCACGAACAAAATAATGCATTTCAACAATTGTCTCTGAACTTTTCGAGCATCATTCTGAACTATTGAAACTGGGCCAATTACAGGAGTTATGCATGTGCATCTTTAACGCTATGTACTATGATGAGCTTGCTTCAGATACATTCACAACTAGTTGGATGAAATTAGTCTCAAAGATAAAGTTTTTGAATGAAACTTCTTCAAGTAAAGTTTTTTCTGGGGTGGGAAAAAAAAATTATTAGATGTTTGGACTTGGTTATTGATAAGGGCTTTTATGAAAAATCATAAAATTAATTAATAGAAATTTTTTAAAAATTAAGTTATAAAATAAATAATATTTATTGTAATAGTAGAGAAGCCAAAAAAATTTTAAAGTGAGAGAGAAGAAAAATAAAGGACAATAAGTCTTATAACCTTATATGAAAAAACCAATAGAAGTGGTTGAAATATTACAGATGGATTTGTACCACTGACTCGCATGGGCAAATTCTATGAACACAAGAGCACAAGGGATTGAAGACCATGTTATTAAACAAAATAAAAACAACTAACAAATTGGAAGAGGGGCGCCATTCCATTCCCTGAGACATTCCAGCATTGGATCAATGATCTTGCCCTGGCACATTGCTGTAAAAACTGTGTCAAATTCCTCGCCGGGCGATGTAACTTTTTCCCCTGTTAGAAAATTAGACCCGAGCCCCTCCCTCACGAACCTGTACAACGGGTAAGACCTGCATTCTTTGATCCTGTTGGGAATTGTTGGACTTCCATTCTCAACAGTCTGCCTGGCATTCTCAACTTCTTTGGGCAAAACGGTTTTCAATTCCTCCTCAAAGGCTGCAATCTTCTGGAAGATTGAAGAGTTGGCAGTCTTCTCGTTCTCTCCATTGTTCAGTGCGTGCTCAACAAGTACTTGCCTTAGCTTTTGCATAAATGGATAGGTAGCACTGCAGGGGTCATCAATGTATGCAAAGACGTGTTCGCGATCAGCCGCTTTGAGCAGATCCTTCTCACAGAATCTTGATGGATGAAGCTCTCCACTAGCGCCGACGGTTAAGACTTTCTTGGCTACTTGGCTGACAGTATTCTTGACTGTATGCTTCAAATTCTCCTCCAAATGTCTCAAATCAATAGCCTGGCAAAGCGCTACCAAGAATGTGGAAGACATGAGCTTCAGGATGTCGACTGCTTCAGCAGTCTTCCTGGAAGAGATCAATCCCAAGGAGTTTACATCTTGGTTGTGCTGTTCAGCACTTTGGACGTGGTTAGTAACAGGATTGGCAAGAAATTGGAGCTCCGAACAATAGGAAGCCATAGCAATTTCAGCGCCCTTGAAACCATAATCCAGGCTAGGATTCCTGCCACCAGAAAGATTTGACGGCAATCCATTGTTGTAAAAATCGTTGACAAGTTCAGAAAATTGGGCAAACATGAGCTTCCCTATTGCCGCAATAGCCAAACGGGTATTGTCCATTGAGACACCAATTGGGGTCCCCTGAAAATTGCCACCATGTAAGGCCTTGTTCCTTGAAACGTCGATCAGGGGATTGTCATTCACCGAGTTGATCTCCCGTTCAATAGACTTGGTTGCAAACCGAATCACTTCGATCTGAGGGCCGAGCCATTGTGGTGAAGTTCTCAGGGCATAACGATCCTGTTTCGGCTTCTGCAGAGGATCAATCTCATGCAACTTCTTAGCCGCGTTAACATAAGAGCTGCCATCGAGGATATGTTCCATTATAGCAGCAGCCTCAATTTGGCCAGGATGGTGCTTCAATTTGTGTGTCAAGTGATCGGTGAACTCAGGTTTGCCTTGCATGACTTCAGCAAAAATAGCTGACAAAATTTCTGATAACAGAGCAAGGTTGTTAGCCTCAAACAGAACCATAGAAGCCAGGCCAGAACCAACAGCAGTGCCATTGACAAGAGCAAGACCCTCCTTAGGCTGCAACTCAAAGAACCCGAAACCAGCTTGTTTAGAGGCTTCCTGAGCATCAATGATCTCTCCATTAGGCCCGGTGGCCTTAGAATTGGACCGGCCGGTGAGCAGTCCGGCAATGTAGGAAAGAGGAACCAGATCCCCTGAAGCAGTGATTGTGCCGCGAAGAGGGAGGCATGGAGTGATGTTGTGATTGAGCAGCTTTGTGATCGCTTCCAGGATTTCAAATCGGATGCCAGAGTAGCCCTGGAGAAGAGTGTTAACCCTCACAAGCATGGCTGCCCTTGTTGCTGAGTGAGGTAGCGTGTGAGATGACTCTGTTCCGTTTCCAAAGATTCCCGCGTTCAAAAATCTGTGCAACAAATTAAAACACCGTGAGTATCATAAAAATTGCAAAGATAATAAGAATAATTAATCACAAATAAATAACTGTATGTACTAAACGACAATGATGCGTGGGCCTGCCGATAATTTTAAAGCAAGTACAGAAAAAATCAGTTATTAATAAACCAAAAAGCAGCATGTTTCCATGGCCACGGCAACTACCACGTCCCGCATTAATGTATTATTATTATTTACTTTACAAATCTTCAGACTCGGTCGGCTGAATCAACTCGGTTTAAAAAAATACATGTTACGCACCTAATGAGCTCCTTCTGAAGAGCACCGCCGTTCTTGGTTCTCCGATGAGAAGTGGCGCCAAAGCCAGTGGTAACGCCGTAACTGTCGGTACCCTTATTCATGCTCTCCATCACCCAATCACTGCTGGCCTTGACGCCTTCCCTGGCAGATTCCGACAGCTCCACATTCGTAGAAGACGTGGCAATGGCAGCCACCTGAGCTACGGTCAACGTCTCACCACCGAGGTTGACCACCGGCTTCCTGTACTCTGCCACCATACGCTTCACTTCCTCCAAATGGCTCCCCTTCAACGTCTCCGCCATCACTCCCCAGTTCAACGCATCCCCAGAACTGTAATTGTAATTGTTATTCTTGCACAAACCCTCCAAGCCACCGTTCTGGTGACCATTCTCAGTAGTGGCACCTCTCTCCATATCGTTTTACGTAAATGTTACTACGATTACAAAAAATACCAAAACTGTAGAAAGAAGAAGAATGAACGGGAGTGATGAAGAATGAATGAGCTAAAGGAAATTCTGAAGTCTATAACTATAATGGATTTCCTGAGGAGACAAGAGACGTGGAGTTGGGTCTTATATAGTAGTAGTAGGATCAATAATGGGTTGGTAGGTAAGCTTAAGAATGGCAGTGGGAAATTGAGGGGTTGGTTGGAGATTGATCAGGGCCGTTCGTTCTGATTTCATCTAAGGGTCAACACCGTGGTGGCGTGGACTATGCAAATATCATTGACTGAACAACTTGGTATTTTAGTTGTTGGGGTGATTTGTGAAGAACGGGGTTGGTGAGGATTCAGCCTTGAGTTGCTTATCTGTATATATATATATATTTTTTTTACTTACCGAACAATTATTTATTTATTATTCATCAGAAAATCAATTAAACATTAAATGTTTTACATAATTATCAGTGTTTTTTTTTTATGCGATGATTATTAGTATTAATTTATTATAAAATAATGTTCTAATATTTCTAGGTTTATTTTTAGAGTTAATTTTAAATTTTTTTGTAAATTGATTATTTTCAAATTATTTTTCATTTTTCTTTTATCTTTTAAACAAAGATAGAAGTAAATTGAAGTTTTAAAAATAAAAAAATAATTTAAATATAGTCAATTCACCAAAAGATGAATCAAAATTAATTTTTATTTTTATTTTTTAGTTTTTTCTTTTTATTTTTTTAATAAAATAGACTGATGTTGGTCTTTTTCTTTTTCACAAATTTTACGGATATTCATAATCAGAAATTTATTAAAATTCCTTTAAATCAACCTATTAATTCAATTTAATTTTTTTAAATGTATTTATTTAATTATGTCAATTGTTATAAGACGATTGGCACGTGCCAGTTGTAGGTCTCAAAAAGTTGCCTTAGATGACGCTACTCTTTTGTCTTTAGTAGGACCCACTCCAAAGTTCAAATATATTTTTATAAATTTGCTTCAATTATTTTGGCGTTTCGTTTTCCTTTCCTTTTCAATATTTCTAATTTGAAGAGAAATATTGAAAATCTTAATTCACTTTTTATTTTCGTTAAGGAGATAAAAAAAAATCATTAACCAACCCTTTTTTTCTAATCTATTGAATAAAAATAAAGATAATTTGATATTTTTAAAAGTAAATATTTAATTTAAAAATAATCAATTCATAAGGAGTAACTCAAAATCTACCCTTATTTTTATGCTTTAGTTTTATTTTTTTATTTTTTTCTGTTGATTCCTTTTTTTCCTTTTTGGATTCCCCTCTTTCACTTTTTTTTTAACTGTTGCTTTTTTAATACAGCAAATAAAACAAAGGAAAATAATAAAGGATACTAACGATACAATGGTAAGAAAAATAACTGAAAATTGTGTAGTATCATATTGAAAAAATAGTATTGATTTTTAACTTAACACCACAATACTACACTTTTTCAATTATTTTGACGTCATTGTGTTGGATCCTTTTTGTTCAAATATCAATACTCCAAAATAAAAAGACAATTAACAATTGTCATGAATATTAAATATTAGGGTCCAGCTACCTTGCACTAGTTGCAAGGTACCACTTATTTTTGTCTTATGTGACATTACATTTCATTTAATCCCTTACTTTATTTCTTATTTACATTTTATTTATAAGTTTATATGTTTTAGCTAGTGACCTTTTAAAATGTAATTTTATTTTATTTTATTTAATATTATTTTTTTACATTTATTTATAAGTTTATATGCTTTAGCTGGTAACTTTCTAAAATGCAATTTTATTTTATTTAACATTAGTTATCTTGTTTAAAAAGAATAAATATAATAATAAGCTTATAACTAATAATATTAAATAAAATAAATAAATAATATTAAAAATAAAATAAAATAAATAATATTAAAATTTTAATTTAAATAAAATAAATAATATTAAAAATGATATTATTTTTAAGACACTATTGATTTTTTAATATTATTTAGTTTTTAAAGAATAAATATAATTATAAGCCTATGACTAAATAAAAATAATATTAATTTTTAACACTCATTATTGATGATTTTATTTTATTTAACATTATTTATGAAAGAATAAATATAATAACATGCCAATGATTAAATAATACTAAATATAGTAAAAATAAATAATATTAAAAATTATATCTATTTTTAAGGCTCACTATTGATTATTTTATTTTATTTAATGTTATTTTTTTTTTTTTTTTTTTTTTTTAAACCACCAAAGAAAAGGTGGGGGGTTAGGCAGGACCCCTACCAGTCATATAAATACGATAAAGAAGAAAATACACAGAAGGGGGACATGAGCCAAAACCTCCTCGAGATAATGAGAACAGAAAGAAATAAGAAAAATGCTATTGTCTCACATAGGGGATGGATTGAGCGTCCGTGCGGAGGATACCCGATAAGCCACTAGGTAGCTCCTGAGGGGAAAAGAAACGCCGACTAGAACGATGGGAGCATGCCCAGTTGGCCAAGAAGTCTGCTGCAAAAGTAGCCTCGCGAAGGACATGCCGCACTTGAATGGAAGCCGATGATATCAGGCGACAGGCCCGACGCAATAGATAAGAGTAATCCCATAGAACTGGACCCTGGGAATGAACCCATGACACCACTGTAGCCGAATCCGACTCTACCTCCAGAATTGGATGACCAAGCTGAGCGGCTAACTCCAAACCCTCACAAATCGCCATGAGCTCAGCATATAAGATGGGCTTGTTGCCCAAGAAAGATCCAAAAGCAGCTAAGGCTACTCCACGGTGATCTCGAAAGATACCCCCTGAAGCAGCCGGCCCAGGATTGCCCCTTGAGCAACCATCGACAGTGAGCTTGATCACTCCAGAAGCCGGTCTCGTCCAGGCTACTAGTCGAATCGGTCTCCGAATGGTAACCAAAACTCTTAAGCCTTCCAAAAAACGGGAATCCAAAACTCCTCTCAATTGGGGAGGCTTGAAACCAAAAGCAGAACCAGCAAGTCTAAGGTCAGCTCCAACCTGGAAAATAATTGCATCAGTGGAGAAAGATTGCGAGCAGAACCGGTAAGCATTTCGGGCCTTCCAAACTTGCCATAAAATGAAGCAAGGCAGAAGAACCCAAATATGATTGCGGGAGGGGGCACGACGTCTCCAGAGTAGAAGCAGCGCACGGGGAGACAAAAAACCCAGATCTCTCAACCCCGAAATCTGCTGATAGTGTCCCCAAATATGACGGGTCCTCGGGCAATCCAAAAAAAGGTGTCGAATTGTCTCAGCTTCCCGACCACAAACACATCTAGAAACCATGTGAAAACCTCTCGAACACAAGGCATCATCAGTAGCAATAAAACCATGGAGAAGTCGCCAGAGAAAAAAGGATACTCTCGAAGGGATGTGTCTCTGCCAGATAATAGAAAAAACATCATCTCTCGGCCTCGAGCACCGCACCACCTCCCAAGCAGTACGTAAATGAAAATTGCCATCGGGGCTGAGATCCCAACGAATCAAATCTGGCTCCTCACTAACAATAGGCACCAATAAGATCTGCTCAACAATAGAAATAGGCAGAATGTCCTCCAGTTTGCCTCTGTCCCAAACAGTGCCCTGCCAATAAAAGGAAACCGGCTTCGATGAAGCCGCTGCAGGGTTGTAAATGAATAAGGGGCAAGAACCCAACCAACAATCGTACCAGAAACTACACTCTCCTTGCCCAACAAGCCATCGCTCATGAGGTCCTGCCGTACCGCGAATCACACAAAGGCGTCTCCATAGAGGGGAGGCAGGATAACGGAACGAAATGATGCCGGGGTGCACGGATCTACAGTATTTGGACTTCATAAAGGAAGCCCAAAGTGAATTCTGCTGACGGAATCGCCACCAGAGTTTCATCTCAAAAGCCTCAGCCATAGCATCAAAAGACCGAATGCCTAGACCGCCCTCATCTACTGGAAAACACACTGTCGGCCATCTACACCAGTGGATCCGTCGTCTCCCCTCAGAATCACCCCATAAAAACCGAGTAAATAATCTCTCTAAGCTCTGAATCACCGTCGAGGGAGGACGAAGAACATGAAATAAATGTAAAGGCAAAGCAGATAGCACGTGGCGAATGAGAATCAGCTTCCCACCAAAGGAGAGCAGGCGGTTGGCCCAGCCGGAGATCCTCTCCCTGACCTTCCGAACCATGTCATCAAAGAAAGAAATCTTGATGTGCCCGGTGAAAACCGGACACCCAAGATAAGTAAACGGGAGCTGACGCCCATGAAAACCAGTAACTGAGTGAACAATAGTCTGACGAGAAGCTGGAGCCAGCTTCCCAATGTAGAAGCTGCTCTTGGACTGACTAATCAACTGCCCCGAAACCGTCTCATATCGATGCAAGAAGTCCATGACCCGCTGTAAACTACATCGACTCCCATTGGCAAAAATAACAATGTCATCCGCAAAACTCAAATGGGAGATGTCAATAGGAGCGGCAGAAAGGTATCTAACCGAGGGGTACCAAGAATACAGGTGTTCTAATCCTCGCGATAAAAACTCAGCTGCAATAATAAAGAGATAAGGAGAAATGGGATCACCCTGCCGAAGCCCCTTCTCGGACTGAAAGTACCCACGAATGGCTCCACTCACAATCACCGAAAACCAAGGACCATAAACTGCTCTCCGAATCAAAGAAATCCAACGCTCTGAGAATCCAAAGCAGCGGAGCATCTGAAGAATAAAGGGCCAAGACATACGATCATAAGCCTTTGTCATATCAAGTTTCAACACCACATTGTTTCCACGGGTACGGCGGTTGAGATCGTGAACGAGTTCCTGAACCAGGAGCACATTGTCATGAAGCACCCTTCCTGGGACAAAACCGCTCTGGGAAGGAGAGATAATCCGAGGCAGAATGGGGGACAGTCTCTGCACAAGCAGCTTAGTGATAACCTTGTTGCTCACGTTACATAGACTAATTGGCCTGAAGTCAGCCCAAGAAGAGGGAGATTCCTTCTTGGGCAGAAGGACCAAAAAAGTACTCTGAAATCCCTTGGGCATGGCCGATCCTCGGAAATAATCAAGAACAGCGTCTAGCACATCACTACCTATGATGTCCCAACAAGACTGGTAAAACCTGCTGCAAAAGCCATCCGGACCCGGAGCACTCTCAGGATCAATAGAAAAAACTGCTCGTCTAACATCATCCATATCTGGTTCCCTACATAAATCCTCATCGTCCTCCGTCGTCACCAGTATGGGAATGGTGTCAAAATCAGTCTGATGGAACTGACCGGTATCTCCTGACAATAAATTCCGAAAGTAACCCACAGCAGAGTCGGCAATAGCAGAAGAATCAGTAATCCACTCCGGAGATGAATCATCACGAATTCGGTGGATATGGAATAGCTGACACTTCTTCCTGATCATTGCGTGGAAAAAGCGGGTGTTAGAGTCACCCTCTCGGACCCATCTAACACTGGACTGATGTCGCAAAAATATCTCCTCACATAGTAAGGCCTGTTGTAACCGAGCCCTAGCCTCAGAAAAAGAGGCTCTGTCATCGGCAGAACCTGAAATATCATATAATCTCTCCTTCTGAGCCACCTCCTCTTCCGCTTGCTGAACCCGAGAGAAGACGTTGCCGAAAATATTTTTATTCCAAGCTTTCAGACAGAGCTTCAACCGAACAAGCTTCTGCTGAAAGGCTCTCATCCCGGCGCCGATCACCGGAGCCTCCCAGGAGTGCCGCACAATATCAAAGAAGCCCGGATGCTTAAGCCAAACATGGAGGAACTTAAACCGTGAGGGGCCTCTAACAGAATCTCTATCCCAAGATAGAAGAAGAGGAGAGTGATCGGATGCAGTGCGGTTTAGGTGAGAGACCCGAAAAACAGAGAAAAAGGCTGACCACCGAGCATTGCAAACTACTCTATCAAGCCGTCTCCGAGTGTGACCATTAGTCCAAGTAAAAGGACTGCCAACAAAACCCGCATCCTCTAAACCACAGTCAAGTAAAGCTGAATTAAAAGCATCAATGGCCCTCTGAGGCTGTGGATGGCCACCGGAAATCTCCGAGACAGCCTGAACAACATTGAAATCACCGCCCACAATCCACGGAAGATCGTGGCTATCGGCAAAGGACTCAAGAGCATCCCATAAATCCTCTCGCACATCCATAGAACAACTAGCATAAACATAAGATACTAACACAGAATCAGGAAGGAGGGAGTGACTAACCCGGCAATGGAGCACCTGACCCATGTCATGCAGTAAGTCCACCGAAAACGGGGCTGACCAAAAAATCCAAATCTTCCCAGACTGAGAAGAAAGACCATGATCCATCCCAAGCTGCACCCGGATAGTCTCAATACGATCTACCGAAATAAACGGCTCCAAAATACAAATCAAAGACAGCCTATGAAGTCGAATCAATTTCCGCAATCTACGGACCGCGGGGGCTTTACCGATCCCCCTAATATTCCAAATAAGGGAACTAATCATGGGGAATGTGAATGGTGGAGCGGAGCCGCATCCGCCCATGAGTGTTACGGTATGTACGATCCGTAATATGATCAAAACCATCAATGACTGTATCAGCAGCTGCCGGGGTGTGGATCTCCTCGGAATCAGTCCAGAATCGACCAACATCCCCCAACTCTCTATCTGAATCAGAAGGGATATCCTCAGTCGAACGAGATAAACCCAGACGTCTATTCTCATCAGCATCTTCAAAATTAGGAATATCCGTGGATTGAGAGGCAAACCCAGCCTGAGCGTGATCGGATATGTGCACCGGTATATCGCCCGGAGTAATGGTAACATCCTCTGTGGGGGAAGCACTAGGACCCAAGGGGGCTGCTGGTGCCGAAGACCTTACCGGGCGCGACTGATCATGCGGGGGATCCTGAGGCAAATCCACTGGGGGCTGATTATTCGGAACCTGGTTACGATGATCTGAAGTAATTACATATTGTGTAGTATTGGGCTTCTTTGGCTGCATCACTGTCTCAGTCTTCTTCATTATGCTCTTATATCTGTCCTGCGCCCCATCAGCAGGCTGGGTCTTACGGAGCTCTGGGTTTGCAATATAACAAGCTTCCGCCGAATGTCCGAGATGTTTGCAGGAGTTACAGTAGACCGGAACTCGTTCAAACACCACATCTTGCCAGAAACCCGAATCCCCCTCACCAATCCAGATTCGAGGTAATAACGGCTTTGAAACATCATATTCGACTAAAATACGAGCTACAGACGGCCTATTAACCGAAGCCGTGGCGTGGTCAACCCGAAGCGGAATACCAATAGCAGAAGCAATTGAGCAAAGCGCAGATTTACAATGAATGAAATGCACAGGTAAATAAGGTAATGAAACCCAAACCGGAACAATCGGGGACTCAGCTGAACATCGAAAATCAGTGCTCCATTTAAAGACTCTCATGCCTCTTCCATTAATAAACCATGTCTGTCTCACCCAAATTCTAGAGTAATCCTCTTCTAAAGCAAGTTTAATTAAAACATGGCGAGGATCCAATAAAGAAATTTGGCAATTTCCTTTTAGGCCTAGAGACACAAAGAATTTTCTAATTAATTCCATAGGAGGTCGGCCAAAAGAAAATTTACCTACCAAGGATAACTTGAATGGTTCCGCCATAATTTGAATTTCTGCAGCTGAAAAGTGCACAGCCGGCTCGCCTCTGACCAAAGATATTGGTTTTGGAGGAATGATAGTCGAGACTCCCGCAACTGCATCCACAAATGATTTCGTGGGTGTTGGAGCATTTGGGTTAAGGATATTTGCAGGGTTAGTAACATTGGCATAGGAGGGTTTTTTAAAATTTTGAGTGGATTTGGGTTGGGCTTGGGGATTAGTTTGAGTTTGGTTATTAGTGTGTTGGATGCGGGATTGGATATTGGGGTCATGAATTCGGGTTTGGATCGGCGGAAACGGGTCGGTATGAGGGATTTGTGATGTTTGCAAAGATAGGGCCGGCTGCTGCTTCTCTTTGGCTGCGGCTGTGAGGTTGGAAGTCAGAGGGGGGAGTGGCTGGAAATGGGTTGAAAAAGCTGGGATGGCTGAGCTCGGCGGCAGCAAGGCGCGGTCGACTGTCTCGTCGGTGGTGGCTGCCGTGTTAGGGCTGAAACCAACGGGGCTGGAAATTTCTGCTGTTGCCGCCAGCGCGGATTCCGGCAGCTGAGAGTGGGAGAGCTGCTTAAGATCGTCATTTGGCTGTTTTTCGGAGATGGTTGTTTGTGGTTTGGGTTCAACCAAAACTGTCAAAGATGACGTTGCAGCAGCCAACGTGGAAGATTGAGGAACCTGGGAGCTGAGTTTATTTTTTGATTGGTTTTTTTTCGGTTTTGGGTGCCGGTTTGTGTCAACGTGAGGAGTGGAAGGCTTCTGCAGCTTGGATGTGTTCCTGGTGATGGCTGAAACAATGGCATTTTCCGGCGGGGCATTGGAAGACGATGCCCGAGTTTTGGCTTGCTTGTTTTCGGTTAAAGACACTTGATCGAGATCCGGCTGGTGAGTGTGGAGGTCGCCAGCATGTGAAGACGATTTTACCAGTGGCCGATCATCATCACCATCGTCCGATGAGGCCATAAAGGCCGGTCAAAGTTGGTGAACCGAGGGTCAATTTGGTCAAAGTTCTGAACAGTGTTTATTGAGAGAGTTGTTCGAGTATTTGAATGCTGGTGAATTTCACTGTCAAGACTTTTTAAGCATACTCTGCAGGGGGGAGTATTTTTTATTTAATGTTATTTAGTTTTTTGAAATAATAAATATAATAATAAGCATATGACTAAATAATATTAAATAAAATGGAATAAATAGTATTAAATAATATTTATAAATAATATTAAATAAAATGGAATAAATAATATTAAATAATATTTATTTTTAATTAAATAAATAATATTAAAATTTATTCTTTTAAATAAAATAATAATATTAAAATTTATTATTTTAAATAAAATATATAATATTAAAAATAAAATATATTTTTTAATACTCACTACTAATTAAACACTATAAACTGAGAACAATCCGGACTTATGTGCTAAAAATTTTAACTCTTTAACTTGTTTGTGTCTTTAATACATATCAGAGAGTGCAATGTTAATATTTAAATGAACAAATCTCTACCGTTGAAACTACCTTTTTACTAAATCCAATGGTAAACTTGGTGGTAACTTAGCAAGGTAGCTGAATCCTAAATATTAATAATAGAGTGGAAATATATCCACCCATCATTTTGTGCAAAACCACCCCCACATATTTTTAAATAATCGCAATATTAGCCTTCAATGAAAGCTATTTTTATTTTTAAATTTTGTTCAAGCGACAGAGCAAACACTTACAATGCTTTTTCACATGCATTGAAATTCAAAAAATTATTCAAATATATGTATTAAATAATTGTTAATAGGGCAAAGCTATGGTACCACAATTGTATGGTACCACAACTGTATCTAACCATTGGATCTAGCCCACACTTGTCACCAGAACTGGATCCAATGGTTGGATCCAGCTGTGGTATCATACAACTGTGGCACCATAATTGGACCTCTGTTAATATATACTACAATATAATTACAATTCTTATAAATTTATAATGAACTAGCTATTAAAATACAAGTAATGGAGCGCTCAATAGACAATATAAATTTTACCTTTATTTGATATATGAATGAATAAACAGAGGGCTCAAAATTTAATCATTTTTACTCTTTGAGATGTTCGGGTTCAATTTAATGGTAATTTTTTCTTACTAATCTGAAAAGAATGAAAAAGAAGGGAAATCATCACAACGTTACAATTAGATAGATTTACAAAATACGTTGATTTTAAATTTCTTTAATGGGGTGGGTTAATAAATAGGTGGCTCTAGACAAAAAAAGAGGGGTTTTTCAATTTAATTGGAAGTTAATAAACTTTGAAACAAAATCAGGCACAGACTTATTATTTGATTTCAATCATCTTTATAGAATCCCAAAATTACAATTATACCCTCCAATAACAACTTTTAACAACCAAAGCTAGGTTGAGCTGAAAACTCTCCCACCTATAAAAAGTAAATTACCCAATTCAAAAAAAATAATAATAAACAAGGAAAATTCTATAAAGTGAAATAATTATGTGTTGTTCTCCTAATCAGTTTTCATGATCAGAGAGAAAATAATCATTCAAACTCCCAGAAATTAAATCTATTGAAAACCAAACATCCTCTCAAAATTATCTACATTGTTATTCTTTATTCATTTTCTCATCATCCAAACAAAAAATGATAGATACCCAAAGATTTAGGGAGAAAAATAGATACTTGACTACCACAAATGAGTTCAAGATACATCGACAAAAATGAATTAAAACGATCACATTTGTTTATATAAGTTAGTTTCCAATCAAAGATCTCTAATCATATTAAAATAAGGAATAATCTAAAAGATAAAAAAAAATATAGATATTAATACACTACAAGATAAAATACACTATATTGAATCTGCTTAGTTGACACAAATCCAAAGTGATCATGGACGAACCCCATTCAGAGAAACTTGCACGCGTGGTTTTGGCCGGACTTTCTTGAGTTATCTAATAACTTTTCATTTTTAATTTATCCCTAACTTTAATACGATTAGAGATTTATAATTGGAATATTTTCTATTTCAATGATTGAACTTTCCTTAAAAAATTTACTCAGAACGACTAAATTACCGTATCCATGAATTCCTTAAATAATATTTTAGTTCATATGTATATTTTGGAGTTGAATAATTACAATGAAAAGAGAAAAATCATTAAAAACACGTAACATACATTTATGATCTTATTAATACGGTTACATATATAACTTTTATTCCTCGAACTTCACATCTAGAATCTGGGGAAAATAATCAAAATTTTAATTCCACGTTCTTTCATTTTAATACAACACGTCAAATAAAAAATTATTTTCTACACAAACTTAGATTGCTTTCATTTCAGTTAAACATAATTAATAATTAATAATAAACAGCTGCTAAATTACATATAATATAAGTTACATCAAAGTTCTAAAATATGGTAGCATGTGAAACAAATAAAAAGTTAAGGGTAACTACTTTTAGATTGACTATAATTTACATATTATATAACTTAGCAAGACCCCAACACCTACTTCATTTTTCTTTCACACGGGTAGGTACGTACAAGAGTCTATATAATAAAATGATTAATTGTTAATTATCAAAGACTTTTGTTGTCTTACATGTCTTACATGATCATGTAAGATACATGATTCTTCCATAACCGTTAGATTTTTATCCAATGGTTGTGGAAATAACATGATTTTATTATCTTGTATTTGTATAATCGTTGAATTTTTATCAAACGGCTGTAGAAGAATCATGTATCTTACATGATTAACAATCTCCATTATTAAAGGCTTTTAACGAAAATGGTAATCATTTGATTATTATTATGTACCAGTTTGATGTTTGATTGCACGACCACTACTCATGTACCAAAATTTTATTAAGAAGAAAAGCCCTAATCTAAAGATAATAGAATTGTTACACTTCTATTGTTTAATTGTGATACGTAATTTGTATTCCAATTATATAATAGATCACACTTGCGAAGTAATATTGGAATTAAAAAAATATATATTTATCCCATCTTCTATCACAATATTTTTTAATATATTAATATATTTGTTTTATATAATAATTGGACACATGCTAGAATGTTGTATTTTTTATTTCTAATATAGGAGTTGAGAATTAATAATATAATATCGCATGATATTGTCAATTATAACTATAATATAAGTAACATTATTAAATAATGATCTAATAGCTGGTAGTGCTCACTTTATTGTGAGCGTTACATAACATTATCTGATTAATTTATAGCTTAAATATTATTTACATGAATGTTATAAAATTCTATCATGTGTCCAATTAGTCATCATATGATATGCAATTATGCCCATGAGATCATCTCCCAACATTACCTTTGTGATATTTTTTTTTTTTTTTTATTGAAAATCAAATCAATACAACAAAGAATTTCGTGTGCTGGCGCACCGGCTAAGTGGTGTCATCTTCTTGTAGACATGGTGGGTTCCTAGTGTTCCATAAACTTTTTATTTAATTCAATGGATCTCATAGCATTAAAATGAGCAGCTCCATTGTAGATCCCACTGTAGTCTACTAGATTTACCAAACTAACGAATCCTGATTGACAAACCACCTAAATATATTAAAGTGATGGCCATAGCACACCTATTTGACACGTTGCATAATTTTATAATTTCCATTACTAACGTTGAAGTCACAAATTAATAATATAATATCACGTGATTGCATGTACCATAACATAAACAATATTACCATGCAAAATTTTAATTTTATCCTTATTGCAAGTTATATCAGTATGAGAGAGACTTCTATGGACTTTGACGCACCACGTAACAGATGTCATCTCGTAGATTCTGGGTTCCATAAATTTTTTATTTTAATTTAAGGAGTCTCGTAGTATTAAAGTTAGGGATGTTCAGAATTCAATCAAACATTAAGAAAAATAAATTTAATTTATAAATTAGATTGAAAATTTTAAAAACTATAATCGAATAAATTAAATATGAATTATTTATGCAAAATCTCATTGTTAGGGTTGGCAATGAGACCAGACAGGATGTGATTTACCAATTTCAGTCCAGTCTCATATATGTAAGTAGGATGAAAAAATATCATACTCATGTTCCTATATATATATATATATATATATAGACAAAAATTTGTCCCGATCCCATTCCAAAAGAGATGGAATCATACGGATCTCATCCTAATTGGAAAAATTATCACTCTTAGTCGGTAATGAGATGGGATGGGAGGGGATTTGTCAATCCCAATCCGCCTTGTACATGTAAATGGATAAAAAAATGTCTCACTCTCATCCCTATATTTTTTTATAAAACAAAAATATATTGCAATCTCATTCCATCGAGAAAAATTGGCATCCCTACTCATTATGCTTTCCCTATTCATAAAGGAAGGGGAATATTATTTTATTATTGTATTACAATAATAATGGTAATAATATCAACAATAAAAATATTTACTCTTTATTTTGTTAGTGAACAAATAACTAAGGATATTTTAATAACTTGTAACAATATATTATGATTACAAGACAAAGTGAATAAATTAATGAGAATATAGTTCATTCTGATTCTGATTCTGATTCTGATTCCTGTAGTTTAAATAAATAACTTATTCTGATTCTCATTATTTATTCTGAGTCCAGTCCATTTTCCTTTTAACACATTCTGATTCCAGAGAAATGAACACATCATAAGTTACAATGAAACTATCCATGTTATATTTATCTAAAAATTGTATAAAGCAAAAACAAGAAAACAAACAATTAAATAAATAAAGTAAAACCGTAGTATATTTAAACTATTAAATTATTTAGAAAAATGTTGGTTATTATAGATCTTAGTTAATTTAAATTTAATTGGAATTTAAATTTAATTGGCACTACAAGTTAATGGAATGGATGTGAATTTGTGTCAAAATTTGCACGTAATCTATAAACATGTGAATTGGATTGGATTGGATGTGAATTTGTGTCAAAATTCGCATATAATTGATAACATGTGAATTGAATTGGATTAACTTTACCAATTGAATTGCATTTATCAATTAATTATATTATGCACCTATCAAATAATTGTATTATCTTAAACGTACTTTCAAATTTTTCTATTTCAATACGCTGAAGTGACCTTGTACATTTAAAATACTATCACCATTTTGTATACGCAACAGTGAACCGTATCAATTTATCGGTCCCATGAAAATGAAAAAAAAAAATAACATACAGAATTACCCATGTACTAGAAATTGCTTGATTTAACAACACGTCCACATATTGCTTTTCCACGTTACTGTGGCCAGCCATATGGTTTCCACGTACTTCTCTTTCTATTCTGCGAATGCCTCCATGCCCATGTGGTTTCAGAGAAACTGAAGAAATTCTCGGATACAGACCACTCATTTCACCTACCAATTTTCCTGAGAGCGTACGTGGATCACATCTTTCAAAACAAAGCAAATAAATCAAAAAATCCCACTCATTGTTTGTGACAACTTGTGCATCTTTCTTGACTATCAAAGATTCAAAGGACAACGTGTTTCATTGTCATGTGAACAAGTTTTTTAAATTTGGAAAATTAATTCTGACTTTAATTTTTACGCGATTTTGACTTTAATCATAAATAACTAGACATTTGCGAAGGGTAAATAAATACTTGTTAAATTATTATGGTTTCAGTTGGATATTCAGTTAATTCCAAATTATTTTTTTTAATAGTAGCATGTTAAATTTGTTTAAATTTTGAACATTGTAACCCACAACTGACCTAAAATTTATTGCTCATAATCTCTAAATTATGTAAGTGAAAACAATTTTTTTAAGGAAGAGCGACAACAACTTAAAAATATAAAGAAATTATTTTTAAATTAATGTATATTACAGATAATATAACGTAATATGACCCTTTTAAATTAATTTAAATAAAAATATTATTTTACTCTAAAAAAGTTTAAGAAGTTAGGTATAATAATTATGAAAATAATGGCACCATCACTTTCTGAAGTAATTTTTTTTTTAAAAAAAATTATTAATTGGACAGTGGACCAAAACTCTGAAAAGTGAAGTGAATTGCCCCAACTTTTGCCAATAAATTTGTTATTTGGCTTTAGCCATAGGAAATTTTCAATTCAAAGTTGGTGTTCTTTACAGAATTTGATCCAAAAGGTAAGATGTGTATAAAACTATAAATTATAATTTAACTGGTCAAGGAAAATTAATAAAGTAATCAGATATCGATGACAAGAAACACAAACCGAATCGTTTGATGTGATGATAGACTACTACAGTCGGTCGAGTCGTGAAGTTGCTGCTTTGAATCCAATAAATAATTGAACTAGGCTGGTCATTGACGACAATTTCAGAACGGCTTGGTAGCTGGCTTTGTCTCCATTGAATAAATTATTTGTGCTTGTGCTTGTGCTTGTGCTTGTGCCTGTGAATGTGGATGCTGATGGGAATTCATTCTTTAATGCATACGTATATATTGTGGATTTTGTTTCATTTCACGAGTATGAATGGAACTAAGGATTCTCTTTTTCTGAGATGATTCTTACTTCTGTTGGGGGTTTTATTTTTTTAAAATTAAAAAAAAAATCCAAACTTCTTCTTTTAGTATTTCGAACACATAATTAAAAAAAGTGAGAATATCACCGAAAAAAAAAAATTGGTCCATGCTTTAATTGTGGCCAGGAGTGTTTTGCTTGGTGAAATTAACCGATTTCTTTTTTGACCAATAAGTATTATTATTATTATTATTATTATGTTTTGTGGGTGTTTTAATTAATTCGAGTGATAAAATACTTTTAAGAGATATAAAATATTTTGAGATTCATACTTTGTTATTATTATGTATTCAATAAAAAAAACCAACTTCACTTGTAGGTGTGAAAATTTTAATTTTCTATCAATGCAATGGTTTGTGTAATTTTGTCAATCTTTATATAGTAATTCAAATAGCCACCTACCGATGTTTGTTGAAGCATAGAAATAAATGGGAGATAAACTAAAGGTGGCAAGAATTGAAGTATTGATGTCATGATGAGAGTTTTTTTTTCTTTCTTTTCATGTGGGAGCGGTAGGTTTGGGAGTTGTTGTTGTGTGGGTAATGTTTAGATGTGACAAAACCTTAGTTACCATGCAATCTCTTTCAAAACTCCAATTAATTAATAACGTCACTTTTATGAAGATAGCATGCATGATGATTATTATTAAATGGGTAGTTTATCTCACTAAGCCAGAAATTAATGAACAATCATTCATTTAGTTTGATTTCTTATGGAGCCTTGACAATGACCGATCAAATATAAATGTGTGTGTATCGGTCTATGTTAAAAATCATTTAAATTGGCTGCAACATTTGGACTAATTTAATATGGGAAATTGAACTGAATTGAATAGTAAATATTAAAAAAATACTATCGTTGAATTTTGTAGCCTTTTGAGAGTACATGTACCTTAAAATTGAAAGGTGTAGGTTCGAGTCATTCAACTAAGTACTGCTATGAGTATGAGCCTATGACAAAAGTTAGCATTAAGATTTTAGTTCCTCTCCCATTGACAAATGGGGGTATAATAGTGATGTTACAATCAGGATTTTGAATTTGTTAATGTGTGGGAAAGCTATTAAATTATGTAGTTTAATAATATAATGACCGTAAAAATTTTTAAATGGTATGGTTTAATAACTTTTTCAGACTTTAATAAACTCTAAGATTTTTTATTGGATCAGTAATATATATATATATATATATATATAGAGAGAGAGAGAGAGAGAGAGAGAGAGAGAGAGAGAGAGAGAGAGAGTAATGCTAAAGCATTCGAGTTTCAATTTATGTGATACTTATTAATAAGTTATTACATTACTTAAGATTAAGGGCTCATTTGGAATTGCTTTTAAGAGGTTCAAAAATGATTTTAAAAAGTTTTAAACTAATATTGGAGTTTAGTAAATTTTTATAGAAATTACTTTCGAAAAAATCAATCGATCCTACAGCAGATCTTAAAAAGGCATAAAGGATTAGCTTTTTAAAATCTAATTTTCAGAATAAGTTTTATACTTAATACAATACCATATATATCCTCCTATATATTATAAAAAATCAAAATCATCCTTATTAATCAAGAAATAACGTTTTAGAAATTATTATTATTACCAATCATATTGGGAATTTGAGATAACAAAATAAAAAATAAAACTAAATAGAAAATATTTTATTTATTAATTATTATGTATACACAATAAAAACATTTTATATACGTGTTTGTAAAAGTGTAAATAAATTTTATATAACATTATGTCCAATTCAGTCAGTTATATTTTTACAATAGTTTAATAATAAAATTTATTAAACTTATATGACTGCTTTTAAAACTTATAACACTTTTAAAAATAGATTTTATCAAATGTTTAACTGATTTTCTTCACAACTAATCATTTATACGGTACAACTAATATCAATTATTTTAAAAGTTACAATATTATCAAACTAACTTACAATTCAAACTCAAATAAGGGCATCCTCACAGGTTTTAAATATATATATATATATATATATATATATATATATATATTCATTCTTTCGATGTCTTTACATCTTCTAAGTTGCTCTTACTTTTATCCTTCATCTTTTTCCCCTTGACATTTTGACATTTATCATAGCTTAATAGATTTTCCACTTCCCAAACACCTAAATTCTTCTCTTTCAAATGTTTGGTCTATGATGATTGACAAAATGTGTCGAATTGCTTATCGAAAGCACGTCAATTGTCGATGAATTTTGGCGTAATGTCAAAATGTGAAATTTCATTTTCTTAATTGTCATAATTTACATCACATTATAATTTGAAGGCTACTCAGACTCCAATTAACAGAATCGGAGACTCTAGATATGTTTTAAAAAAAATAATCCTAATAATAATAATGTTACCAACCCCGGGGCCGATGGGCCCTATGCTCTTACCATCAATTAATATGTAGATTATTTTTTTGTTGATGAGTGTTGAATCAGACTTGGGCTTTAGCCTCATTAACGTCCTATACAAGTAGTTATTAGGCTTAACTGGGCTTTTGATTTTGAGTTTTCTTCTTCATGTTGTATCTTTCTTTCTTTATATCAATGAACCCTGCGCACAACAAATAAATCAAATATCTTCAAGAATTAAGATACCATAATTTTACATCAGAGGTAGTGTTTTTTCTTGCAATATCTAATGCCCTTCCCAAATTATTTAATATCAAACCCTAATCAACATTCTTTTTTTTTTTCACGTCGAGAATCGATATTTAGAAAGACTCCGAGAATCCTCTCTACACAATGTACGTAGAACTAGAAACACAGATTTACAAACAAGTAACAAGCACGCCATAAAATTTCCTTCACGAAAAATATGAGAGTAATATTAGGACTTAGTGTTGAGAATGTCAAATAAAACAGTATTAAATGAAAATTGTCAAAGACACAATCCGCACCGAACGGCAATAACACGGTTGGTGAAGATCCTGCCGTAATATGCGTATCTAATTTTTAAAAAATTGTAACCTCTGCATCTATAAATATGCTCAATGTATAATATTTTACTTAAGAAATGAAAAACACTTGTTTCTTCACTTAATAGCAATAATAAGATTCAAATTGAATCACTGAACTCGTAGTCTTCAAGGAGGGCGAAACAACTTAAAATTTACAATGAGCCCAGATCAACTTACATAAAAAAAACATTTTATCCAAGTTGTTGTTTCTAAGGAAAGATCAAAAGTGCCAAACACCAAACCACCCTCCGTAAAGCCTTTTTTTTTTTAATTAGATTATTTACAGGTTGTAACTAAGCTTTTGATTCTGATTCCTAGGGCTTCTGATCCTGAGGCTGGACAGGATATGGAGGTGCAGGAGGCCCATAATACTGTGGCATTCTTGCTGCTTGACTTCGGCCTCTGTACCTACCGAGTAGATAAAATGCCAAAGCTATGATCAAGATGAACAATATGAACGACAGTGATACCTCAACAATATAAACCATTTTCAACACTATTAATCAACCAACCGGCCAATCAATCACTGCTCTTCCTCCTCCAGCTACTTCTGCATCGTCACAACACAGCATATGATTATCATGATTCCATAAATTCCATGGAATATAATACATCTACTGCCTTACTTGTATCATATACAACAAATTAATGAAACAAATTTTGCCTCGTGTACCATACATTTCAATATAAGTTATAATGATAATGAAAAGAAAATACATATGAGAGGACGGCTAGTATAATATTATTACTATTCTACGGAGTTCTTGAAGAAGCACATGTTCAGCTTTATAATATGTTTACCCGATATATGCAATTTTATTTTTGTGACGTAATGGGGCAGCGGAAGTAGAAAAAATAATAAAGAGACAATGAAATATTTTGTCGAAAATTAAAACACTGTTGTAAATGGTGGATTGCGGATGCAAATTCCATCTAATGGAAGTGCTCCCCCATTTATGTTCTTCTATTATTAACAAATGGAAGTGCTATTCTCATTAATGTTTTTATATTATCAACAAATATAAGTATTCCTCTTATTAATATCTAAATATTACTCTTTCTCACCAATGGACTTGTAGCCCATTGGTGTGCCCATGCCCTCAACAACCTTGAGGGTATGGGATCAAGTCCCAACTTTGAGGGTATGGGTTCAAGTCCTAGCGAAGTGTCATTGCTGGAACTTGTCTCCCTGTATAATGAGAGTTAACTGACTTTCCACATTAGGGTATGATCGATTTCCCTCTAATAATAGTGAGGACAAATCTCTCTCCGATCGATTTTCCTCCAATAATAGTGAGGACAAATCTCTCTTACGTGTATCATGCATATACAACAAATTAATGAAACAAATTTTGCCTCGTGTACCATACATTTCAATATAAGTTATAATGATAATGAAAAGAAAATACATATGAGAGGACGGCTAGTATAATATTATTACTATTCTACGGAGTTCTTGAAGAAGCACATGTTCAGCTTTATAATATGTTTACCCGATATATGCAATTTTATTTTTGTGACGTAATGGGGCAGCGGAAGTAGAAAAAATAATAAAGAGACAATGAAATATTTTGTCGAAAATTAAAACACTGTTGTAAATGGTGGATTGCGGATGCAAATTCCATCTAATGGAAGTGCTCCCCCATTTATGTTCTATTATTAACAAATGGAAGTGCTATTCCCATTAATGTTTTTATATTATCAACAAATATAAGTATTCCTCTTATTAATATCTAAATATTGCTCTTTCTCACCAATGGGCTTGTAGCCCATTGGTGTGCCCATGCCCTCAACAACCTTGAGGGTATGGGTTCAAGTTTCAGCGAAGTGTCATTGTTGGGACTTGTCTCAATGTATAATGAGAGTTAACTGACTTCCCACATTAGGGTAGGATCGATTTCCCTCCAATAATAGTGAGGATAAATCTCTCTCCAATTTAGTGAGGGTTGATATTCGTACTGTGCTGTAATAAAATTACTCAGATAAATCCCGACGAATTTTTGATTGTAAATATCAGAATTGTAATAAATAAGTGTATAAAAAAAAATATTGCTCTTTCTCTGCTAATAACATTACAATTCATAGACATTACAATTCATTTCCCTCCTGAAAACAACTTACCAACTGCCTCAAGCATACTTTTGCTGGGATTTTATTGTTTTAATTTATTAGTGATTTCACGTGTATCAAGGGGTGTACCAATTTAAACAGATTTTGCATTCAAATTTATAAGAGACGCATTTAATATTGACGGTGTCATACTAGATAGCACTCTACTATACATTCACCAAAAATGACTGCTAAACACGGGCTAGGTTGAGATCAATAAATCCCACAAGAAATAAAGAGACATCTTATTATTCAAAAACTAAAGAAAAATTATTAAGGTTACGATCCTAGCTAAGAATATGAGAGTAAGGAAAATAAACTCTATCATAATTAGACTAAAATACTCAAATATAAAGACACAAAACAAAATAAAAGAATTCCTGACCATGTCCCGCAACATTTTAACATTTTTTTTTCCTTCTTCTTATATATCCTACTCTTAAATTGAAATAAAAACTAGCTCAAAGTGCCCACCAGTTTATCCTTTAAGCATTAGGTTTCACTAGATTTGTTTGTTTCCATAGAAATCCAAACCCATATCAATAAAAAAGAACAGTACTGTGACTACTATTAATAAACAATTTAACAAGGTGAATATTATTGTTACCATAATCTTAGATTAGAAATAGCTAAATATTATAATCAGAGAAACCACAAACCTCAGCGTGCGGTGTGATCAAAATTAATCTCCTTCCTGCTCATTTGTTTTTCCAATGAAGCGATGATAATTAATCATGAACAGGAAAAATGATATAAAAAATGAGAGGAATACGTTGTGTTGCCGGCTCTGGTGGGCAATGGCATCCATTGAGACACGTGTCTCAACTTTTGACACGTTGTTGTCTCATATTTAATGTGTTCATCAACTACTCCCCATGGGATGATGATGACTTTAACCTTTAAAAGAGTCAAAACTTAACCAGAGTTATACTCCACCCGAGCCCGCTTTATCCATTCTATTTTATATTTTTAAAATTTAACACTGCAAATCTTTTTTATGATAAATTAATTTGGATATAATTATCTAAAAAAGAGTCCATATAACTATTTATTATTTATGAAAAAGGAGTGTGTGTCATTTAGTTAGTTAAAATGTTACAATCTCTTATGTGAAAATAAGAGATTTAAGGTTTGAACCTCACTCACATAAGTGAGAAAAAAGATTAAATTATCGTTAGACTAAATAATTGAAAAAAGAAAAAATAATAAGATTCCTGTGACCATTTCAACATATTACATATATGTGTCTGTCATTTTCTTATTATAAAAATAAAAAATATAATTGATTCAATTGTATGTAAACTTTGTCAATGGTCACATCCTAATATATCTATAGATAATAACTAATAAAAATTATAACACACACACACAATAACAAATTTCAAAGCATTATTCATACAAGGTGATGTTCCTTAACTTCAAATTTTGATTAAAAATATGATTTTTTTTTTATCCATTGAATCTACTCAATCTAATGTAGATGGATGAAGACATAATTTTGCTTTTGAATTTTAAATTGTCACTGTTGGATCCAATGGATAAAAAGTTGAGTTACTTTTTATAGTCAAAATTTGAAATTAATAGAACTCTCTCTTTATCACATATCCGTTTTTTCGATTACATGATTATTAAATGAATCTTATCTTAATCAACATAATCTCTTCCGTGTCAAATTAGGGCTTAATTTCTTGACCCATTTACTCAATTAATGATACGATTGTTAAACTATCAACAAAAATTAATTTATATTTACATTAAAATTCACAATTTATGTTTTTTGTTCTAAATTAATTTGTTAGTTCTTATCATTAAAATTCAAATATTAAACATGATTTTTTTTTTGTGAAGGATGAACGTTTATATAGTATTCAATTTTATAAAATTTTAAATAAACTTAAAAACTTCAATTATATAAACATGTAATTTTTGAATAGATATGTATATTTTTTAACATCAATACATAATAGTATCTATGCATATGAGTGCAAAGTATTTATAAGATAATTTTATGCCGTCGACACTGATACACAACAGGCACTCTGACAGCCAATACTTTGATGGGTGAAGGTTATGATCGCATCAATGATGAAATAATAAAGAACAGATCAATAACTAACAATTATTATATTACACCTTTGTTATGATCAAGTAATATGAAGTACAAACATTAATTAAAATCCCCCTCAATTAACTTGGATTTGGGTCTCAAAACACAGTAGAAACCAGCAAAGGAGACCTCAATGACACAAGGCAAATGCTTGCAACACATTTATGATTATGAACCACACACGCTGTTACAGGAAAAGCATCAGCCCAAACAATTACCTAAGAATTTCAATCATGAGGCCTGAAAGCTAGCAAAATGAAGGAAACGGACACTCAAAATCTATCTGGGGACAAAAGTTACCAAAAAACTAAAACTGGAATCGATCAATTTCCACCTTTCTAACCATTTTCGTTAACTCTTGCCGCAATTACATATCCAGTAATTTGTATCCTATGTATATATAACATACATGGCACTAATATTTGCAGCATCAACATTTAATACACGAGAATGCAAGCGTGTCCTGTAACCGACCAACCCTCATATACAGTTTGAGCTGCTTTTTAAAATCAAGAAGCCCAAAGACCATTGACCATTGACCAAGCTGGAGGCAATCTGTTAACAAAGGTTATGAGCCATAAGCAGATGCCGTCAGTACCTTCCGTGGCCCAGAAACCTCGTGAGTGCCAGCTGGCTTGTTAGATAATCGACGTCTGTACCGTTTGAGAACAGATGCCAAATTCTCTTTCCCTTTCGGAAAGGCCACATCCCCAGCAGCAGTGCCTGTTCGACCCTTGCGATAAGATATTGCATTTTCCACGTCCTTGATAAGGTCTAGGAGCATTGTTGCAGTTGTGCATTTCCCTTTTGCTGGTTTCACAGCAGGAGGCAACATGCCATTTGAAAGAGGAGGGCTTGACTTCTGATGCACCGCAGGGATTTGAAGGCAAAAGCATGCTGACATTGGAGAACGAGGTCTTGAAAATGCCAAATCTATGACACCCTGTAAAATGTTATCGAAAAAGCAATACTGTCAAACTCCTCAAACCAGAAGACATAAGTAATGATAAATGATTCCAGTGTTCATGCTTTGTAGTTTGTACAAATCAAATAAGGGTACAAATTAGTTTTCCTAATAAAACCCAAAACACATCTCAAGAATAGTCTTAATCATAATTTGGCTATAACATTCCTAAAATGATAATCGACTCAAATGAAATTTCCCTGAGTGCAAACTTCATCATGTAAAATCCTCCTATGTGGAGCCATGAATGATAGATAATCCTATTCAACAAAATAACAGAATATAACCTGTCATATTTAGTCAACCAGTAACCAAAACAATCATCTTACCACAGAAGCAATGGGTCACTTGAAGCATATACTAGTCAGTTAAATAGATAAGCAGCTTTAAAAATTTACCTGAAGACGATTCAATACGTAAGTATATTTTCCCCACAGTTCAGGCCGGCTCTCCATGAGGGAAAGATTAAGAATCCGGTGAATGCACCATACTCCGAAGCTTAATATCAAGTCCACTTTCCATATACAGCCATCTCCACAGTGAGGAACCGAGGAGACCATGAAGTTGGTAAAACTTGCCTCATCATTCTTCAGTGTGGAAACAAGCTTCCTTTCATAAGTCAAATAGTGAGATTCACCCATATGAACCACCTGGTTTTTCTCTCTAGTTTCAGCTTCATAAAGAAACTTCTCCCTAGCAGCCACTCGATCAATTAAATCTTCATCAGCTCCATCATTATGTCTAAACAACCACTCAGATCCTTCTAATTGCAAAATCTTTACAATACAAACTCTAAAAGATTGGAGAAGTTTTGCTTCTGCATCAGCAATTGAAGTAGCTTCTTGAGAAATGGCATTTGACTTACTTTTATCAACTACACCAAACTGCTCAAAAGGCTGTCTAGACCAAAGCGATCCAGTATCTAAGCCTGAACTTAACTGCATGGGGAAAGTATCTCTATAGATTTTTGATGGAGAGAGCTCATCAAAAGCCAAAGTTGTTCCCGCCCTTGATCCAGGATTCGAATACAGGGATGGTTCATAACTTGGCCTCCCGATAGATGGCTTATATGCAATGGAACCATCCACACGAGCACCCTTATTGGACATAAATTGTTCCCTTAGGGGAACAGAAAGTCCCGATATGTCAGGCAAGCTATGGTATTTCTTTGCACTGGATGATGGTATAGAAACAGAATCAGCAGGTCCAGAAGAGGAAACATCAAAATATGATCTTTCAGATTGCAATTGGGTATTCCTAGATACTGCAAGGTTCTGCTGAAACCCAGACGCTTGTACAGTGCTTCTTCCATTCTGCAGTTTCTGCCCCAAAGCAAAAGCAACTGAGTCCATGTAATTGGTAGGGCCCAAAGAGGGGGACTTAGGAGCTGGTGACTCCCGCTGACCATTCAAGAAATCAGAATTTCTGTCCCTAGCCATTCGACTCAGATGTGCCAAGTCACAACCATGCACCGTTGCTGGCTGATAATTCCAGGAATCAGAAGATGGTGCAGTGCGCAGACTAGAGTACCGCCTCTCACCGGAGTCTTCTGAAGGAATGCCCAGACCAGAGTACCGCCTTTCACTGGAGTCTTCAGATGAAATGTGCAGACTAGAGTACCGCCTTTCACTGGAGTCTTCAGATGGAATGTGCAGACTAGAGTACCGCCTCTCACCAGAGTCTTCTAATGGAAAACGCAAACTAGAGTACCGCCTCTCACCAGAGTCTTGTGATGGAATTCGCAGACTAGAGTACCGCCTCTCACCAGAGGCTTCAGATGGAATGCGTAAACTAGAGTACCGTCTCTCACCAGAGTCATGAACACTATGGTTGGCATTCTGCGCATATGCATCCAACAGCTGCATTTGATTGGACCACAATGACGAAGATCCCCTTTGAACTCCATACGATGAGTCCATACTATTTTGCACTCTGTGCTTGGGAGAATCATATAAACTGGAATTCAACAGAGAATCAGGCACTCTTCCTACAGTTGGGATGTATCCACTAAATTCCTTTGCCGAAGTATCGATTTTCAGAGAAGCGGGCTTTGAATCAACTCCTAGCACTAAATCCAGTTTCTTAGCCCTGGCTTCTTGAGTAATTTGCCCGTGGTAGTCATACAACTGTCCCCAAAACTCGTCCAGAACCCCAGCTAATTGGCGTCGTGCGGCACGCCCCAACGCAACTAATCTTGAAAGGCTTCCAACACTACTCCCACCATCATCACTTTTCCCACTGAGACTCCTCAATGAAGCCGGACCATCAGACATCAAAGCTGAGGTACTCTCGGGTGCATCTTTGGATGATTCTTCAGTCTCAAGCTCAGTCTCAGGCTCCCAGGAATCTGCTTCATCATCATCCTTTTCAGTGCGTAAATCTCCTTCTGCAGGAACTGTTTTCACCATTGGATCTGCCGATTTGATCTTCAAGGATTTGCCATCCAACAAATCATCACCAGTGACATCCTTTGCCCCTGTGGTTGAGGCAGACATTGAACCTACAGCAGATGCTGATTCCTCTTGAAAACATATTGTGGGACTAGGAAATGCAATATTAGGATGGTTTTCCTCAATAGCAGCCAAACGAATTTCCTGATCAGACTCCATGATTGTCTCAGGCAAATCAAGGTCAAAATTTGTAAAAGATGCATCTGGTTGACTTTCCGCAGACTTTCCTGCTGATGCAACTGATTCCCGCTTCTCTAAGGGTTCCTCGACAAGATACCTAGCTTCCTTTGAATTATCTTCCTCCCTCTCTGTAAAGGTTTCAGCTCGTTGAAATTCCCAGCTCCAGTCTGGAGCATTGTTTCTAGAACTTGCAGATCTTAAAGGGGTAGTAGCTAGCCAAAGCATCAAACAAAGTGATGTAAAAGTAGTGATGAGAAAAACAGCAAAGGGTAATGCCACAGTACCTCCCGAGTTCCATCTCAAATTACCCACCCAATCACTATTTCCAAATATCATTTCTACCATAAATATAAGCTTTAAACCTAGCATCCCCATGAATGTAATCAGTACCAAGAACTCGTGATACTGAGAAATTTTATGGACACCCATTATTTGTCTTGATGAGGCAACCCGAAAAAGTGGTATCACAGAAGATGGAAGCATTATGGCTACCATTACCTGTGTGAATATAAGCAACTGATATACCCCCTCAGCTCCTGATGTCCACACACAATAAAGAGCAGGGACTATACTAATAATTCTAATTGTAGCATGGTGGAGCCAACCAGGTATGTCCAGTCTGAGAAAACCTTGTAAGACTACTTGTCCACTGAGATTCCAATTTACTGCTATGATTTGGTTAGAAAAAAACAGAACCAACACAAAGGCAAATGGCACTACCGGGCTCCTGAACACCTGCATTTCAACAATTCGGATAGAGATCATTGGATGAGTATGTAGCAAATGATAATTGTTATTGCTGCAGAAACTATATGCAAATAGCTATTTGCAAGATTGTTGAAAAGTATTAAGTAGAACTTTCTCATGAAAACGAAAAATTAAAAAATTAAAAATTAAAAATTAAAAAAAGAAGAAAAAAGAAAACACCTGTTCCATTAGAGACATTGCATCCTGAAAAGTAAGCAGAACAAGACCGGTACTGTAGAACAGGTTTGCCGCTGAGTTCATCAGCACATAATTCACCATATAGATGCAGCTGAAGATGCATAAGATGGCAAAAAAATGGTCATGACACAAGGCACCCTTGGATATGTTCACCTGTCCCTGATGCCGCTGCAAGAATAAAGAGAGCAGAAACTTTTAGAGACTTAACAAACAAACTATATTGACTTTGAGAATCAAATAAGAATGAAACTTGATGTAGACTAGCTCCCATATGAAGAGTATACAAAGCAGATTGATCCAAGTGTGAGCTACAGTTCAAGTGTAGTGTCAAAAAAGAAGAGAAGTCCAGAAAACCCAAGATCCAGTAAAATACCAGCAAATGGATTACAAAGGGCACCAATCAAGGTTATTCTTAACAGAACAAAGAGTATAAATTGTGAAATATATCAGAATGCTCGATATCACAAGTTTTGAACATTTAAAGCTCTAATAGACACGACATAGTCAAATACACAATAGTGATTTCAGGATTTGAATATTTGAGTCAACAAAAGTCCAAAGAAAGAAAATAAGAAAAGTGTCCTCTCATACATGGGATCATAAATCGATTCTATCACCAAGTCTGATAAAAACATGACAAAAATGCACAGATGGTCACATAAAAATGATGTATGAAATATGAAAAGAATGAAGGGGCATGTGCAAAAGAGAGCGAGCGAAGTACCCGAACAATAGAAGAATGGAGGTAAAAATTGTGAGGCATCATACTTGCTCCAAGAAGACTCATTATAGAGAATGCACTGTCTCCACTAAACTTAGTTAGCATCCCATTGACAGAGAGTGGAATTTCTGGTTGACTTATGAGTACCCCAAGAACATAAGAAAGCAATATGATTCCTGCTGTGCATATCCACAGGAATTTTGCCTTGTAGTTCTCCTGAAAATTCAACATGATTAGCTCATCAATAAACTGCCACGAAAAGATTATAAAAGAACACAAGTGATCAGCCTACCAGTTGACCAGCAAAAAATGGAAATAGAATAGCATCGGCAGCTGCTAAAAAAACACATGTGGACAACTCCACACCCATCAAAAGATTAAGTCCATGGGCAATCCCCAGAACCTGGAGGCAAAATTAGCAAGATCAGATTTTAGTAACAATACAAGGAGGAACCATGAAAGATAAAAGTCACAAATCATGGTAAATACCCAAGTTCCTTCAGCATCTGGAAAAGAAGACAAACATAATATCAGTGCGTTAAACATGAGAAGACACCTACCATGGTAAGATCCAGCAAAATGACGGAAAGCTCTGTTTGAACTCCTATGAATACGCATGTCCACTTGTCATACTCTTCTCCACAAATCTACAGCCATTATTAAGAAAAAGAAATTAAGTTTGTTAAACTTCATGGGGAGTGGAATATGCAAAACAGAAGAGAAGAGAAGAGGGGAGAATGAGAGTATCAATAATCGACAATCCCATCAAATAACCAGATACAAGGGAAGAGACGATAATACTTAGTTTACTTTTACTCCAGTTTACCACGTGCAACACTTAGTTTACTTTTACTCCAGTTTACCATGTGCAAACTGATGTATCAAAATTATAAAAATAATAATAACAGTTACTAGTATTACTATAGGGAGAATTGCAGAGGGGAAAATGTGATACCTGAGCAAGATCCTTTCCAGTGACAACAGCAATACGAGCTGACAGGTATTGGCAAAAAATGGCAGCAAAATTGAAAACTAGCATAAGTGCTACCAAATCAAACCCAAAGTGAGCACCTCCCTCAATGATTACAGCCCACTTTCCAGGGTCAACATATCCAATTGATATCAGAAGCACAGGTAGGACAGCAGGAACTAGCCGATAAAGAACACCCAACTGATAGTTGGAATTTTCCAACTCAGCATCCATGTTAGTACTCTGCATTTAAAGAAACGAATACCAGCGTAGTATGATACTTATGTTGCACTTCCAACAGCAGAATCACCAAATGTGTGGCAAGTTAAATAGATTACATGGCTCTGCATCGCCACTGCATCAACCGACGAAGGGTAGCAGCTAACATCAGTTTTTCACCAGATCATCAATTTCTTCTATTAAAACTAGATACTTAACGCAAAGCTAATGTGAAATCTCCATCTTTTACTCACATTAATTGTGAGGAATACATCTGCGAACGAGATCCCGAAAAATCAGGACTTATAAGCACTTGTACAGGTCAGCCTTCCTCTCATGACACGACTACTGCTGCGGTGGCTGCAAGCATTAAAAAATCAGCACTAACTGCGGTCGTCCAATGCCAATCTAAAGTGGCCACAACTATAAAGTAATCTTGACACCCAAATAAACTTTCTTTTCATCTCCTGGTCATGACATGCACATTCATCCAAATCATAGGAAACTTTAGACAATAAATTAGAGTACAATAACAAATAGCTGCAACAGCAATCCAGTAAAAGTATATCTCCAAGTAATTTGATCCACTTTCTCCTTGAACAGCAAACTTGACGGGTAATCTGATTCAACGAGTAATATGAATTCACCGTTAACATAAAAGCATCAGAAATTTAAGAATTTAACAAATAGCCAATAATATTGCACATAGTTTACCAGACGAAGAAATTGGTACTATGGGATCAACATTTAAACAAAGCTACAAGTAAAACATCAGTTGACACAGGCGGATTGAAAGAAACATATGCAATCAGGTTTTGCTAAGCACTAAGATGTTTCCACTGAATCAAACAACATAAAGTCCACAAAAGTGAAACCACCACCAAAAGGCATTCCACTGAACCAAGGTCAAACTCCAGTGTCTAAAGCCATATAGTAGTATGCCAATATGCTTACAAACAATAAAGGACTTGCTCAAAGTCATTCAACATATAAAAAGAAGCCATTATATACACTTTGAGAACTTAAAGTAGTAACAATGATGACAACAACATCTACAAGAATCTGATAAAAACCCATCAAAATTCCAAAGCCTGAAACCAACAAATATGAAAACCCAATTCAGAGCTCGCCTCAGATCTTCCCATAACATTAGAAAACGTAAAACAGAAAAGAACCCATAAAAAGGATAATAATAATTATAATATTAATAATAATAATCCCAAAACAAAACCCATATAAAAATCACCGCCATGGATCTGAGTCAACAAAAACTCCACAAACCCAGATACCATTTTGCACAAATCTCGAGATAAATTACAAAAACTAAGAATCAAAAAACAAAAACCCCCAAAAAAAAAATATTAGGGTTTTGATAAATGTTGAATCATTACCTTCTGAGCTCTTATCACTTCCACTTATCGTCTCAAAAACTATATCCCTATCTGGTAGTTTGAAGTGTACAAGTAGATCTTTAACAGGATCTGCTTTAATGAGTAACAGCAGGAGCTAAACTTAGAATTTATTACAGATATATGAAAGAGAGAAGAAAAGCTGTCTCAGTTTGTTGAGAAAGAAAGAAAAAAGAAAGTAAAAGTGGAAAGAAACAATAATAATAAAAATACAAATTATAATAATTAAAATATCTGTATAAATTTTGTTTACAAGGAAAAGTAAAGGGAGGAGTGAAAGTGGGCTTTTGAAAAGTTTTCACATAACTGAAGAGTTAAAAAAAGCAAAAGCTAGAAAGATCTAAAAGACAGTTTAGCGTTTTCCATACTTTAACATTTATAGCAGATGAGAGAGAAAACTCAACTCTTCTTTATTTTATTTTCTTTTCAATTTTTTTTTCTCAAAGTTTGTTTCCTTTGCCTTTCTCTTTCCTTGTTTGAGTCTTTGGTCATAGACTACCCTCTCTTGGAGTCTTGGGTTTTTATCTTTTCCTTGTCTTTGCCTTAAATCACAGACAAGACTCACTTATCAAAGTCATCAGTCATCAGAACAACTATGCTTTCTCTTAGAATGATTACATAACATACAGTGTCATCTTCCCTTCACTGTTTCTTACTTTCACACTTATTTACAGCTCACTAACCAGTTTCGCAAAATTTTATTTAAAAGCACTTTTTGTCTTTTACAGTGGCAAATGGGTTCAAGAAGTTTTGTTATTGTGCAATGCACGTTGTCAATGCACCGTACTAAAAAACGACAAATCGTTTATAAACAGTAAATTTAGGTCAAGTACCACTTTGCATATTGATTGTTGCAACTTATCCGAGAGTCACAAAAGTATTCTAAACCTTTTTTTTTCTGGATTTACTCCGAAATTTTTTCATTAACATTGTAATATAATTCAATTGATATCATAATTCGAAGCCTTTCCAGACTTATTGGAGCATAGTTAATTATTCAGCGATGTCCTAACTAAAAATATGATCCCACGAAAAATGGAAAGTTTTATTACTTTATTCACCTCAAGTGAAGATATCAACCGTCAAACTAAAAAGAATTAAATTTTTGAAAAATTACTTTGTACATGTCAAATTGATGTAAAAATCGTAGAAAAGTAAAATCAAAACAGGTAGTATGGATAATATACTACAATGAAATAAAATAGTATTAATATTTATATTTTTTTTGTGTATTAAATTATCTGATATTTGAAAAATTATATTAAATTCTAATTAACTCATATTCGAATCGGATAGAACTATTAAAACGATAAAACTAAAGATAAAAGTAAACTAGTACAGTTAAGATAATAGTAGATGCTCTAAGACCTAGAGACTGTGGTTTGTAAGCATCTTTTTATGATGGATTTGGATAAATTAATATTGTACTCTCTATGATAAATGGGTTATATTATATTATAAATTTAGAAATATATAAAATAAAAAAAGGGGAAAATTGAGAAAGGATAACATTCAACCCCCTTGTACCGAAATGTTGAAGTTGGATATTGGCCATTCGTTTGCACAAAACTTAGGTTATTTTGTCAACTAGCCAAAATGCAAGAAGCTTGTTAGAATTTTATTGGTGTAGTGGGCAAAAAAACTAGATTCCACAAAATGGGAGAGCAAAGACCAATCGCATAATTATTAATTAATTTAGAAATCAACTACCGGCCAAAATTAATCAGCATTGAAGTTAGAATTGTATTTTGTCATAACCTCAGTGTTACTTGATAACAAGCGAAGTCCCAACTCAGGCAATCTTGGAATTTTGTTCGGTTGGGGGATGTTTAAAATATATTATAATTTTGAAAAACATAATATTAAATAGCACCACAACTATTAATATTTATACTCTTCAACGAGTTTTCTTGTTTTATAAAACGTCTTTCTTTTTTATTTATTTTATGCCTGTGAGTTATTACTTATTAGCATGGGTAATACATATTTGTAAAATTAAAATAACCAAGTTAATTTTAAATAATTGGGCTTTTAGATACGGAGCATGCTGAAACTTTTCAAAATCAGCTGGTGCATTTTCATAGTTTCAAAACTCAAATGGGACTCTTTTACAAAATTCAAAGAAAATAACACCTTTTTTAAAAAAAAAGGATCACACTTCGAAAATTTTCAAAAGCCTACTAGGGCTATGCCCCGCTTGGTCCTATACTGGACTGCCCATTGTCCAACTAATTTGGAAAATTAAATTATTGTTAAAAAAATTTATTGGTAATCGAACAAAATATCTATAGCCAAGATTAATTTATTTATGTCTTATTTTATTTACATTTGCAGAGATAAAAGCTTATTTCAATGGTGAATTTTTAATCGTCAATAATAATTGTTATGACTTAAAAATTATAAATTCAAGCTATTGATCGATACAACTTATTTTGAGTTATAATTTAAAAGAAATGAATAGGGTAAATACTTATTTAGTTTTTATATTGTGAGGTTAATGTCTGTTTAATCCTTATATTTTAAAAATTACCTCAAAACATTATTGTCATTAAATTAGGTAAATCCTTATTAACAATGGCATAAATTCATTGTTATCTACTTCTATATTCAGAGATCAAAGGCTATATTTAGAAGTTAGGACTGAGTGTGGGATTAGACTAATTTTCGGATTAAATATTTATCCCATATTTAGCAACTTTCCTTGGATTGGATTAGGCGTACTAATTAAATTCAAATTTAGTCATTAAATCATGAGATTAGCAATTCGAATTTATAAGTGGGATTAGATAGGATTAGATTAAGAGAAAAAAATTGTCCATTTATAATATTTCTTTCATATATAACACCATTTTTTTATTTATTGCTTAAAATTTTATTAATTATTTATTTATTTCATTCATTATTTACTTTATTTTTTTACAGTCTAATTAAGTTGGTGCTTTTACTTCAATAAAATAAAATTTTTAATAATTTATTAAAACAACTGGTTGTATTAAATTTAATAATCACTTATTTAATATTAAAAATAATCATGAAAATTAATAATACTAGTAATTAATTGATTTTATATATATTATTTTCTATTTTTTAATAAAACAAAATATGTCTAAAATGTTTGATAAACAATTAATTAAATAGTTTTATTAATTTATATTTGTTTATTATAATTATAACTACATAATAACGAATTTACTATATATTTAATTTTCTTATTAATTAACTTTAAATTAATGTTAATTATCACTATTAAGTATTCATAAATTTATTTAAATATAATTTAATATTGTCCAATCCGATATTTACCAAACATAAGATAATATTGTGCAATCAAACCTAATCCAATCCAATATAATTAAGGCCCCATTTGGAATTGAGGTTGAAACTTAATAAGCTGCTTATTTCATAATTTCTAACAAAAATAGTGGTTGATAAATTTTGTAAAAACTGTTAATTTCATAATTTTCTCTATTTTGACAGTAACTTTTAAAAGTAGGTGGGGGTTGCTTTTCGAAAGAAACTTATTAAATAAGTTACCATACCTTTTTAAGTTTTCTATTATAACCTTAATATTTTAAAAAAAATTATATCTTATTTTTCATACACCCTAATTATGTTCTACTTTCCATACACTCTAAATATATAAGCAATTAGATATCATATTATCACTACAATCAAATTATTGTCAAAACTACTATAAATTATCTCCAAAATCAAAATTTTGATCTAGTCAGTTCATTAGATTTTATTTATTTTATTTTATTTTTCACTTTTTGTAATTTTATGTGTTTTAAAAAGAAAAAAGTATGTCTAAACATTATTAAAAATACTCCAAAAAAATATAAGATAATTTAAACTTATATCTATTTTGATCATTATGTAATAAAATAACATGTTTGCAACTAAATTTACCAAACATATCTATATTGCTTTTAATCTCACAACAACCACAATAATATAGTTTATCAAACACTAAATAACTTTTTTAATCAATAATTTATTATATCTGTAAGATAAAAATAACTTATTTAATAAGCAACTGCAATCTCAAATTGGCCAAAATCCTATCGTAATATTTAATTCATTCTAATACGGTAATACCGTATGCCAAAGACAGCCAAAAGGTACGTAAGATTTTGGATCTCCTACAATCACGATTAATTATATGTTGGATAATATCAACCCTTGGAATAATAGTAATTATGAAAACTGTCAAGCTTAAATTTAAATGGATATTTTATGATAATTGTTTTTCTTTACGTTCCATTCAAGAAAGGGTTTTTCGGTACGGATAAAGATGAAAGCCTGGCAACGACAACACGTTTGGCTTCGTCCGTTGTCATATCAATCCTATTAGAAGCCAGTCAAGCTAAAACAGTAGCTATGCATGCAAAAGACAAAATAGGTGAAGTGTACTTGTTTGACTTGTTAAGTTATTAACATAATTCCAAGATTAATTTTAGAAATTTCAGAATGATAAAACATGGAGTAGTTAATACATCCAGGTCCCATAATCCCAGCATAGTTCATGGCTTGACTCCTAGCAGACCATATCTTTTGTTGTTTTTCATTTATTAAATCAAGAATAGAAAATTTTCTATGAGATAGTTTCGTTATGAGTGCGTTTGGAATTAAAATTAGATTTTTATATTTTTTAAATTATAATATTAAAATATTTGATAAATATTAATTATTATAAATTAAAAATTATATTAATTTAATTTTTTCTTATATGATGAAAATTATTATTTAAAATTTGTATTTACTACATATTATTAACTTTTATTTTATAGTTATAAATTTTTTCACAACAGTTATATCTTAAAAGTTATAGCATATCAATCCCAAGAAGAACCTATCTCAGCATATATAGAGTACTAGATCTTTCTACTGACCTCGCTTTAAAATCCACTACTCTGTCATGTGGCAGAACATTAGTGGATTATCTTATATATTTTTTCTTTCATAAAATACATATAATTTTTAATCAATGGTACTAAAGAGAAGAAACCACTTTCTGATTGAGCAACCCCATCCTTGAGCTTAAGCTCGAGGGTTCAATTCCCATCCGTTGAGCATACTTTCTTTTTTTTTTTTACATTGGTTTACTAGATAAAGGGTGTATTTGAGATTGAGGTGTTGTAACTTTTAAGCTATAACTGCTGTAGAAAAAAGATGTAACTATGAAACAAAAGTTAGTAATATATAATAAATTTATATTTTAAATAATAATTTTAACAAAATTATTAAAGATGTTAAATTAATATTATTAACATCGATTTATCATTTCAAATTTTTTATATTCTATCATTCTAAATATTCTATTTGCAAATAATATTGTCTTTATTTATTTGTTTGTTTGTTTTAACGGTTTTAATGGAATACAAAAATATATCTTCTTGACTATTTTTTAGGTTCTATTTTTAAAATTTTTATCTTTTTTTAATTATTGTTGAAATTCAAGAATAAAAGATGAAATAAACTTTGATCCTTTTTATATATCTTTGAGTATGAAATTGTAAAATAAATAAATGTCTCATAAAAAATTTTTGCCTAAGACCCCTCTAAATCTAAAGCCGACCCTGCTTATTAACATAATTCCAAGATTAATTTTAGAAATTTCAGAATTATAAAACGTGGAGTAGTTAATACAACCAGGTCCCATAATTGATAATCCCAGCATAGTACATGGCTTGTCTCCTAGCAGACCATATCTTTTGTTGTTTTTCATTTATTAGATCAAGAATAGAAAATTTTCTATGAGATAGTCTCATTATGAGTGCGTTTGGAATTAAAATTAGATTGTTATATTTTTTAAATCGTATTAAAGTATTTGATTAATATTAATTATTGTAAATTAGAAATTATATTAATTTAATTTTTTTTAGATGATGAAAAATATATTATATCTTTAATAATTTTATCAAAATTATTATTTACTATATATTATTAACTTTTATTTTATAGTTATAAGTTTTTTCACAACAGTTGTATCTTAAAAGTTATAGCATATCAATCCCAAGAAGAACCTATCTCAGCATATGTAGAGTACTAGATCTTTCTACTGGCCTCGCTTTAAAATCCACTACTCTGTCATGTGGCAGAACATTAGTGGATTATCTTATATATTTTTTCTTTCATAAAATACATATAATTTTTAATCAATGGTACTAAGGAGAAGAAACCACTTTCTGATTGAGCAACCCCATCCTTGAGCTTAAGCTCGAGGGTTCAATTCCCATCTGTTGAGCATACTTTCTTCTTTTTTTTTTTTCACATTGGTTTACTAGATAAAGGGTGTGTTTGAGATTGAGGTGTTGTAACTTTTAAGCTATAACTGCTGTGGAAAAAAACTGTAACTATGAAACAAAAGTTAGTAATATATAATAAATTTACATTTTAAATAATAATTTTGACAAAATTATTAAAGATATAATAGATTTTTCATGATATAAGTGAAAAATCATATCAACATAACTTTCAAGATATAAAAGTTAGTGTTTACCAAACACTTTAATATTGTACCTTAAAAAATACAAAAACACAACCTCAATTCTAAACGCACCTAAAAATTCATAAACACGTTGACATTGATATATCAAAGTAGGTCTCGACAAGCATTGGTAATTGATTGGAGTCCTTACATGACTTCTGATGCACTTATTGTTATCCACATTATGCCATCTGACGAAATATTCAAATAAATAAACAAATGTGCAATGGGAAATGAATAGTGTCCTCATCTTTTAAACCTTATCTCTTCTTTAGAACATATACTGTTGTCGGGTCCCCGTTACTTTTGCTAAGACACTCCCAAAAAATAGATATAAAAAATCATATTATTCTTTAAATAGTTAAAAATTAATCAATTAAATCATTCTTAATACACACATAACCGTTCTATTATCTTTCACTACTAAAGTTATGTATACACAATTTTTTTTTCTTGAAAGGGCTTTTACATAAATTTAATTCGACTTTGTACCATTATAAAGTAGATGTACCAAACACCCAAAGAATAATTTCAGTTAACCTATTTTTTTTTCCTTATACAAAATTAAATGTTTCCAAATGATCTATTGTTATTGCTTTTTATTACTACGATTGTTAATCTTTAGAGTATTACAAGTACAAACCCGTGAGGGGTGTCACGTTTTGATTAGGTTTGTATTAATTTTGAAACTACATTAGAAAATACCTCTCAACTTTCGGTCTCTCTAATCAATGGCTCAACAAAAAGAATGACGCTCAGCTCCACGATGCTCCACCGGCATGCCATCTGCCTTCGCCGCATGACACCTAGCTCCACCACCACCCCACCTCGTAACACCGTTGCCGTGCCTACCCTTCACCACCTGAATGATCAATTTTCAGGTTTAGTTTTTGAATTCGGGTTTGATTTCTGATTTTTTTTTATAATATAAAATCAATGTTAGTAGTAATTGAATTGGCCGCTAAGTGATGTTTCTGTTCAAGAATTTTTGTAGAATCAGTGTTAGATTTGCTGCAACTTTATCATCAAGCTGAAACTCTGCAATCTTGACCACGTTGTTTGGAGTGGATGAAGTACCAGAATGTAATGGTAGATGTTATAAAAAGAGTGGACTTGACAAGAGCATTTTCTATGATATTAGACGCAATCAAGATATTTAATTTAGCATACCAATTATTGGTGGATTCTTTGATTCTGTTCTTTAGTTATAGTATCCAATGCTCATAGTTTTAATAGGAAATGCGACTGTCAAGTTAATTTGTCTCATGTTCAATTTGCTTAGAATTTCCGTACTTTGGGATCTTAATTTTATATATCTAATTGTCTATGATCTTTGCCAATTTTTCTTTTCTCTTTCTATGTAATTTTTCATTTTAATTTAAGCTTGAAGCCTTTGCAAAAGACTACCTAGGTCTACTTCGCCCTTAGGGACTTGAGAAGGTGAGTTTAGGCAAGCCAGCTCATCTTGTGGATTGAGGGGACTTTATAGTAACTTTTTCTTTGACGTATTTGCATACGAATGCCAATGCTCATAATAATAATAATCATAATATTTTTCTCTTGCTTCCTAATCTTACAAATGATTGCTCCATTTTCCAGTTTAGTGGGTAGAAGCATCTATTTGTGGGGTTCAATAGCACAATGTCCATTGGTTTACGAGGCCAAACTAATCTTTTTGGACATTCTAACTGATCAATTGTCGATTCAAATTGACTCAGAACTCTCGCAGTCGAATTTTCAATCAACAAAGTACTCCTTGTTAGCTTATTCATGTGGACATCTCCATACAAGATTTGGAAAGAATTTGAAGCGACATCGTTACATGGATGATAATTTTCTATCAAAAATGTTTTTCAATCTTATGTAACTATTACATACTGTAGTATGTATGAACTTTTGTAATGTCATCTTAAGGTGACTGTTGAATGAATATTGTATATATGCTTTTAACTATTTATTTATGTTGTAATATTTTTCAGAGGTTGTTTCAATTGAATTTTTGCTTCGATATTTATTTCACAAGGTATATACTTAGGAAATATTGAAAAATAAATATTATTCTTCAAAAGATTGTAGACTTTATTAGTTTTACTTTTACATATGTATCATGAATAATTATGATAGCTTTTTAATATTTATACTAAAAAAATTGATGCTAAAATTTTTAAATTCAAGACTTCTATAATTAATATTTTTCTAAGCACTTAAAATATTGTGTTTTAAATATATAATTTAAATTAATCACAAAAAAACATTAACACATTACAGTGCATCAACAAACATAATATTAATAAAAATTAATAAAGTACATTGCATCACCAAATGCTGTAGAATATTATATTATAATATATTACTAATACAATACAACATAATATATAGCCAAACACATCTTGATGTCATTAATTAGTCCAAAGAATTTGTATAATTAAATAAATTTTTGCAATGCCTCCTGTAGGATATATTTCCCAACTTTGTAATTAAAAAATATAAAAAAGAATATAACGACTTTCAAACACTACAACCATATTTGTTTTTGTTGTTGTTATTATATTATTATTCTTTTTGGAGACGATTATCGTTTTTATTTATTTATTGTTGTTGTTATTATTATTATTATTATTATTCCACATATTCATCATTTAATAATAATAATATGTCATCATCATCACTACTTCTCCACCTCCTTCTCTAATCTCTACACATGGTTGATCTTAGACCTTAGTGGTCGGCAATTCAATGCATCAAACTAGCGACAATTCTCTTTGCATGCTTAAGATAACGTTTTAATAATTAAATTTTCCATGCGATTCAACAATTAATTAATTAAATACAAAAATCGAAGCAAAATCGGTTTCTTTCTTATTTTAATTAAGTAGCTAAGTTGAAGTACCTAGATGTGCAATGAACTTGGATCATATAATAACAAGCCCCATCGAATTCTTTATCGTTTTTCTTTAATTGAATTTAATTATTAATCGTGTTAATAATGCAATTGGTTACCATAAAACTTTCATAAAAAAAAATGGAAATTAGAACTATTAAACTACCATTCATTCATCTATTTGACAGTTAAAGTAACAGTTGAAGGAGACAAATCCCCGAAGAGGCAGCGTGTGGCTCCAGATCACTAAGTTGCCAAGAATCTTGTTTGTCTAATTTTGTTTACTAGATTGATATTTTTGGGGGTTTGTATCTGTGGCACATTCAAATTTTCTTAGAAATTTTGGTTCATTGTATCTTGATTACTTTAATTACAAAGTTTGATTTCACATGTTTAATTATATTCGTTAGTATTTATAAAGAGGAATATGAAAATTATATTTTAATTGATGTGACATAAGATGTGTCGTTCGTTCACGCGTGATAATAATTATCATATTAGTATTAGAATAAAATTATTTTTTACTTAATATGTGATACACCGCATGTGAATGTCATATTCCAACTAAAAAAATTATTGATTAAAAAAATATATTAAATAAGTGAGTTTGATGAAGATTACTAAGACTAAATTGTCTTTTATAAACTCGATCAAGTAGTTTTCAAATGACTTCTGCCATTCATATTTGAATTTTAATAGAGGTAGGGGCTAAAAAGAATTAATTTAAACTTTACGCACCTATTTATTTTTAAATAAGATTGGGTCTATTTTATTTGCAATTATTTTATTTATGAAAAAGGTAAAATCATCATGGTACAATAAAAGAAAAAGAGTGCTGCTATTTACCCCGAACTCTTGCCCCGAATTTGCACCCTGAAAGCCAAAACGCACCGTTTGGTTTGGTTTCATTACCAAACCAAACGGTGCGTTTTGGCTTTCGGGGTGTAAATTCAGAGTAAATAACTTTTCCCAAAGAAAAATATATTTACTCATTGAGGGCAAGTTTGATATGCTAAACTAGATTGAATTTTGACCTGAATGGTATTTAATATAATTTACCATTAGATTGAAATATAAATTTAATTTTCATTATATGATAGTAAAAGGAATAATTAATTTTTATAATTAACAATAATAGACATTTTACAAATTATTGAAATCTTATAATAATAACAAATATGGTTGAATGATACATCAGATGTCAGCGCTCCCATTAGTCGTGCTGCCTGTCCTTGCTATCAATGTTTACGTGTTTATAATTTGCAACTTATTTTATTCCTTTGAAATTAGTGGTAAAATTATTATCAGGCCGGCTTTAGAGTTAGAGGGGCCTTAGGGAAATTTTTTTTATGAGGCCTTTATTTATTTTACAATTTCAATACTCAAAGATATATAAAAAGGATCAAAATTTATTTCATCTTTTATTCTTGAATTTCAACAATAGTTAAAAAAAGATAAAAAATTTTAAAAATAGAACCTAAAAAATAGTCAAGAAGATATATTTTTGTATTCCATTAAAACCGTTAAAAACAAATAAACAAATAAATAAAGACAATATTATTGCAAATAGAATATTTAGAATATAAAAATTTGAAATGATAAATCGATGTTCAAAAATAAAAAAGGACTTTATATTTTAAAGAACTAATTATTTTAAATGATCCAATGAATATAATAATTTTTTTTGTAGAGAAAAGAACAATAAATTTTTTTCATTTACTAATTCTTGAGATTATAAGGTTTTAATAAAAATTAAAAGAAATACTAAAAGTCAAGATTCTGACATTGAATAATTAAAAAGGTAAATAATGTTTTGGAAATATTAATAATGCATGAACTAATGGTTAAATCATATTATTAATTATATTTCTTTAAAATTAAGGTTCCCAAATATAGATTTTTTTATTAAAAATATTTCTTAATTGTCGGATAATTAAGAATAGATAGATATTTAATAAAATTTTTGATTTTTTAAAATACATATTAAATTTTTTTATTAATTAGAGAATTATTAAAAAAATAATAAAAATATGAAACTTTCTTAAAAATATGAGATCTTAGGCGACTGCCTTGTTCGCCTATACCTAAAGTCACATCTAATTATTATAACATTATCATTATTTTTACTTAATTTTCTAGATTAGTTCTTGTGAATGACATGACATGAAACACCGTACATAAGAGAGACTTAAAAAGTCTACATCAATTTGATTACGGCTAATATCACGTTTTAGTGCTTAAAGAAAAATTGTTAGTGATAATGATGGCGCATGATACCTTCACAGGAAATAATTCAAGTGCCACTACTTAAATTAATATATATATATATAAAAAAAAATCAAATGAAAAATTATTATTAATTTTTTTCATAATTATTGGGAAGATTTTAAGATATTTAAAATCATTTATAAGCGTTAACTTTTTCACCAGGAGAAGTTGATGATTCCCATTTAAATTCATTAACCTAAGAAGTTGAGTGCAGAATATTTGGTTACTACTTGCTTAGCATGGACGCGTGTACAAAATCCCAGTTGCCACGTCACAACACAGCCGATGTACGGAACAAAATTCCCAGCTTAGATTCGATTCAGTCTTATGTTATATCCGACGTGTCTGTTTGGACGAGGGCAGTAGTGTAATTTCCTATCATAATGGACTTCATGTTGTCCAACGTGGATTGGGCAATGATACTCCGTTGCGGCGGTTTCCTTCGCGTTTCTGATTTTCATTTTTCAGTTTAATTTTTATTAATCAATTTGATAATTTTTCCATTTTTACAGCCTATGGATTTTATTTTTTATTTTTTCATAAACATATATTAAAATTTATAAGATAAATGGGGTTGTTGAGTTTTTTACTGGGAATCTTTGGTTTCGGAATTGGAATTCCAATCGGTTTTTTAATTGCTTTTTTCATATTCGTACACTCTGAAGCCACAGAGATTAAGGTAAATATTTTTTCTACTTTATCTGTTCCCCCCCCCCCCCCCCTTTTTTTTTAACAATCTTCTATGCTTCATTGTTTTATCATTTTGCGGTCACATGCATGTTAATATTCTCAATGATCATTTATTTGATATTTATGTTTTTGTTTAGTGGTTATAAATATGAGTATCGATCTGGTCCAAGGATCTTAAATTTTATTTGAAAAATTATTAAATTATATGACTTAATAGTTTTTTCAGATTTTAACAAAGTGTAAGATCCTAGATTAGAACATTTTTATGTAGATCATTATGATATATTGTTTAATCACAGTTGTTAGATGGATGCTAAGTGACTTTGTTAATTGTTAGTTAATAATAGGGACAATTTAATATATATATGAATACTTAGTGACTTGATATTTAGAAGTAAAATTTAAAATCCTATATTTTGCAGGATCCAATAATTCGACCAAATGATCATGAGTTTGATACAAGCTCTGTGCTTGATGTTTTTCCCGAAATACCATTGTGGGTGAAGCACCCAGATTATGACCGGGTGAGTTATTAATCAGATTGTTCTTGGTTGCACTCCATCGTAATATAATAGCCAGTCTTGAAGTCTCTCAATGCAAATGATATTACTTATGTGCTTGTGCAGATCGATTGGCTCAACAAGTTTGTATCCGATTTGTGGCCTTACCTTGATAAGGTGATCAGAAGTTTATGCACTTAGCTGTACATATGACTATAGAGCTAGATTGGTTAAGGCTTGAGTTTTATTGTTGTTTCAGGCAATATGTAGTACTGCAAGAAGCAATCTGGAGCCTATATTTGCAGAGTACATTGGCAAGTATTGCATAAGATCAATAGATTTTAAGACTCTGACTCTTGGAACTCTGCCTCCTATAATTCATGGTAATTAAAGTATATTTCCTAACTACATTTGTCGAGTGTTGTCTAAGTTGTGTTTTCTCGGAATCAACATTTAAGCAGACTTATTGTCACCATGACTCACAAAATATATTCGGTTTTGAGATTGGATTTGACAGGTATTAAGGTATGCGAAACCAATGAAAATGAACTGATACTTGAGCCTGCGGTTAGATGGGCAGGAAATCCTAACATAACCTTCGCGTTGAAATTCTTCTCTCTGCAAATCACAGTACAGGTGAGCTTCTAAACAAATATCCTTTAAGTCATCGCAACATTTTTAATAGGGTTTTCAGAGGACTTATTTTAAAAAATGGAAGTTCTTTCATCATGGTTTTAATGGCTTTGACACAACTTCTTTTCTTTATTGGCATTATATGTAAGTCAACTTGTCTTTGCTGATTCAACTCTTAGTTTTATTTTTCCTCTTCTTTTTATATATCATGACATCAACTTAGGTCAAGTAATCAACTGGGATTCACTAGTGTCACTTTCTTATGCTTATAAGTATTAAGGATCGGATAAGGCTTCTCTCTTTAAAAAATTTGTCATGCTTGCTTCCAGCTGTTGGATGTACAAATCCGTGCAGCGCCTCGGATAGTTTTGAAACCTCTTGTGCCTGCATTCCCTTGTTTTGCTGGCATAGCCGTATCTCTGATGGAGAAGGTAAGTAAGTGTTGGTGCAAAACATTAACAAACACAACAGATGCTCTTTTATCTTATGCACACATTGGATGAATATTTGTTAATTTATATATTTATGCAGCCAGAAGTTGACTTTGGATTGAAGTTAGTTGGAGGTGATATGATGGCAATCCCAGGCTTATACCAATTTATTCAGGTGATATTTGTTCCTCTGTCTGTTTATGGCTTTGGTTAGAGCACCTGTTGTTACAATATTTGGAATGATTTGCCTTCATTTTATCTATTTGTTTGGTGAGATCACAAACTTTTGGCACATTAATGAATTCACTAATGACAACACAACGACTGTATAAGTTAAGACTTTAATTTCTAAGTAATCTATTGGGAATTGTTTAATGTATATTGAGCTTTTGGTTGACCTTTGGCAAACCAGCTAATGTGAATGCAACACAATTATATAATAGAGAGCACGTTTTTAACTACTAATTCAATCTTAACTAGAAAATAATGAGGAATCCCACCTACTCGTCTACTTTGTTTAATTTTCAGTTGACTTTTTCTGAATGACCTCCAAATTTCTAGTCAAATTATTTAATACTTATCATTGCTTCACAAGATAAGCCAGGTTCAATATACGGTTCTTCACTTAATCATGAGAAGATATCAAGAAAATGCTTGAATGAATTGAGGGTAACATCTGAATTTTAATCACTATTTACAAACGAAATTTGGAACTCAATACGAATATACCTAAACATTCAGTAGTTTCAGTAAGACCTATGCCATTTTCAGGAAAAAGCTTCCGAATGTCCAAGATGGCATTTGGTGCAAACTGTTACTGAAAGTTTTTTTTCAAAGTATCAATTATCACAATGCCTGATGGACAACAAGATATTGTATCTTCAAAACTCTTGGCTGTAGCAAACTGCTTTTGCTTTTTTTATTAAATTCTTGCATCCTGCAAGTTTGCATCGATATGAATGCTTGCACTATTTTTGCATTTATTCTGAAGAACCTCTTGTCATATTTAATTGAACCTGGAAAAATCAGTTACTCTTACCTGAGGCATTTAGAATCTTTCCTGGGCTACCTTAATCTAATTATTAGTGGGTTGCACTGCAGGAAACTATAAGAAATCAAATTTCTGCCCTCTATCTCTGGCCTCAAACTCTTGAAATTCCAATTCTTGATGGTTCATTGTAAGTTTATATTCATATGAATGCAACTAAGGATGAATGATTCAAGTATCAAATATTAATGTGTACTCGAAGTCTTAATCCCAACCTTAATATAATTTTACCTGCAGTAGCAGTTATTACATTTTTCGTTAATTCTTTCTCATGTCCACAGAGGGGCCATTAAGAAGCCTGTAGGCATACTTCATGGAAAGGTTATTCGGGCAATAAGACTATTAAAGATGGATATATTTGGAGCTTCGGATCCCTATGTTCAACTTAGCTTAAGTGGGGAAACGATTCCAGCAAAGAAGACTTCTGTTAAGATGAAGACTTTGAACCCTGAATGGAATGAGGACTTCAAGCTTACAGTAAAAGACCCCGAGACTCAAGTTCTTCAGTTACATGTATATGACTGGGAAAAGGTTTTGTATTTCTTTTGGTAATCGAGTCGTTTCCTGAATTTCTGAATCATAAGATCTCCTCATAGCTACTACTTAAAAGGAAATTATTATTTCCATTCAAGATGGATTAAAGAGAAGAATATTTGAATTAGATATTTGGCAGCATCGCCATTGACTCTGTGGATTTTGCCGTCTTATCCAGGATGGTTTTTGTTAATAACTTGTAATGCAAGTTAAGATTTTTAAGTTTATGGTTTCACAGGTTGGAACACATGACAAATTGGGAATACAAGTTGTTCCACTGAGATCACTTACTCCAAATGAGACTAAAGAATTAACTCTTGATTTGGTCAAGAACACAAATCCTAACGATCCTCAGGACAAGAAGTGGAGAGGGCAACTTGTGGTAGAGTTGACATTTAGTCTTTTCAGAGAAGAGAGTAAAAGACTTAGTGGTCCTTTAGACAGATTTGAGAGGAAAGAAACTGAAGTTGGAAAGGCAACTGAGTATGTTTACTTAGGTGCCGGATTGTTATTGGTGACAGTTGAGGGAGCTAAGGATCTTGAGGGGAGCATCACAACAATCCTTATGCTGTGGTCATATGTAGAGGAGAACAGAAGAAAACCAAGGTGCCCTTCAAGATTATGAGTGTCTAACTTGGTGTAGATCGCGTTGTTGATATATTAATTCTCAAGTTTTAATGTGTTTTTGTCCAGATAATCAAGAAATGCCGGGATCCAATTTGGAACGAAGAATTCCAGTTTGATTTCGAAGAGGCTCCTTTAAAGGAGAAGATCCACATTGAAGTCAAAAGCAAACGGAGAGGTTTAAGACTCCGATCAAAGGTTGGTATAAACTCGTGATTTTGTTTCTCTTCAGGTTAACAATGCCTGCTTGTATTAGTTCATAATGAATCTGCATTCTGTGAATTTTTCCGGTGTATTTAGGAGTCACTAGGATACGTGGATATAAACCTGCATGATGTAGTCCACAATGGACGATTAAAAGAGAAGTACCATTTGATTAATTCGAAAAATGGAGCTGTTCAAGTTGAGATTAAATGGAAGGCCATTTGAGAAGTATCAAGTGCCAAGCTTCATTGTTGTGTGCTGTTACATTACTCAGTTCTTGATCATCAAGGAGATTTGCTTTTCTAAGGAATCAAAATTTACAGTTTAGGATGTGTTTCCCCAAAGAAGGTTGTTTGAGAGTGATATATATAATAAAGCTGTTGTTAGTAGCTTCGTACTGGGAGCAAATAAGATGAATTCTAGTATCAGAATCGACAGTATATATGACAAAACTTGAATCTACAGAGAAGCATAGAACGAAAAGTATCAAGTCAGACTCACAACTAATACTCTTTTTGGTGCCCCCAGCTCCACTGTATTGTATTCTCGGATTTTTTTTTTGAAATTAGTTATTAAAAGGGTTGATAATGATTAACAATACTTCACCACAAGAGGTGTAAAATATAAGGCCACATACGACTCAAAAGTACACCATTTTTTTTTAATAGAAAGTAAACCTTTTATTCGAACTGAACAACATTATCAAATACATTCTGCACATTTGTTGGAATTGTTTCAATCCAGACAGTAGCTGAAACATTTCTTAAAACAAATTTAGCTAAGGCATGAGTATAAGCATTACAGATTTTAGGGACAAAATAGAATTGGATATTTTGAAACTTTTTTTTTTTTTTTACTTTGGATATCTAAAATTATCCAGTAGATCTCTGTTCCGCTACCCTTAGTATTGTTAATATGCTCAGCTACTTCTTTGCAATCAATTTCCACAATCAAACTAGATATGGCTGCATTTTTTGCCACTTGCAAACTCCATTGGATGGCTTTTGCTTTTGCAAAACTGACACTTTCCCTTAATTGAGCTTGCTTAATTCTTGCAGTTATTACCTTTCCATTTGAACCTTTGATAACTGCTCCCAGACCTATCTTTTGGTCTTTGTTGTTTATAGCTGCATCTACATTAAGCTTTAAAACATTTTCTTGGGGAGGTTTCCATTTTTCCTGATTTCCTCTTCTACCATTGTTTACATAAGCTGCTCCTGATTTCCTCACTCTTTGATAAGCCTCCAAGACCGATTCTGCTTTAGCTATTGAAACCCTTGGATCTACCTTCTTCCCTTGAAAGATGAATTTATTTCTTGCAGACCATATTACCCAACAGTAAACCACAATAAGCTATGCTTCCACTCTCCTTGACTTGGAGCACATTTCTTGGACAACATTGAAAATATCTTGATTTGATCATTATAGAGGTGAAGTGTGAAAAGAGCTAGATCCCAAATCTTCTTTGCTACTTTGCATTTTAATAGAACATGGCTTATAGTTTCCATTTCCTTCTTGCATCTTTGACTGATTGGTTATTACAGCCTCTTCATTCTCCAAAGATTTTCAGCAATCGCCAGAATGTTTTTTTGTAACCCTCCACATGAAAATCTTAATCTTCTCAGGTAAATCAAGCATCCAAAAGAATTTCCATTGTCTAGAACTGTTGTCTGAGCTACTAGGCTCATTAGGGAATTTGAGGTTAAGTGCTAGTTGATAGCCACTTTTCACAGAATACTCCCCTCTCTTATCAAAGTGCACAACACTTTATCTTCTTGGCTTCTTGGTAGAGGAATTTGAAAACTTGCTTCAACATCTTCATTCATAAAATATTGCTCCAGCTTATTTGCTCTCCACTTGTTTTCAGCATCAATCAATTTAGCCACAACAATCTCAACTGGTAAATTTCGAGGTGATATTGGCTTGAAAGTAACTGGTCTTAGGATCCAATTGTCTTTGTATACAAGAACCTTCCTCCCATTTCTGATTCTCTATCTCACCCCTTTCTTGATTACTTATCTTCCCCATAAGATGCTTCTCCATATAAAAGAAGGATTAGAGCCTGCCTTTGCATTCCAAAAGGTGGAACTTTTGTAGTATCTAGCTTACATCACTCTTGCCCTTGAGGAATTGGGAAACTGAAGTAATCTCCACCCTTGCTTGGCCCCCAAAGCTCGATTGAAACTAGTGAGATCCCTAAAACCTAGCCCTCCTCTACTTTTTGCTTTGCTTAGGCTATCCCACCTTGACCAATGAATCCCATGTCTATCTTCCTTAGATCCCCACCAAAACTTTGCAATTGCCTTTTAGATGTCTTCACATAAACCCTTAGGGAGCTTGAACACACTCATGGCGAAAGTTGGCACTACTTGTGCTATTACTTTGATGAGAATCTCTTTCCTACCATTAGAGAATAACTTGTGATGCCAACTTAAATTCTATCATAAGTTTTGCTAATGTCTAGTTTTAAAGCCACTAAGCCATTTCTTTTTCCTTTGCGGTGTTTAATCATATAGAGGATTCATAGCCAATAATAAAATTGTATGTAATAAGTCTATTGGTATGAATGCTTTCTAGTTTGGGGAAATAATATGAGTCAAGATTGGTTTCAGCCTATTGGCTATTGTCTTAGCTACAATTTTATACATCACATTGCAAAGACTGATAGGTCTAAATTCAGTGACTTTCCTAGACTTCTCGATCTTAGAAATACGAGCAATAAAAGTATGGTTGAGGAAGTCTAAGGTACCTTGCCGATTTAAGATGTGTTGACAAGTTTTAATAACCCCACTGCCAACTGTTTGCCAATGCTTCTAGAAAAAAATAGCAAGCAGACCATCTGGCCCCGAAGCTTTTGTACGACACATTTATGATAAAGCATTTGGTATGTCTTCAGAAGTGAACGATTCCTCCAAGCATTCATCTGTGGAGTAACCTTTGGCAGCATCCCTTTTAGAGCTTCTTTAATCTGATTCTGACTTGGCCTAGATGAGGTGAAAAGCTGCTGAAAATATTTGCAAAACTTCATTTCTATTCCTTATTAATCATCAATTTATTGCCCTTATTTCCCAAATTTTGTTCTTTCTCTTCCTAGCGGATGCTTTGGAGTGAAAGAACTTAGTATTTTTATCCTTTTCTTTTAGCTAATTTGCTCTCGATTTTTGCTTCAAATACACTTCTTTATTGATTAGCATGTTGCTTATTTAATTTTCTAGCTTCTTAATTTCTTCTTTTTCCATTGCTTGAGTTGGTTTCTGTTTTTCCTTTTTCAATTGCTCTATCAATTCATCTTGCTCTATTTTTTTTTGCTTTCAAATTCCTTTTTGCTCTAAATCTTGAGCTGAGCTAAGGATTTTTTTTGCAACCCTTTGAAATTGCTGCACTGGACTCTCATACATTCTTTCACTAAAATTTTCCCATTCACCCCTCATAATATTGCTACAGGCCTTATACGAGCTCCACATATCCTCATAGTGGTCTCCGGGGAAGATCTTTTCTTATAATTCAATTTTTTACATATTTCTTTAACTTAAAAACTGATTGGGCAGTGATTTACGACCCAGTTCACCAAATTTGTTGCTGGGAGATTTTGAAAACTTTTGCTCTAATCTTTGCTACATAAGAATCTGTCTAGTCTTTCCTCGATATGGTTAACTCCAAATCTCCTATTTGACCAAGTGTATTTGTACCCTCTATAACCCATATCCATCAAATTACAAGCTTGGATGGTCTCCTTAAATTCAGTCACCATGTTAATACTTTAGTCATTTCCCTCCAATTTCTCATGTAAATAAAGTATTTTATTGTAGTTACCAAAACAACACCAAGTATGTGAGTAGAGCTCTGCTAACCTTTTCAGCAATGACCATGTATGATGTTTTAGATTTTACAGAGGAAGAAGGAGGAAAAATTCTCTTATTCAATTCCTTAAAAAATAGAGAAAACAAACAACTTAAATAGGGAAAAAAAACAAATTATTAATCATGTACTTAGGAACTATCTTATCTCATCCCTAAATCTTAGGATTTTATCCAAATCTCTAACAAACAGATCCTAATCAATTACTTCTAATTTATCCACACCCCCCTCAAGTTGGTGTAAATATATTTGTTATGCCCAACTTGCTAACTTGAACTTCAAATGGCTGTCTCAACAAACCTTTAGTTAAAACATCTGCAACTTGCTATGTGGTAGGTACAAATGGAGTACAAATTATTCATTCTTCAAGCTTTTATGTTAAAGTGTCTGTCAAACTCAATATATTTCGTCTTGTCATATAGAACAAGATTATGAGCAATGCTGATAGCTACTTTGTTATCACAATACAACTTTATAGGCAAACTCACTGGCCTCTTAAGCTCTTCTAGAACCCTTTTTAGCCAAAGAATCTCACATACTCCTTGCGCCATTGATCTGAATTCAGACTCAGCACTACTTCTAGGAATAATATTCTGCTTCTTGCTTCTCCAAGTGACTAAATTGCCCCATAGAAATGTATAGTACCTCGAAGTTGACCTTCTATCAGTGACTGAACCTGCCCAATCAACATCAGTATACACCTCAATTCCCCTATTCTTATTTTTCTTGAAGAAGAGTCCTTTTCCTTGTGTACTTTTCAGATAACGAAGGATTCAATATACAACTTCAAGATGTTCTTTATATGGAGAATGCATAAATTGGCTTACTATGCTTACAACGAAAGCAATGTCTGGACGAGTATGTGACAAGTAAATTAGTCTCCCAACTAGTATTTGATATCTCCCCTTGTCTACTGGAACACCATTTTTTACTTCCTCAAGCTTATAGTTGGCTTCTATTGGAGTGTCAGAAGGTTTGCAACCACTTATCCCAGTTTCTTTCAAGAGATAAAGAATATACTTCCATTGTGAGACAACAATGCCCTTCTTTGATCTTGTCACTTTCATTTTAAGAAAGTATTTTTGTTGGCCTAAATCTTTAATCTCAAACTCCTTGGCTAGGTTTTGTTTCAATCTGCTCATTTCTATTATATCATCTCCAGTTAAAATTACATAGACAATAAGAACATGAATTTTATCTTTAATAGATCTCTTTGTGAAAAGAGTATGATTAGATTGTCCTCGATCATATCCTTGGCTTTTAACAAAATTTGTGAGCCTCTCAAATCAAGTTCTGGGAGACTGTTTAAAGCTGTATAAAGACCTTTTTAGCTTATATACTTTGGTTCCAAATTTCTCATTAAAATTAGGTGGAGGCTCCATATAGACTTTCTTATTTAAGTCCACATTCAAAAAAACATTATTCACATCCAACTGATTTACAACACAAGGTATATAAGAGGAAAAGAGCAACGAATTACTGGTTATATGATCAGTAGCATCTGAATCTTATATCCAGTAGCCATGAGACTTTGTATAAGATAGGGTTGCAATGAAAGAATTACCTGACTGTGCTAGAGAACAAGATGGGTTAGATTTTCCTAAAGATTGGGACTGAAGCATTTTATATAGATGCTCTATATGTTCCTTGGTAAAAAAAAAAGAGACTCTGAGGATGAATGCTGCCTTAGATCTATGTTGCTAGCTTGAAATGCAAGGACATCTCCCCTGACTTGGTGACGTTGCCTTTTTTCTTTTGTTTCCCGTGCAACTTCCAGCAACTTTCTCGAGTATGCCACGACTTTCGACAATGGTCACACCAGGGCTTCTACTTTCCCCCTGAGTCTGCACCTCGGGCCACAAGAGTAGATTATTCACTATCTATTTTTGGTTCATCATTATTCTTTAACATCACTTGCCGGCGTGCTTCTTCTCTGCGCACTTATGAGAAAACATCTCTTATAGTTGGCAAAAGTTTTTTCCCTAGTATATGTCCTTGAACCTTATTAAGTTCTTTGTTCAAACCAGCCAAGAAAATAAATACCAGACCTCTTTCAACTTTCTTTTTGTATCGACCACTGTCATTAGGATTTTCCCATTGTTCATTTTTAAACAAGTCCAATTCCTGCCAAAAAGCCATCATATCATTATAATAAGCTGTTATCTCACGATTACCTTGCTGCATCTTCCACATACGGGTGTTTAATTCATACAATTGTGACTGATTTTCCAAATCTGAGCAGGTTTCCCAAACTGCTTCCCAGACATCATGAGCAGTCTTTAAGTACATGAAGGTTTTTTCGATAATAGAATCCATTGAGTTGATCAACTAAGTAGTAACCATTGAATTCTCTGAACGCCACTACCTGTATTTTGGATCATTAGTGGCTGATGGTGTTACCTCGACATTCAAGTGCCCTAGTTTCCCTTTTCCATCAATCACCAAACGCACAGACTGAGATCATTCAAAATAATTATTTCCATTCAATTAATGGTAATTTGAAGAGAATTTTCAGAAAGAGAAACAACCGGAAGTGGCTGCGAAACTTTCTCCGATGAAGCCCCACTATTGTTGCCATCCAAAGAGGTTGAATCAGAGCCAACCATGGCGGCCTTAAAATTCATGATCAAGCCCTAGGCTGTGATACCATGTAGATTTTACAGAGGAAGAAGGAGGAAAAATTCTCTTATTTAATTCCTTAAAAAATAGAGAAAACAAACAACTTAAATAGGGAAAAACATAGGATTAATCCTATAATTAGGAACTAACTCATCTTATCCCTAAATCTTAGGATTTTATCCAAACCTCTAACAAACAGATCCTAATCAATTACTTCTAATTTATCAACATATGTTTCTGGCTTGCTTCTGCATGACTATAAATCCTTATGCATGTCCACATCTTGCCACTCTAGTTTTGCACAATTGCATCTATGTGGTAAAAACTGTAGGATTTTATAGTGACTTTAACATCCAAGTTTCAAAATAATGTTAAACCGCCTCCTACTCCATTTTTATCAACTACAAATTGATTCTCAAAATTAAAATTTCTACATGTTGTGAAAACCTGCTGAGCTATCATCTTTATTTCACAACAAAAGAAAAGTTGAGGCTGATGCATGTGGAGAATTTTCTTTATAGCTAGACGCGTTCGAGGCTTCCCTATACCTCAAACGTTCTAGCTTAGGACCCTCATGGCTGCTGGCGGAGCTGGTTACCAGCGCTCACTAATATGTCTTCCACCTTTAATACTGCATCTTCTACTTTGACTTACTCTGCATCAACTAACTTTAACTAGTGTTTTGTTTGAGAGGGGCTAAAATGATTGCGAGCGTTTAATTGTTTAAAAGAGCTCAACAATCTTTTCTTTTTGTTATTAGGTTTGGGCCACAAAAGTTCGCTGCTGGGCTTATGCTCCCTTTCTCCGTTTTTTAAATTCTTGCTTACAATTTCCATTTCCCTGTTTTGGGCTTCTCTGAAATTTATTAGGCCCATTATCCACTTTTTGCTCGTCTGTTTTTACATAACCTTTGTCTGATGCTTTTGCATTGGCCTCTACAATTTCAATTTCCCTCTAATTTTCACTTTATGCTCGTATGTTTTCGTTTCTAGAGAAGTTGTCATTGTCAGTTAGCCTATTCTGTTGCTGATTGATTTCGCTACCCATACTCTTGCCACCTTGACAATATATATCAAGGCATAAATTATGTATCATAGCTATATATATATTATAATTAGGAGTATCTGTAATTTCCTTGTTTAGATAGATCTAATTACTAGAAATTAACCTAGTTTTGGTTGATGTAATAGCTGAAAATCAGCCTTGTAAATCTATACAATTTCTATATAATGAGAGGAACTCTTACAATGAGGGACATTTAATCCAATTGATACGGTATCAGAGCCATAATTCAAAATTTTAGAAAATTTTCTTGTGAGTCTAAGATCTTGGTTTTAGGTAGATTTCTGGTATTCTTGTTGAGTGTTATTTCTGGTATTTTTTTATGAACTCTTAGGTTAGTTGATTTGCTTTACTTCTTGTTGCATTTGGTGAGTTGCAGGTAACATGTTAACTAGCAACATAGAAAATTTTGGTGTGCGTTTCACGGGTAAGAATTATTCTACCTGGGAATTTCAGTTTCCATTATTTGTCATGGCAAATGAACTCTGGGGTCACATCGATGGTAGTGATCCAACTTTTCCTGACCCTCCTAAATTGGCTCAGTGGTAAGTCAATGATGTTAGAGTCATGATGTGGATTATGAGACCAGTTTATTAGTCACTCGTTCCCAATCTGAAGCCACATACAACAGTTAAAGACATGTGGGAGTATTTGAAAAAGATTTATAATCAGGACAATACAACCAAACGTTTTCAGTTAGAATACGAGATTGCTAGGTACTCTCAGGGTGATCTCTCCATTTAAGATTATTTCTCTAAATTTAAGAACTTATGGGCAGAATGTGTTTGACATGATTTATGTCCAAGTACCAATTGAATCTCTAGCTGATGTTCAAGAAGTGCATGAATATAGCAAGCGAGATCAGTTTTTGATGAAACTATGTCCTGAATATGAGGCAGCCTGCTCCAATATGATGAATTGTGATCATTCTCCTTCTTTGGATGTGTGCTTTAAAGAACTACTTCGTGAAGAGCAATGTCTTGCAACATAAACTATTTTCCAACAAAATAAAATGTATTGATAATGCAATTGCTTATGTTGTAGCTCATGGGAGAAGTAATGGGAGAGACATGTGACAAGTTCAATGCATTAACTGCAAGGAATACAAACATATTGCTGTTAACTGTGCAAATGTTTTTTGCAACTATTGTAAGAAGCTTGGGCATATTATCAAAGAATGTCCTACTCGTCCCCAAAATTGTCAAGCTAGTTAGGTTGCTGTTGCTAATTAGGCTGTTGATGGTTCAACAACTGTTGATAAATAATCTCTTACTCTAGAAATGGTTTAACAGATGATTATTACAGCCTTTTCTGCCTTAGGGCTTCAAGGTAAACACACTCTACCATCTTTCTCTTGGCTTGTTGATTCTGGTGCATCCAATCATATGACCAATTCTAGCGACACTTTTAGCAATGTTCAAAAATATTATGGAAACATTCAGATTGCTCATGGTAGTAAGTTACCTATTCATGCTATTTGGGACATTAATTCTTCAATTAAAGATGTTCTTGTATCTCCTCAGCTTTCTATTAATCTTATTTCAATAGGATAATTGGTTGATAATAACTGTGATGTTCGATTTTCCCGTGATGGTTGTATTGTGCAGGATCAGGTGTCGAGGAAGATAATAGCAAAGGGGCTTAAAGTTGGACGCTTGTTTCCTTTGCACTTTTCTGTTTCTAATTTTGTTTCTTTAGCTAGTGTTGCTGTAAACCAAAAGAGTGAAGTATGGCACAAACGTATAGGCCATCCTAATTCTGGTGTCTTATCTCATTTAATAAATTCAGGTTTATTAGGAAATAAAGATAAATTTTCCTCTCAATTTTCTATTGATTGCTTTGCTTGTAAATTAGGTAAAAGCAAGTCTCTTTCTTTCTTTCTCATGGTAGTCGTGCAGAAAATTGTTTTGATATAATTTATAGTGACATGTGGGGCATTACTCCTGTTATATCTCATGCCAATTATAAATACTTTGTCACATTCATTGACAGTTACAATAAGTATACTTGGATTTATTTTCTTCGTTCTAAATCTGAGGTATTTTCTACTTTAAAACATTTGTAGCCTATATTGAGACTCAATTTTCTTCAAATATTAAAGTGCTCAGATCATATTCTGGTGGAGAATATATGTCCCATGAATTTCATGATTTTCTTCAGTAAAGGGGAATTGTTTCCTAACATTCTTGTCCTTATAGACCTCAGCAAAATGGTGTTGCTTAACGTAAGACCATCATTTATTAGATGTTGTTCGAACTTTATTACTTGAATATTTTGTTGCATCTAAATTCTGGGTTGAAGCCTTAAGTACAACAATTTATTTAATTAATTGCTTGCCTTCAAGCTTCTTCAACTTTGAATCTCTTTATTATCGTCTTTATCATAAGCATCCCAACTATCTTGACATGTATACTTTTGGCTGTGTTTGTTTTGTTTATTTGCCACCTCACGAGCGTCATAAGCTTTTTGCTTAATCTGTTAAATGTGTTTTTATGGGCTATAGTGCTTCACACAAAGGTTATGTTTGCTACGATCCATGTTCTAACAGATTTCGTATTTCTCGTTATGTTATTTTCTTTGAAAATCAAATTTTCTTTTCTACACATGTTGAGTCTTCATCAGAGTCACTCATTCTTCCTAGTTTTGATGAGGTAAATACTACTATTGAGAGATTCAAACTTGGATTTGTTTATACACGACAACCTCCAACTTTGCACCCTCCTGAGCTTGATTCGACATCTGAGCCTGTGCAAACTGTTTCTTCCATAGACAATTAGCCCTCAAACACTACCATTCGCCGCTCTTCCAGAATCATCCGACCACCTAATCGGTATGTATTTCACATATCTCTTCATACTACTTTGACCAGTGTTTATATTCTTTTATGTTATTCAGAAGCTGCTAAATATGATTGTTGGCGTAAAGCTATGAACTTCAAGCTCTTGAGGACAATCGCACATGGGATATTGTTCATTGTTCGACTCATGTTAAATCTATTGGTTGTAAATGGGTCAACTCAATCAAGCTTCGTTCATATGGTACTCTAGAGCGCTATAAGGCACGACTAGTTGCCCTTGGTAACAAACAAGAGTATGGGTCAATTATAAAGAGACTTTTGCTCCGGTTGCGAAAATAACTACAATCCGTACAGTTATTTCGATTGCTGCCTCACAAGGCTGGCCACTTCATCAAATGGATGTTAAAAACTTTTTCTTCATGGTGATCTCAAAGAGGCGATTTACATGGTTCTACCACATTGCTTGCCTTCCTCCTATTTTTTTATATGTTTGTAAGTTGAAGCGATCGCTCTATAGGTTGAAGCAAGCTCCCCGGGCTTGGTTTGATAAATTCTTATCCACCTTGCTTCAATTCTCGTTTAAGCAAAGCCAATATGACTCATCATTGTTTCTTTGCAAGACATCTAATAGTATTGTTCTTCTCCTACTTTATGTTGATGATATTGTTATTACTGGGACATATTTTGCTTTAATTGCTCAATTGCAACAACAACTTCAAGCCTCATTTCATATGAAGGATCTTGGTCCTCTTACTTATTTCTTCAGGGATTTCTTTGAATCAACATAAATACACACAAGATTTGCTTAAATTAAATGGTCTTCATGATGCCTCTTCTGTGGATACTCCATTAGAAGTCAACACAAAGTATCGTAGTGAGGAAGGTAAACTCATTTATGATTTTATTATCCATCGACAATTGGTGGGAAGCTTGAATTATTTGACTATTACGAGGCCGAATATTCATTTGTTGTCCCGCAAGTAAGTCAATTCATGCAACATCCCTGGCATTTACATTTAGCTGCTGTTAGTCGTATCCTTCGATACCTTCGAGGGACTCCTAGCCGTGGATTGTTCTTTTCTACTGGTTTTTCTCCTCATCTTGTTGTCTATAGTGACGCTGATTGGGCTGGATGTTCGGACACTCGACGATCTGTCATGGGTTGGTGCATGTTTCTTGGGAATTCCTTGATTTCTTGGAACAGTGAGAAGCAATATAGTGTTTCTAAATCTTCAACTGAATCTGAATACCGCGCTATGTCTGTTGCTTGTTCAGAGATTGTTTGGCTTCATGGACTTCTAGCCGATCTTGGTTTCTCTCAATCTAATCCTACTCCACTCCATGCTAATAACACTAGCGCTATTTATATTGCTGCAAACGTGGTTTTCCATGAGCTCACTAAGTGTTAACATATATGTTTTCATAATGTTGATTTTGATGATAACAAACAAGATTAAGAATTATTAATCTTTTAAACTCAAATTATTTTTTATACATTTTAAATAAATTATTATTTTTACATTATAAAGGTTTTATATTTAATGGAAAAATGATTTTATGAAATTGATTGTTTTTCAAGTTTATGATTTAATTGAAAGAGTTTTGAAAACTTTGAAATCAATAAGTACTGTCTGAAATTTTGAAGGACCTATTTGAAAAGTTTCATAGCATTTTAGGCTATATCATAATTTAAGAAAGTTTTGGGATTAACAAAGCATTATTTAGAAATTCTAAAATTGAACTTATTTGCAAAGTTTCATAACTTTTTGGGTCATAATATAGTTTTATAAGTTTTAGGGTCAAACTATAATTTTAGAAAATAGTTCACTGTACCGGTTACTGTAGCATGCGGCTAACTGGATGTGACAAACGGCTAGCAGGATTTTGGGCAGTAAGCTATTGGAATGAAAGCGACTATTCAGATTTCGAAAGCGGCTAACTAGATTTCAAAAGCGGCTAACCGGATATGAAAAGTGGCATGCAAGATATTCTGAAATTCAATTTTTTGGCTTAACGGTAACATAAAAGCGGCTAACCGGATTCCATAAACGGTAAGCCGGTTATCACCAAAATGTGCATAACGGCTAGTTTTTGAGCTCAAACTATATAAACTCAAATTCAATTCATTTTCAAGCAATCTTTGCAAGCATAAACAAGTGCACACAACTTATATTGCGCTTCAAATTCAAAAATCATCATAGATTAAATCTTCATTGATCTATCATTTGTATATCCACCCTTAAAGAGAGTTTCATTGTTGTAATTTTCATTTATCATCAAATTGTGAGTGTACAAGTGTGAGAAACAATTGAGGTGAAGAGATTGGGGAGATAATCTCTTGATTGTAAAGGTTCATTGACACCTTGGAAGTCAATTGTAAAAACTTAAAGCCTTGGGAGGCTTGGATAGTGAAATTCTCAAGCGGGTGAGCTTGGAGGCTTGGACGTAGCCGGGGATTGCCGAACCACGTAAAAATCCTTATATTTGTTTTCTCTTCCCTTACTCTTTTATTATTGTGCATGATTGAATTTATTGTTTTCAATTTGATTAATGCAATATATTAAATTGTTGTATGGTTTGCTTAGTGATAACTCTAGGAAATGAGAGTTATTACATCCTTTCTAGACTTAAATCAAGATCACTTAGAGATCAAATAAGGTATTTTTATTACATTTTGGTTATATTTTGCATAAACATTCATTTTAGTTGAGTCTTAACAAGTTTTGCTTAAATCAAAGTAATTTGTGCTAAAAACAAGTGCATAATTGTAGGTTTTCAGAAAGTCTTGATTCATGAGGGGATGTTGAGACATTAGATGAGCAAGAGGAGGAAAGAAGAAGGCCGCAAAAGAAGTAAAGCACAATCAGGATTAGTGCAGTGTGGTTGCGGATGCTAGAGCAGCCAGTACTGTAGCAATCTGGGAACAATGCGCGAGAAAATTTAAGCGCGGGTCAGCCACAGAATCGCAATCTGCATGTTTCCTAATTTAACGCATGCACGCCCGTGGATTTTTATTTTTACCCTAGTTTGCAGTATAAAAGGGGAGCGTGCACCACATAGAAAGGCGGTGAAGGAATTATCATTAGAATAATTACAAAGGAAAGAAGAAGAAGATCAGAATTGGAGAGTGTTGTTTCAACAACATTGGAGAATCGTGCAGAATTATTTGAATTTGTCTTTTATCGTGCTCAACTTATAATTATCTTCTTCTTTTAATTGTTTTGATGTATCCCGTGTCTCATTCAGAATATGAACTAGACTTGTTTATATTTGAGTGACAAGCAATCCAATGGGTTCTTGACTGTTCTTATGTGTTGTTATGTCATTGTTGTAGTATTTTACTCTATTAGCTTTTATGAATATAACTGTTGTTTCAGTTGACCACCCATTTAACAGTTTCAATTAAGATGGAGCAAGAAAAAGATATGTCTTAGTAGATATTATTAGAGTATTACTTGATCTTAAGTTAAGTTTCCTAGATTAAGTTATCTTGAATCCCATAAGGACAATACTTGAAATTAAGATTTGTGAAATATTAGACATAGGTGTTCACCTTGTAAGGTGGAGAGACTAAAGATCATAATGCCATACCATAAATAGATTAACAAATGGTCATTGTTAATAGATTTAAGGGTATGAGACTTCCAATATGCGATAGCTGAGGATGTAGATAAATTCTGCCCAGTGCTGCAGCACTTACCGTAACAACTTGTGCTAACTTGATGAAAACAGTCAGCCCATAAAGAGAGTTTGATCATTCAACTACCATAATCTCAATTGAATCTTAGACACATTTTATCTAGTATATCATTACGGTATTATTCTATTTAATTCTCTCATAATCATCAATTACGATAGAACTTAAATTATGATTGTTAACTTAGGCCTTAAGTTGGTTTGCACTATTGTGATTGCTATAGCGTTTCAAGTAGCATCAATCCATGTGGAGACGATCTTGAATATTCATCACTTTATTACTTGTTGTATATACTTGCACATTGGCATTGGTAGTAATTACTTATAAAATTAACCAACAAGTTTTTGGCGCCGTTGCCGGGGATTAACTGTTTATTTTTGAAGTGTGAAATAAATCTTAATAGCGCCAAATTTGACTTATTTCATTCTATTTATTGGCAGATCTGTACGTGCATGCGCAAAGACAGATCTGTGGTATTCCAATTCGATCTTGAGATTGAAAGGACTGTCAAGAGATTGCGAAGAGAACAAAGGAATTCAAAAATTGTTTCAGGCATGAATAATTTGTAGGATGAGGGAAATTTAACCCTCACGGGCCCTTACAACCAGGCAACATTCAAGAAGAGCAGAATGAACATGCCAACGAGAGACAGCCAGACAATAATAATATCATTTACATGGCTGATGACAGAGACAGAGCTATTAGAGATTATACTATGTTAACTCCTCAAGTTGTACACTTTGGGATAATCAGACCTGAAGTAGAAGCTGTAAATTTTGAGTTGAAACCAGTGATGTTTCAAATATTGCAAACAGTTGGTCAATTCAATGGATTGCCAAATGAAGATCCTCATCTCCATCTTAAATTGTTCTTGAAAGTAAGTGATACTTTTAAGATTGCTGGTGCAACATCAGATGTTTTAAGGTTAAGGCTTTTTCCTTATTCCTTAAGAGATCGAGCAAGAGCATGGTTAAATTCGTTACCATCTGATTCCATCACTATATGGAATGAGTTGGCTGATAAATTCCTAATGAAATATTTCCCACTGACAAAAAATGCAAAGTTGCGGAATGAGATTACCTCCTTCCATCAACATGAAGATGAGAGTTTGTACGACCACTACATGTAATGAGTTGGCTGATAAATTCCTAATGAAATATTTTCCACTGACAAAAAATACAAAGTTGCGGAATGAGATTACCTTCTTCCATCAACATGAAGATGATAATTTGTACGAGACTTGGAAAAGATTCAAAGAACTGCTCAGAAGCTGTCCTCATCATGGCATTCGTTGTTGCATTCAATTGGAAACTTTCTACAATGGGTTGAATCCGAGTACAAGGTTAATGGTGGATGCTTCAGCAAATGGAGCTCTCTTATCCAAATCTTACACTGAAGCTTATGAAATTCTGGAGAGAATTGCCAATAATAATTATCAGTGGCTTTCAGCTAGGCAACCAGCAGTAAGAGGATCAGCAAGAGTACATAACATAGATGTAATTACAGCCTTATCAGCGCAAGTAACCTCATTAACTAACATGGTAAAGGCTATGACATCTGTCTCAGCAACAGTAAAGCAAGTTGTTGAACTTTCTTGTGTATACTGTGGTGAAGAACATGACTTTGATAATTGTCATGGAAATCTAGCTTTAGTAAACTATGTGGGTAATTTCAATCGACAACCTCAGAACAACCCATATTCAAATACTTACTACCCTGGCTTGAAACAACACCTAAATTTCTCATGGAGCAGTCAGAATCGAAATGCTCCAGCATTAAATGGACAAAATAGAAACACACAACCACCTGGTTTTGATCAGCAGAGTCAAGGGCAAAAGCATATCAGTCAGGATCCAATCACTTTATTGGAAGCACTGATTAAGGAATACATTGCAAAGAATGAAGCAATTGTCCAGAGTCAAGCTGTATCCTTGAGAAACCTGGAAAACCAAATGGGACAACTTGCCACAGCAATGAGCAGCAGAACTCAAGGAAGCTTACCTAGCAACACAGAAGACCCTAGGAGAGAGGGCAAAGAACACTGCAAAGTAATTAATTTGAGATATGGAAAGAATGTTGATATCCCAGTTGATGTGACAAAAAATGGGATGGAATTCAATTCAGCGCAAAAACCACCTAAAAAAAGAAGCATGTTACAACAATCCCCCCATCAAGACACTGGTTACATGGGCCAAGCTACAACAATGGCAGAAGAAATTCAACCAGAACATGCTGAAAAAGAAGTTGCAACACCAGTAACCACAATCTACACCAAACCAAACAAACAGAGTTATCACACCCCCAAATAAAGTTTTATACCTCATGAAGCTACCCAGCAGTTTAGACATCCACCACCTTTCCCAAAAAGGTTCCAGAAGCAAAAATAAGACAAGCAATTCAACAAATTCCTGGAAGTGCTGAAACAATTACACATAAATATACCTTTTGTGGAAGCTTTGGAGCAAATGCCAAATTATGTGAAATTTCTAAATGACGTCTTGGCAAAAAAGAGAAGGCTAAGAGTGAAACTGTTGCTTTAACACAGGAAATCAGTCATATGCTCCAAAGTAAGATTCCTACAAAAGTGAAAGATCCATGAAGTTTTACAATACACTGTTCTATAAGAACTAGGTATGCTGGCAGAGCACTTTGTGACTTGGGAGCGAGTATTAATTTGATATCATTATCTGTATTTAAGCAACTGGGAGTATGGGAATGCAGACGAACAACAGTCATTCTGCAATTAGCCGACATATCTCATGCATACACTGAAGGCAAAATAGAGGATGTACTGGTGAAGGTTGACAAATTTATCTTCTCAGTAGATTTCATTCTACTGGACTTTGAAGCTGATAAAGAGGTACCCATTATACTTGGAAGACATTTTCTAGCAACTAGAAAGACTCTAATAGATGTGCAAAAATGAGAGCTCACCATGAGAGTAAATGATCAGCAAGTCACATTTAATGTACTAGAGGCTATGAGAAACCTTGATGAAGTAGAAGATTGTAATTTTCTAAGTGTAGTGGATTTTGTTGTAACTGATAGAATGGACAGATGCTGCAGTAATGAACTCAACAAAGTCACTACCTTTGAGGAAGTAGAAGAGGAAGATGTTGCAATAAATCAGATAGATTGGATGGAAGAAAAGCAATCTGATAGGCACAACAGGTTTATTGAGCATTTGAATCTTTCAGACAAGGAAGTAAAAACAACTTTATCATCTATTGAATCACCTCCTAGTCTTGAATTAAAATTGTTGCCTTCGCATTTGAAGTATGTTTATCTTGGTCAAAACAACACACTCCCTGTAATAATTTCTTCTACTTTGGATACAGGTCAAGAATAGAGTCTAGTAGATTTGCTTGAAAAATACAGAAGAACGATTGGATAGACCATGGCAGACATCAAAGGGATAAGCCATCAATATGCATTCATAAAATCCTGTTAGAAGATTGCTACAACAATTCGGTGGAGCACCAGAGATGGTTGAACCCTATTATGAAAGAAGTGGAGAAGAAAGAAATCATCAAATGGTTGAATGCTGGAATCATATATCCAATATCAGACAGTTCATGGTGAGCCCAGTTCAATGTGTTCCAAATAAGGGAAGGATAACAGTAGTAGGTAATGAGAGGGATGAATTTATTCCTATAAGGACAATGACTGGATGGAGAGTATGTATAGATTATAGGAAGCTCAACAAAGCCACAAGGAAAGACCATTTCCCACTTCCATTCATAGATCAGATGTTGGACAAACTATTGCTGGAAAACACTATTGTTTCTTAGATGGGTATTCAGGCTACAACCAGATTGCTATAGCTCCAGAGGATCAGGAGAAGACTACATTTACTTGTCCTTATGGAACATTTGCCTTCAGAAGAATGCCCTTTGGGTTATGAAATGTTCCTGCAACTTTTCAGAGATGCATGATGTCTATTTTTTCTGATATGGTATAGCAGACTTTAGAAGTTTTCATGGATGACTTTTCAATTTTTAGAGAAACATACAATGGTTGTTTACACAACTTGGAAGAAGTTCTTAGAAGATGTGAGATGACCAACTTAGTACTCAATTGGGAAAAGTGTTATTTCATGGTGTAAGAAGGAATATTGTTGGGACATAAGGTATCCAAGAATGACATTGAGGTAGACAAAGCCAAGATAGATGTAATAGATAAACTGCCACCCTCAACTTTAGCAAAGGGCATTAGGAGTTTTTTGGGTCATACTGGATTTTACAGAAGATTTATTAAGGATTTTTTCAAGGTAGCTAAACCACTATGCTCATTGCTGGAACATGACAAACCTTTTCACTTTGACAAAGATTGCCTTCAAGGATTTAGAGAATTAAAGAAAGCTCTGATAACTGCTCCAGTAGTTATATCTCCAGACTGGAATTTACCATTTGAACTGATATGTGATGCTAGTGACCATTTTGTGGGAGCAGTATTAGGGCAAAGAAAGGATAAGGTTTTTCACTCCATATACTATGCAAGCAAAACCCTTACTCAAACTCAGATCAATTACACCACTATAGAGAAAGAGTTGCTAGCCGTAGTATTTAGGCTTGGCAAAACCCCGGGTCCGGGTTTTGTCTTCCAGGCTTCTAAGCCCGCAAACAATTATTTCAAAAAAAAATTTCTTTCATTTTTATGTCTTTGTATGACACCTAAATATCACTAAACAAGTGAAACAACAATACAACATGCATGCACATTTCTTGTGTATCATAATACAAGATAAATCTCAAACTTAAGTCAAAGAGAAATTGGAGAAATAGTTAAATACAAACTTATAACATACTAACAATACAAATTTTGTACAAATAATAAATAAAAATTCATCTAACTTCTAACCTAAACTCATATATATATATATATATAAATTAAATTCAATAACACAATAAATTTAAATAACATCCAACATATCATAAGTTTATAATTATGACACCAATTATCAATATAACACATGAAAATCCTAAAATGTTCAACAACTCAAAAAATAGTTCATAAAAGAGTCAAAACATTCCCATGTAAAATAAATAAATAACAAGTTCATGTCTAATTCCAAATAAATAAATAAAAGTTCATGTCATGCTACTCGTCGACGCTTGTGGCTCATCATCATCATCCGAAATTACCTCCCCCCTAGTAAAAATCTCATCCTCCTGAATTCCACCTTACAACAAAAATAACACATTAAAATTCAAAGCATTTTAAGCAAATAAATACTACTAAAATATAATTCAAATAACTTTATACCTCGAAAAGTAGAAGCCCAAATCCAAATTTGAGCACACATTAAGGCTTCTAAAGTGTCAGGAAGAAGTTTACTACGATGCGGACTAAAAAATCTGCCCCCGACACTAAAAGCTGACTCATAGGAAACGGTGGATACAGGAATGGCTAAGATATCCTTAGCTAACTCAGCCAAAATAGGATGTCGGCTTGTGTGCATCTTCCAAAAAGCTAAAATATCAAAGTCCGGAATGGAATCCAACAATTCCTCATCTAAATACCTATCCAACTTCGACTTAGTTACCTAAGCACGTTTATTTTGGCTTCGAAATGTTTCAAACTAATCTACATCCCAATACTTATTCGAATTCAAACAAGATTCAGAACGAGAAATTTCTAATCCAACATTCTGCCCACCACTCACATGTGCTGTCTTCGATTCATATTCTTTCACTAAATCATAACAAAGCTTATGTGCACACTCAATAAGCTCATCTGTTGTATCACCATATATCTTTGGAAAATAAAAATGAATTAACATCATCTTATATCTTGGGTCAAGCACAACAACCACAACTGACATCGGATGGATTTCATTCCAATATTTGTCAAATTTATCAGCCATTTTATCAACCATAATCTTAATAGCAAGGTTATCAGCAGTGCGCCACCTATTAATTGATAATTTCATTTTACATATCAACGGAAAAAATAAATTAGCAGTTGGGTATTTTGTACTCGAAAACATCTCCATTAACATGTAAAATGATTTCAAATGCTCCACCATTATGACTGCCAAATCCCACTCCTCATCACTTGGCAAGCTCTTATACTGAGGCTCACGTTGTTGCAACCGAGAAAAAACACTTCTATACATTAATGCTACTTCAAGCATGGCATAAGTAGAGTTCCAACGAGTAGGACAATCCAATTTCAATATTCTTTTACAATTAATTTGTAATTGTCTAGCAGCTAACTCAAAAGTTTCATATCTTTTTGGTGTTTGTGTCCAATAACTCACACTCTCTCTAATCTTTTCAATCACACTTTTTATAACTTTTAACCCATCCCGCACAACCAAGTTCAATATATGAGCAGTACATCTCATATTACCACTAGAAATTAAGGTATCGGTATCAAACCTTAACAGTAATTTCTCCACCATTGTGTTATTAGTGGTACAATTATCTAATGTCACTGAGGATAACTTTCTATCCACGTTCCAATCCAATAGGTATTGTACTAACTCATTACAAAGGGCATCAGCAGTATAGGGGCTTGGAACATAGATGAACCTATCAAATATTCAAAAGTCGATATTAAATACACAAACTTAAAATATATTACAATTTAAACTTGAAAAAAAATCTAATATAAGTAATAATAAACTTAAAAGAAAAATTAAGCAAATAAAAAATTATAGACAAATTACCTTAAGATTCGACTATGCAATTTCCAAGAATTGTCAACGAAATGGGCCGTCACGACCATATATCCCTTTTTCTGATTACTAGCTGTCCATAAATCCGTAGTAATGGTCACTCTACCATGATTTTTCCCTAATAAATGTAAAGTCTTAACCTTCTCGATTTGAGATAACTTCAAGATTTCGCTCTTCAAAGTGTTTCTGCTCATTGGCTTAACCACGGGGTTAGCATGTGTCATCATTTCTCGGAAGCCTATATATTCCACGAATCTAAGTAGAAGCTCATGCATTATAACCATTCTTGCTATCAAACTTCGTAAAACATTTTGATCAAAACTGCCATAACTAATGCCACAAGTTTCATCCCCTCTTTTAATCACTTAAAGGCTTCCTTGAAGTGCTTCTTTTATGTTTGGTTGATTCTGCTTAAAACACATTGCCACGTGTCTATTCAAAGTTGAAGTCCCAGATTGGTATTTTGCTTTTAAAATTGTACTACAATGCATGCACTTTGCCTTTTGTTCTCCATTTACCATTATTTCCGTAAAGTGCTCCCAAGCTTCGGAGACTTTCTTCTTTTTCTAGTTTCTTTCTTACTTTTCTTATCATTCATGGTTGACACTGAAATTTCCTCAACCTCATTATCAGTTTTATCTTTGACATTACGAGATAAATCTGGAGCACTCGAAGAATTGATTTCCACGTTGTCCGACATTGCACTACTCTGCTGTTACAATAGCGAAGATATACTAAATTTCAAATTTTAGTGTGGAAACAAAAAAGAGCAACAGTTACAGTAATCACAGGCTCACACTGTAGTCAGCAACCATGCACAAAATTAGTTTTCCTGTGATTATTATTTTCTCTGCTTATCAACATTGTCATTATACGAGCAGGCAATAAGGATCCCTCACAAAATTGGCCATATTTCGATTTGATTAATGCTAAATATTATATGTGCCAACTACCATACAATTTGTGTTAGGACAAATTGATCGAGCAAATATTGTATGAACATTTTAAACACGTTATTTAACAGATGTGTTCAAACAACCCATAATCGGGGGGGGGGGGGAATTCTATAATTGTAGCATTTAACATCCTATTAAAAACAAGCAAATTAACCGCAGCTAAATCATTTTGTCACATACGACACACTTGTAAATTTCATCACTGTCTCATTGCAAATTAATCCAGCAACATTATGTCAAATAGTAGCGTAGAATGAGCTAAACAACAGGCACACGTCAAACATATCAATAGCCGGCGAAATACATTTTCTTTGTCACATTGCAAATGGCAGTCAAGAAGCAGCTGATCTTAGCCTCACAGCAAGTCAGCAACCATGCACAAAATTGGCCGAAGATAAACACAAATAGCAACAGCCAACACCAACAGAGAAGCAATCGGCAAAAATGCAACTGGGAAGACAAAATATAGTAGGAAATAAATCAATACTTGGGGCTGGTAGTGGTGGCTGTGATGGCAGAGTGATAGACTGATGGTGGATGACAAAGTGGCAATGGAGAGTTGGAGACGGTGGCGCTGACGCTGACGGTGCCGGAGGGGTTTGCACTGCGCTGGCTGCACGAACGACTCCCGTCACAACCGCAACCGAGCAAAACCGAGTCAACAAATGCCAAATGAGAAGAAATGATGCCAACTGCCGAGTGCCGAGGGGCGACGGTGACGGAATGATGGTGGGTGCTAGCCGACGATGACGGTGGTAGCGTCATTATTGATGCCGACTACCGAGTGCCGAGGGGCGATGGTGACGGACTAACGGTGGGTGCTAGCCGACGGTGACGGTGGCAGCGTCGCTGCTGATGCCTTTGGGTTTGGGTATTTTGCGATTTCGGGAATTAGATTTAGGGATTTTCGGATTTGGGTGTTTTACGATTTGGGTTTAGACTTTGGGTAACTGGTTTTAGTTTATTTGAAAAACGGGTCCGGGTTCCGGGTTTTTGGTGCTGAACCCGGACCTTGCCAAAAAATGTCCGGGTTTTAAATTCGGAAACCTGGATCCGCTTTTTCAGTATATGCCCCGGACCGGATTGGCCGAGTCCGGGCCAGATCCGGTCCGGGCGGATTTTTTTGACACCCCTAGTAGTATTTGCTTTTGACAAATTCAGAGCTGACTTAGTGGGTACTAAAGTGACTGTTGACACAGACAATGCAGCCATCAAATACTTAATCTCAAAGAAGGATTCCAAACCATGATTAATAAGATGAATCTTATTGCTTTAAGAATTTGATCTGCAAATTAAAGATAGAAAGGGGACTGAGAATCAAGTAGCAGACCACTTGTCACGGCTGGAAGCAGACACTAGTACATTGACAAGGAGGGACATCACTGAAATGTTTCCTGATGAATAGTTGTTGGCAATACAGCAAGCACAAATGCTGCAACAGTTAGGATCCCCATGGTATGTAGATTTTGCAAACTATTTAATAAGTGGGATGCTACCACCTGAGCTGAAGTTTCAGGAGAAAAAGAAATTTCTTCATGATGTTAGAAGCTATCAATGGGATGATCCACATTTATATAAGTTATGCTCAGATCAAGTAATACGAAGATGTGCTTCCGAAAGAGAAATACACCACATACTAAAGTCATGCCATGCTGCAGCATATGGAGGACATTTTGGTGGTCATAGAACAACTGCTAAAGTTCTGCAATCAGGGTATTACTAGCATATTATTCTTAAAGATGCTTATGAATTTGTTAAATGTTGTGACAGGTACCAAAGGACATGAAACATAACTAAAAGACATGAAATGTCATTGACTAACATTCTAGAAGTGGAAGTTTTTTATGTTTGGGGAATAGATTTCATGGGCCATTTCCCACCATCCTTTGGGAACTTATATATTCTTGTTGCTGTGGATTATGTCTCCAAGTGGGTAGAAGCTGCAGCATTACCTACCAATGATTCTAAAACAACGGTCGCTTTTCTTAAGAAAAATATTTTTTCCAGGTTTGGGGCACTACTAGAGCAATTATTAGTGATGAGGGTACACATTTTTGCTACAAAGTCTTTGTTGTAGCTATGGTGAAATATGGAGTCAAACACAAGGTAGCAACAACATATCACCCACAATCTAATGGTCAGGCTGAAGTGTCCAATAGCGAAATTAAAAAGATCTTAGAAAAAGTGGTGAACCCAATGAGGAAGGATTTGTCTTTACAGTTACATGACTCTCTATGGGCCTATAGAACAACATACAAAACTCCACTCGGCATGTCTCCTTACCGAATTATTTATGGAAAGGCGTGTCATTTGCCACTAGAGCTAGAGCTAAAGCATAAAGCACACTGGGCACTGAAGAAATTAAATTGGGACATTCATCCTGCAGCAGAGCAAAAGAAGTTTCAACTTTGTGAGCTTGATGAATTACGACTATTTTCATATGAAAATGCAATAATCCATAAAGAGAGGACAAAACACTAGCACGACAAGCATATTCAACACAGGCACTTCCGTCCTGGTCAATTAGTGTTGCTCCACAATACAAGACTAAAACTATTTCTAGGAAAGCTAAAATCACGATGGTCTGGCCCTTTTAAGCTGTTAAAATTTTATCCTCATGGAGCTGTTGATCTTCTAGATGAACAAACAGGTCAAGAATTTAAAGTTAATGGACACAGGGTTAAGCATTACATACACCCAGCGGCAGATTGTTCAAAGGAGGTGTTACTCCTTAAAGAACCCAACTATTGAACAATGAAAGAAGGTCAGGCTAAAGGACCTTAAATCAAGTGCTCAATGGGAAGTAACCCATTGTGGAGACAACTACCTCAAATCAAGTTTGATATCCTTTAGTTTTGTTGACATCTCTCCCTCTCTTCCATCTTTTAATTTTGTTATTCCATTCTAGTTATTTAGTTTTATCATTTCACATTATTGCATTCTTTACTTTTGCTATCAGTTGATCTCTTTATTTTTAATTATTTTTATAATTAATTTTAGTTTTTTTTGGGAAGTATGTAGGGCAAGTACATTCCATTTTGACAAGTGAGGTTGTATAGTGGCAGAATAAAGAGGCGAGCCACGTGTCAAAGGGCCTTAGCGTGGCGTATGTAACCGTTGCTAGAGTAAGCGAATGGGTGCTGCAGCAACCAATTTTACCGTTACAGTAAATTAAAAGATGGAGCCTCTCACTTACCGTTGAGATAAATCATGACAGATGGAGGCATGGATTTGGATAGAAATTGCAAAAAAATCTCCGAATTTAATGCCTTAATTTCGCTAGCCTATGTTTTCGGGATATGCACATTAAATTAAAATTATTTTCTTCCTTCATTTATCTTTAGTTACCGGATTTATCTTCACTTAAAGTCCATTATAAAAGGAAGTCACTATGCTTAGTGATCTACGACACTATTCCCCATTTCCATCGCAAAGTACAACTCTTATAATTCTTAACCTCTTCTTCTCATTTTACTCTTAGGGACATTAGCCTCAATTTGTTACTACAGTAATGCCAAGGTATAAGAAAACAGTCAGCCGCCTCAAAAATCCATCGCGCTTCCAGGGTTATCACGTCGAAGAAAAATATGAAGAATTCATAGAGTCGCGTAAAATTCTGAAAGAAAAAAGGTTTCAATTTCCAGAACAACTCACCGGAATTGTGCAAACAATTTCCAGAACAACCATCCTCAAGATCTTGTGCTACCAGTAGTCAAAGAATTTTACGCCAATTTGGTAAGCCCTGATCAGCATAATATTTGGGTAAGAAATAGACTTATTCCATTAGACTCCCATGTTATAATTGCTTTTTATAATTTACCTGCTGAAATTAATTGTGAGTATGCCGAGTTGCTTGATAAATTGACTCCGAAAAAATGGAACACCATTTTCACAACTCTTACAATCAAATGGGCATCATGGGCTAACGAGGAAGGGCGTGTAGTTAATAGGATAGATTTGAAATCTATTGCTAAGGTGTGGGTGAAATTTCTGAAATCTAGGCTTATGCCAACCACTCACACTACTACGGTTTCACAAGAGAGATTGGTCTTGTTATATGTCATTGTTCGAGGGCTTCCCATAGAAATCTGGGATTATGCAGTTAAGACCCACAGAACTTCTGCCTTGCTATTTCCTTCACTCATCACCAGCATTTGTGTAGTTTTCGGTGTTCGTCTTGATGTAAGAGATTACTATATCAGGAATGATAATGCCTTTACGGCACGTACCATTGAGAGAGTTGCTGGAAAGAGTGTTGGAACAACAACTGAACCAGCTGTTATAACAGGAGCAAGACGAGCTATTAGTTTAGAATAGACAATCCAGGCACTCAGCACAAGTATAACTCAATGTGCTGAAGCTCAGCAGAGGGAAAACGATCGATTTTGGAGTTATCTACAGCACCTGGATAACCAAGTCTGAGACTGATAGCTCACCCACAGAGACAGAGGACAACTCTGAGAAAGAACGTGAGGAACCTTCCATCCCAACTCAGTCCAAAACTAGGAAAAGGCACATTCTTCAAGAAGAGGATGAGGAAGACCCTGAAGAGGAACCGTCCATTCCAGTCCTTGGGGGCAAGGGTAAGGGCAAGGGTAAAGTAAAAATGGCAACACCTCCAGCCTCTGAAGATGAAATGGAGCAAGTTGATGCCAAGCTGGCTGCTGCAATAACCAGAGTTACGCCTACACCTGCAAAAGCCAAGCAACTATTTGATATCATTGCTGCCATCACAGCTGAGGGCCAGGCAGCTGATGCATTAACTCTAATTCCTCTACAGTAAAATCCTAGCCAGTCTGTTCGTACCAGTTCGCGACAATCCAGTAAAAGAAAAAGGCAGCACATCTAAAGGCACTGCTACAGCAACATCGCTACAACCAAAATAGACCAAATCAGTGGCAAGCACGCCAGCTACCCCAGCCATAACTCCTTTCACCAGCCCTGTGCAGAAAATGACAAAGACATTGCCAGCTACTTCCCCACAAGCTTTACTAAATGATAAGTTGTGCAGTGCATCCAAGAAGTGCTGATAGCATCCCGTCATGTGCAGCAATACAAACCACAGGGAAGTATTCCATCCTTGCTAGTCAATTTATGTTCTAAAAAAAACTTTTCTTTCCTTTCGTTTTTCAATTTGTGTGGTATTTTCTAAGGTCTTCCATATCCTTGTCAATTCGTGTGCCTTTGTTATGTACGCTTGTGAGGACACAACAAATCTCAAGTTTAGGAGGGTTGTGTTTCTGAATGCATGTGTTTATGTTTGTGTTGTGTGAAGCTCTGTTATCTAATATTTGTGTATGGATTTGCAAACCTAATGAAGATAAATTGAGTGTTATTCAGTATTTATGAGATTGCCAAGTAGAGATAGTTATAGATGGAAGTGAAATTCTGTCCCGACACTTAGACTTTGGTTGAATTGTATGAGACTGCTAGAGCAGAACCAAAAGAATAGAAAAGATCTTAAGTTTGGGGAGAGAAGCAAGTTTGATTGACTGTGATATCTATGAAATAAACTTTGTTCCAATGGCTCAAGTTGCTGAGTAACCAGATCTGAGTATATACCCCATATGCAGAATTGTGTTCAAAGGTAACGGGAGTTATGAGCAATGCTGTAGCACACATATAAAAAAAAGAAAAAAAGAAAAGAAAAAGAAGTACTTTGTCTAAGGCATTGAGTAGCCAGGTCTGTTCATGAGCCTCATGTTTAGCTTTGAGTCAAAGATACCTCTAGATAAGATTATATTATAGATATTACTGCAGCAACTCTAATATGGGCATGGTTTGAGTACTTGGGTGTTATCATTACAATTGATTGACATCCACATGAAAGATAAATGTTACAGTGAGGAGGTTGAATACTCCCCAGTTATCAATCTTAAAATCATCATAGTTTGAGTATGTGAAATTTATGCTACCCCATTTATTAATGAAGTGTTATCACTGCTGAAATTCATGCAGTCCCTTGGTATATTATAACATCTCTGGAATTCAATCAAATGAGCACACACACACTATGGACAGAAAGAAGCTTAAGTCTATAACTGATTTACTATGGTCATTTTGCATGATTAAGATTGTGATCTGAAGGTGGAAAAATCCTTGCAAATTTGATAAAAGAGCTAAAGTTGTGTGCATGATTGTTTGCGTGAAGTGTTAGTATGTGTCATTACTTGAGGGCAAGTAATGGTTTAAGTTTGGGGGTATGATAACTCTAGGAAATGAGAGTTATTACATCATTTCTAGACTTAAATTAAGATCACTTAGAGATCAAATAAGATATTTTTTTTACATTTTAGTTATATTTTGCATAAACATTCATTTTAGTTGAGTCTTAATAAGTTTTGCTTAAATCAAAGTAATTTTTGCTAAAAATAGGTGCATAATTGTAGGTTTTCAAAAAGTCTTGATTCATGAGGGGATGTTGAGACATTAGATGAGCAAGAGGAGGAAAGAAGACGGCCACAAAAGAAGTAAAGCACAATCGGGATTAGTGCAGTGTGGTTGCAGATGTTAGAGCAACCAGTTCTGTAGCAATCTAGGAACAATGCGGGAGAAAATTTAGGCGCAGGTCAGCCACAGAATTGCAATCTGCATGTTTCCTAATTTAACACATGCACGCCCATGGACTTTTATTTTTACCCTAGTTTGCAGTATAAAAGGGAGGCGTGCACCACATAGAAAAGCGGCAAGGGAATTATCATTAGAATAATTACAAAGAAAAAAAAGAAGAAGATCAAAATTAGAGAGTGTTGTTTCAGCAACATTGGAGAATCGTGCAGAATTATTTGGATTTGTCTTTCATCGTGCTCAACTTATAATTATCTTATTCCTTTAATTGTTTTGATGTATCCCGTGATCAATATATTTATGTTTATTTTTTTCATTCAGAATATGAACTAAACTTGTTTGTAGTTTAGTGACAAGCAATCCAATGGGTTCTTGACTGTTCTTATGTGTTGTTATGTCATTGTTGTAGCATTTTACTCTATTAGCTTTTATGAATATAATTTTTATTTCGGTTGACCACCCATTTAACAGTTTCAGTTAAGATAGAGCAGCAAAAGGGCATATCTTAGCGGATATTATTAGAGTATTACTTGATCTTAAGTTAAGTTTCCTGGATTAAGTTATCTTAAATCTCATAAGGACAATACTTGAAGTTAAGATTTGTGACACACTAGACATAGGTGTTCACCTTGTAGGGTGGAGAGACTAAAGATCATAATGCCATACCATAAGTAGATTAGTAGTTGGTCATTGTTAATAGATTTAAGGGTATGAGACTTCCAATATGGGATAGCTGAGGATGCAGATAAATTCTGCCTAATGCTGCAGCACTTGCCGTAAAACTGGTGCTAACTTGATGAAAAACAGTCAGCCTATAAGGAGAGTTTGACCATTCAACTACCATAATCTCAATTGAATCTGAGTCACATCTTATCTAGTATTTCATTACAGTATTATTCTATTTAATTCTCTCATAATCATCAATTACGATAGAACTTAAATTATGATTGTTAACTTCAGCCTTAAGTTGGTTTGCACTATTGTGATTGCTTTAGCGTTTCGAGAAGTATCAATCCATGTGGAGACGATCTTGAATATTCATCACTTTATTACTTGTTGTGTATACTTGCACATTGGCATTGGTAGTAATTGCTTATAAAATTAACCAACACTTAGCTTAAATTTTAAAATCTCAATTCACCCCCCGCTTGGGTTGCCTAGTTAGTATTTCACTAAGCATATTGAGGTGGATTATCATTATATTCGTGAAGCTTTGGACACTCGTATTATTTTTCTTCCTCATATTTCCACAGCTCTCCAGAGAGCTGATGTATTTACCAAAGCTATGACACGAAATCATCATCAGTTTCTTGTGAGCAAATTTATGCTTCTTGATCGACCAACATCAATTTGAGGGGGGATGACAACATATATCAAGGCATAAATTATGTATCATAGCTGTATATATATTGTAATTAGAAGTATCTGTAATTTCCTTGTTTAGATAGATCTAATTATTAGAAATTAGCCTAGATTTGGTTGATGTAATAGCTGAAAATCAGCCTTGTAAATCTCTACAGTTTCTAGATAATGAGAGGAACTCTCACAATGAGGGACATTCAATCCAATTGATACACCTGATTGTGAATTTTCTGGCGTTTCAATACACTGAATTAATGAATCATCACCAGCTACTAGCTCATGATTTTTACTCATTGATCCAACTCTGTCTCCCACCTCATTGCCCGTTTTGTTTTGGAATGACCTGTTCAGGCCTATTAGGCATTGTTGGGTCTGGTATGACTTTGGTGTATTGACTCCTTTATCTTCTGGTTTTGATTGAAAATGTTCCCAATTTCTCTTCTCCCTAGTTCGGTTCAGTTTCACCTTTTCTGCTTGTGTGATGGCTCTCATCTAAACTCCATATGGTAGCTCCTCTTTTGGTTGTCCTTTGTATTTTAAACACTCTCTAAACTGATGACCGATATATGTACAGCAGAAATAGAAATCAGGTAACCTTTCACATAAGACTGGCATTGGTATTTCCCCCCCCCCCCCCTCTTGTTGTAAGAACACTACCTTTTTCAAAGATTGTGTTATATTGATGGATATTCTGACTCGGGCAAATTGGCCTATGCATTCACCTGCTTCGTCTTTTTGCCAATCTTTTCTCCCAATTTTTGGATGATCTCTCGCCCTACACATTATAGGTATATTGTGAATTGGTACCTAGAAAGAAGTATGCATGAAGGACTATTTTTTAATGTCTTCTATGCCGATTAGTTCAGCCAGTACCAACAAAGCTCTGTCAAAGTTCCATGGACCCCCTATAAACACTCTTTTATTTTCTCCTTCAGTGGCGAACTTGAACAAGAACACATTATCCCCCTTACTCTCAATCTTTACTTGTATAACTGTCCTCCATGCTTGTTGCATTGCTGCCCAAACCCTCCCTGTTAACTCCTCTTGTAAGCATGACCTTTCCCACCAAGCAATTTGCAGCAATTCCCCCCCCCCCCCCCCGCGGTTTTCTTTATTCTTCCCATTAGTGTTACCGTATCTTCCTATTCTTCTTTTAAAACAATGGTTTGACACTTTCTAATTAATTCCTTTGTATCTATATCTCCTTGAATATAGTACTTTGACAGTAAACTTCCACCAACCCGACTGAACTGTAATTCAATCAACTTTTGAAAGCCTTTATCCAAAAGCTATTATGGAAATAAAAGAAAGTTTAAGGAAAAGAATAGACAAAAGATGGAAAAGATGAAAAAACACCCAACTCGCGAGTGACTAAAACCAAGCCATAGCGGCCTCAATCTACTTTTCATTCTTGTATTTCTTTCTGAGAAAAAAGTACTGTAGAAGAAAGACAAAAAAAGACTCGAGCGTAGTTAGAACAACAATTAATAAAAATAAAGCAAATAATTGGTCACTACAATTTTCTAATAATCGAAAGAAAAACGGCTCCATAGAGTAAGGTCTAATTTATAAGTCTGGCCTATTGAAATCATCTCAGCTTTCGCAGGTGAAGAGCACATTTCAATTGATAAAAGTAAAGTAACATATTGTTTGGTAAGATACACAACACAACAGAGTCACCGAATCTGAGTAGATAAATCTGAATCCAAATCTCAAATATTGAGATAAATGGTAATTAAGGGTAAATTATCATCCTGATGTATGTTCTATACATACAAGATAATTGTACAAATAGCTAATTGTTCATATTTAGATTAACATTCATGTTTACAACTCTTCAATTTATTCAAAGAATCAACATGCATCAAGATTACGTTTGCCGAAAAAGCAAATCATAAAACAGAGTGGTATATAAATTGAGTAAAAGTTCAATATATAAATGCGTGTGTGTATATGTCTGTCTGTCTGTATGTATGTATGTATGTATATACATATATGATGTCCTATTAAGATTTGATATTCTAATTTCTCAAATCCAAATCTAATTTGTTTTAAATAATTCGAGTTATATTTATTATTTCCGTATAAAATTCATGATTCATTCAAATTTTGTGATTTTATACCATAATTTTCACTTGTTATTAACATAAATTGGAATTTTGAAATTAAAGAGCCTAGTGTATACTACGTACTTGTACCCTATGGTACAACACAATTGAAGCACGAATGGGGTTTTTCCTTTTCCCATGACTAAACCCTAGCTCTGCAATTGTTTACTCTCTCTCCCTCCCTCTCGTGTGGGTCTCTGTTAGTCTTTGTTTGCATGTAACTTCTTATAAACAAAAAATAAAAAACCCTCAAATTTCAGAATCACAAATACCCACTTTGCGAATTCAAGGAATGGCCTTGATCTCCCTCTCTAAACCCCACCAATTAAAGCCTTGGGTTCATCCAATCATATCCAGAATCGAAGCTCCGTATTCTCTCATTCTCCCCCATTTCTTCTGCTCAATCAATGACCAGCAGCAGACCCAAGACAGCCCCGCTGCGAACCCGGATCCGTTTCAAGCAGATGAAGAACCGAGCCAGAGGCAGAGGATCCCAAGAGGTAACCACCGATCCCCAGTAAAATTAGAGGATACAATATGTAAACTGATGGCTGAGCGGGCATGGACGACCCGGTTACAGAACAAGATTCGGGCTTTAGTGCCCCAATTTGATCACAACCTTGTTTACAATGTACTTCACGGAGCAAAGAATTCGGAGCATGCGCTCCAGTTCTTCCGGTGGGTTGAGCGTGCCGGGTTGTTTAACCATGACCGAGAAACCCATTTGAAAATGATTGAAATCTTAGGCCGTGTTGGCAAGTTAAATCATGCTAGGTGTATTTTGTTGGATATGCCGAAAAAGGGTGTTCAATGGGATGAAGATATGTTTGAAGTCTTGATTGAAAGTTACGGTAAAAAGGGAATTGTTCAAGAGTCTGTCAAAATTTTTGATATAATGAAGCAATTGGGTGTTGAGAGGAGTGTTAAATCTTATGATGCTTTGTTTAAGTGGATCCTTAGGCGTGGTCGCTATATGATGGCCAAGAGGTACTTTAACAAGATGCTGAGTGAAGGGATTGAGCCTACTCGGCATACTTATAATGTTATGCTTTGGGGGTTCTTTTTGAGTTTGAAGCTTGAGACTGCCATAAGGTTTTTTGAGGATATGAAGAGTAGGGGGATCTCCCTGGATGTTGTTACATATAATACCATGATTAATGGATATAATCGGTTTAAGAAAATGGATGAGGCAGAGAAGTTGTTTGCGGAGATGAAGGAGAAGAATATTGAGCCTACCGTTATTAGTTATACTACTATGATAAAAGGGTATGTTGCTGTTGAGCGAGCTGATGATGCACTTAGGATATTTGATGAAATGAAGTCATTTGATGTTAAGCCAAATGCAGTTACTTATACTGCTCTGTTGCCGGGGTTATGTGATGCAGGAAAGATGGTTGAAGCGCAGAAGGTTTTGAGGGAGATGGTAGAGAGGTATATTCCTCCCAAGGATAATTCAGTATTTATGAAGCTCTTGGATGTTCAGTGTAAGTCTGGGCACTTAAATGCTGCTGCAGATGTGCTTAAGGCAATGATTCGATTGAGCATTCCAACAGAGGCTGGACATTATGGTATCTTAATTGAGAACTTCTGCAAGGCTGAGATGTATGATCGGGCAATTAAGTTGTTGGATAAGCTTGTTGAGAAGGAGATTATTTTGAGGCCACAGAGTACTTTGGATATGGAGGCTAGTTCTTATAACCCGATGATAAAGCATCTGTGCCACAATGGTCAGACAGGAAAAGCTGAAATCTTTTTTAGGCAATTAATGAAAAAGGGTGTTTTAGATCCTGTTGCCTTCAATAATTTGATCCGTGGTCATTCAAAAGAAGGGAATCCAGACTCTGCTTTTGAAATTGTTAAGATTATGGGTCGGAGAGGAGTGCCTAGAGATGCTGATGCTTACATATGTCTGATTGAGAGCTATTTGAGGAAAGGTGAGCCAGCCAATGCTAAAACTGCTTTAGATAGTATGATTGAAGATGGACATTCTCCAGCTTCCTCACTATTTAGGTCAGTGATGGAGAGCCTGTTTGAAGATGGGAGGGTTCAGACTGCAAGCAGAGTTATGAAGAGCATGGTGGAGAAGGGCGTGAAGGAGAACATGGATTTGGTTGCCAAGATTTTGGAAGCTCTTCTCATGAGAGGTCATGTTGAGGAAGCCCTTGGACGTATTGATCTAATGATGCAAAGTGGGGGGGTACCCAATTTCGATAGTCTTCTATCTGTTCTCTCTGAGAAAGGGAAGACTATTGCTGCTGTTAAGTTGTTGGATTTCTGTTTGGGAAGAGACTGCATCATAGACTTGGCAAGCTATGAGAAGGTGTTGGATGCTCTCTTGGCAGCTGGGAAGACCCTCAATGCCTATTCAATATTATGTAAAATAATGGAGAAAGGAGGGGTCACTGATTGGAAGAGCAGTGACAAGTTGATTGATGGCCTTAATCAAGAAGGGAACACGAAGCAAGCAGATATACTCTCCAGAATGATTAGAGGGGAGATGTCCCGCGGGAGCCAAAAAGAGAAGAAACAAAGTGCTGTTGCCAGCTAATGTTTCTTTTTTCATTTTTTTTGTTTATTTTCCCCAAATGTAGTTTCAAGTTGAGACTTGATGCTTTATTTGTTTTTAGTTTCAGACCCATTTTGAAGAATACTACTACCTTTTGCAGAATAATTTGCAAATTCATTTTAGTGGAATGTCACAAGTTCTAAAGTTCATTGCATGATCAGCTGATGGGGATGGATTCAATCAAATCAAAATGTACCAGCAAAATCTTAATTTTCAATATAAACTCTCATTTTTTTTTTCAAATTATTTACCTCATTATAGTCATTGCTTGCTGTTGACAAGTTCATTTCAGCTGCATTATTTATAGGCTTGAGAATTATAGATAAACATTGTCTTTTCCTGAGTAGCTGCCATCATTTTTGCTGGATTGGAGTTCATCGTTTACTTGCTCTAGAGCTTATAACTTGTCTCTTCCCTGGTTCTGCATTTTTATTTTTATTTTTATTTTTTTCCTCATTCTTTCATTGCTGAATTTTGTAATATACTATATTCATTTGGCCTAGTAAGCCACCGATTGGTATGTCAATTTGGTTTTCTTTATATTATTTTATCTAATACATTTTTTGGACAGGGCATTGCAAGCATTCTATGATCTTGAATTACATCTAATCTACACTGTAACACCCTAGGCGAATCCCACATCGGCAAAGCACGGGAGAGATGCTGGGTTTATAAGGGGTGATCTATACCTTAATTGGCAAGACACGTTTTGGGATGTATGAGCGGCCCAAGAACAAATCCGTGCGGGCCTTGTTAAGGCCTAAAGCGGACAATATCTTGTCAGGTCTAGGTTGGGGCATGACATTATGGTATCAGAGCGGCTTCGCGTGTCCTCTTGAGCGAGTGGTGGGGTAAACCTCAGCGAGGATGCTGAGTCCCCAAGGGAGGGTGTATGTAACACCCTAGGCGAATCCCACATCGGCAAAGTACAGGAGAGATGTTGGGTTTATAAGGGGTGATCGACACCTTAACTGGCAAGACGCGTTTTGGGATGTATGGGCGCCCCAAGAACAAATCCGTGCGGGCCTTGTTAAGGCCTAAAGCAGACAATATCTTGTCAGATCTGGGTTGGGTCATGACATACACAACACGGGTATATGTAACACCCTAGGCGAATCTCACATCGGCAAAGTACAGGAGAGATGTTGGGTTTATAAGGGGTGATCTACACCTTAATTGGCAAGACGCGTTTTGGGATGTATGGGCGCCCCAAGAATAAATCAGTGCGGACCTTGTTAAGGCCTAAAGCGGACAATATCTTACCAGATCTGGGTTGGGTCATGACATACACAACACGTATGAAGGAAGTTATGGTATTAACACTTTGGTAACTGGAAAAAACTCAAAACTCGTAAGTTCGTGGAAGATGAAAGCAGTTGTGTATAGAAAACATGACAAATGAAGACAAAAAAGGGGACTCATCTCCCTTATCGGCCTTTCACCCTTGAGAATCCCTTAAGCGGCTTCACCCCTTTCAAATTACGTGTTTGGTATTACACAGCTACCCAGATTAATCCGGCTGTAGGTGCATCATTTTTTTTGTTGTTGATTGCATTATTTTTGTTGTTCTATCAATGTGTCTGGAGTTAAAAGTTGGATCGTTTTGGAGGTGTTAATAATGTTCTTCACTATGGGCAAGCACTCAAAGTAGGGTATTTGTTCGTAAATATTTTGTTTTGCCTTTTAAATTTTAGAAGTACGGGTTTTTAACTTGGCAGTTAATATATATCAATCATTATACTTATGATTAGTGAATTTACAGCAACTATATCTCTTTTAGAGCATTCCACTACAAAATTTCTATCATAATCACAAGATTCAATTTGGATAGTGAGTGAAGTTGCAGGGTAGAAGTATTTTTTTTTTAGGTATAATTACAACAAATGGATTACTATAAGATTTTCACTAATATTTATAATTAAATAATTATTCGACGTTTACTCAATTAATATTTAAAAAAGAAAAGACTGTCTTACATTAAGTGTTTAAATTATAATATGGAGACTTGAAGGATGGGCTACTACTACTCGTCCAAAGATCAATTGGTACTATGCAGAGTAGAAGTTAAAGAATGCAGAGTAAAGTGAAGAAGGGCACGATGATGTTTGTGACAAAGCTAGCATATAGCACATATGTAGCTCACATTCTCTACCACAAAGATATTTTTTTTATTTTCGCCGTTACCCATTTGCCAGCGAAAATATCTTCCAGTTCCACCATTTTTGGTCATTATATCTCCTTTGCCATTCCGCATCTTATCGCTCATTTTTGTTTTTGACTTTTGATTTTCAAGTGGCCTCGCTTTGCCTCAACGTGCCTACTTGAATGTCCTTTCAAATTGGACGGCCCTGATCTCCACCAATCTTTTGGTCCACCGCTCCAAGCCTCCAAGTTGGTTTTACATTTTGTGCAACTTGCTTCTGCTGCAGATCGACTTCCGTGAGCAGCACCACAGCAGATATTTTAACCAATTATTTGTACCCTTAAATTCCCCTTTTATCCTCTAAATATTTTAATATAATTGTTTAAATATTCACAATATCCACACTAATTGACAGACTCAGATTTTAAACAGCATTTATTTAGAGAGAAAAAAAAAGAAAACAAACAATTGTTTTTTTAATAACCTAACATTAAAGTCGGCATCTTGTCATCCCTCATTTGGCTTTGTTATTGTAAAATGTTTTTCTTTTTCGATAGATACAATACTATTGATATATACAAGCAAACCCAAACTTTAACTCTTATAAATTATCATATAGCTTATAATACAATTTAAAATTAACTTTTATAAATTGTTCACAAATTTCTTAAAATTTAAAAAAAATATTAATTTTATTCATAAATTAATAAAAAAAATTAACTCTACACACAAATTAATGCAAGAAAAAATAACTCATTTTAATACATTTAGGAGGAGAAAAGAGTGGGCCGAAAGCTTGGGGATCAGCCCCACTGGCTAATGAATTAAATTAAATAAAAAAAAATTGAAAAGAATTCAAGTAAATGAGATTATACTTTGTTTTATTCATGGAGGATATTTTAGACTTTTGGATAAACCTAAAAAATATCTCATCACTTGACAAGTTCCATATCTATCCATCTCTACTGAGCCTCTTCTGGGAGCACACACAAAACTTTATCTTCTTCATTTTCAAAGCTTTCAAAGAAACTCAAAAACCCCTGAGCCAGCAGCCATGTCTACGATGTCAGCTTCTTCGCTGGTGCTCCCATCTCTCAGTCCCAAAACCCTAGCCTTCTACAACTCAAAACCCACTTCATTTTCTCTCTTATCTTCCTCCTCTTCTCACAAACTTCTCGCGAAGCCCATCTCGATATCCTCTTCTTTCATCCATTCTTTTCAACCCTTGCCCTCTTCCCCCTCTCGTTTCGTCAGAAACGTAGCCGTTTCGTCCGAGTTTGACCAGGAAGAGGACCTTTTGAGCGATGAAGACGGTTCGAATTTCTCCCCCGACTTGAAACTTTTTGTGGGTAACCTTCCTTTTAGCGTTGACAGTGCTCAGCTTGCTGGCTTGTTTGAAACCGCTGGAAATGTTGAGATGGTTGAGGTACCTTTTTCGTGAGCCTGTTGATAGCCTTGTAGAAAGATTTAGCTTTTTCTGTTTGTTTGCTTGTTTGTTTATTGAGAAAATGTTTTCAAATTAATTATTTGTTAGTGATTAGAATTTTGAAAGAATTTGATGCGACGAGGTTTATTATTTGTGGCAGGTAATATATGACAAGGTCACTGGGAGAAGCAGAGGATTTGGTTTTGTGACCATGTCAAGTGTTGAGGAAGTTGAAGCAGCTGCTCAGCAGTTCAATGGCTATGTAAGCAATAAACTCTCGCCTAAAAAAAAATCAGTTTTTTAATGTGTGAATGACTTACTGCTTTTCAGAGATGAAAGAAATGATTGAATGGATTATTGACATTTGAAAGTGGATTAGTTTAGAATTTATCAAAATCCACTTTCGAACTTACCTTGTGCCGTGCTTTTTCCTATTTAAATTTTCACTCTTATTGATGCTTGATTTCACGAGAACTTTACTTCTGACAGGGTGATTTCATATCTATTAGCAATGTGATTGTTATGCCTAAGCAAGAGTCTTGTTCAAATTTCAGGAACTCGAGGGCCGACCCCTGAGGGTGAACTCTGGACCTCCTCCTCCTAGGAGGGAAGAATTCTCTCCCAGAGGGCCCAGAGGAGGTGGTGCTGGTGCGCCTTCTAGTGGTGGCAACCGTGTTTATGTTGGTAACCTTTCATGGGGTGTTGATGATTTAGCTCTTGAGACTTTGTTTCGTGAGCAAGGGAAGGTTTTGGAAGCCAAAGTGGTATATGACAGGGAGAGTGGTAGATCGCGGGGTTTCGGGTTTGTGACTTACAGTTCTGCTGAAGAGGTTGACAATGCAATTGATTCCTTGAATGGTGTAGTAAGTTCATTATTTTCCTTTTCATCCTCAATGTTATATGCATTTTTATTTTCAAATGTGTCACTTTTGTTTGCGTCATTATTAACTGGACCTTCAGCTTTATCTTTGTGACTGGAGTTTCTACATTTATTTTGGAGATAATCATACTTTTGAAATTGATGCTTTGTAATTTGGTGTGTATAATGGTTTTAAATAATCTTCAGCACATAAAGCATTGATATTCGCTTCTTACAAAAAGAATCATGTGGCTATATCATCTTTCTAAGATCTTCTATGTTATAGTTGACTTGACTTGTTGAATCATATTTTCAATTAGTTATATGATTGGATATTGTTAAAATTGAGAAAAATGTTGATCTCACAATCTGCTTCTGCTAGGCATGTTATACGTTCGTTGCTCATGTCATTTCTTCAATCAACTCTATCTTATGCATGCTGAATCGAGATCCAATACTAGAGGATTTTGTTTTTATGCCTTCATTTATGTAGTTTTACAAGTATTCTGTTAAATTCTCTTCTCTTTTGAGGACCTAAAAGTCTACTAGAGATGTTTATGCTAAAATTCGTTGCTCATGTCATTTCTTCAATCAACTCTATCTTATGCATGCTGAATCGAGATCCAATACTAGAGGATTTTGTTTTTATGCCTTCATTTATGTAGTTTTACAAGTATTCTGTTAAATTCTCTTCTCTTTTGAGGACCTAAAAGTCTACTAGAGATGTTTATGCTAAAATTTGTTTTGTGCAGGATTTGGCCGGTAGAGCAATTCGAGTCTCGGTGGCTGAAGCAAGGCCACCAAGGCGTCAATTTTGAGCTGTGGCAGAAACTAGTTTTCAGTTGTTTTGATTTTATCGTTAGTTATTTGTGTTGTTATAAGGCTGCTTATTTGTTTTTGCAAATGCGAAATGCATGTTGCCTTGTTATAATTTCTAACTATCATCATGAGCCGCGGAAATTTTGGAGCTGCATTGGTTTGACCTTTGTTCGAAGGTTTTCAGAACAGGATCCTTGCATCTGGCATTTTGATAATTCCATCTCTGTGACGCTTGCCAGATGAAGGGTAGCTTGAGTTGTCTGTCACTGAGTTTTCATCCATGTTCTGAAAACTATAATTGAGACAAGAAACGAATATGTAGCTTGAAATTTGACTTGATTTTACATATGAAATGTGCCTTATTTGGCTTGTCCACATGTTTTGCTAGGATCTTAAAAATGCCAGCTAGAAGACTTCAAAATCTCAATTGCACGTCATTCGATGACAGCCCAGAAATATACAAGAAATTTCATCTTGTAATTAGGGATGCGACCTGGTACTTAAAAAAGAGTATTGGGTATGATCGGATGGTTAGATTTTGTTGATTGTCGACTTTTTGATTAGGTTGAGGCTGCGGGGTACAAAGTGCCTTAGTTGTGACTCTTATTAGTCGTGCTTAAAAAAGGTGTGAAAGCTGCGTCTGGTGTCTCTAGTTTTACGGACTGAAGTTTCCTAGGCTTAATGAATATCATCAGTAATAAACTTTTTGAGTCTTTAAAATCCATTTGAATGAAGGAGGGAATACGATCTCAATGAGTTTATAGGAGAATTTTTTTTTAAAAAAAAATATTTTTTAGTGTATATTCTCGATCATTTTTGATGGGGTCTGTTAATAGAATTAGAATTAGAATTCTCTATTGATTTAATTATGTATGGAGTAAATAATTTAATTACTGATTAGTTGTTAATAAATAAAAAAATATAAAAGAAGTTAATTAAATTTTACTTATACATTATTAATAAAAGATACATATCAGAAAATTTTTAAAAATTTGGTGAAGTTCATATCAAGAGAGGATTTTATTTCCTATTAATAAGTTTCAATACTAGCATTGCGGCAAACCTAAAAGTGAAGTGTACTCAAAATAGTCTCTCTCTCTCTCTCTCTCTCTCTCTCTCTCTCTCTCTCTCTCTCTATGTATGTGTGTGTATCATTCACATGCTATGTATTGAGGGCTTGAGTTCTCATAAACTCTATTTTCTTCTAAAAACTACAAATTATGGATGGATTTTTCTTTAGTTGTTAATGAGAGTAGATTTTTTGAGTTATAGTAAGATGTATGGTAAATGTGTGGTATATTGTAAGATGTATTGGAAATGTATGCATACTTACATATATTTTTAATTTCCTTATAATCAAGTACAATAAGACAATGGGGTAATCGCCCTACAATTATAGATATGCTTATACACAATAACATTTTTACGGCTACGATTTAGTATAAGAAAAAAAATTATTGATATAAGATTTATTCGTTCGTGATACAACATTGTCCCTTTCTTGTTTTCTATTTATTATTGGTGAATATGTTTATATTTTTTAAGAAGATTAGATAATTTGGAAACAGATAATTTGGAGAGAGATAAGGAGGGGATAATAAAAATTGGCAAATAGAATCGAAAGAGTTATTAATATGCATTTGGTCGTCCTCAATTTTTAATTCTTTTTCTTTAGGAAAGAAATTCATATCAACAGTAATCTTAATTATGGGAATGATTATGAAATTTTATATAAAATTCTTGTTAAAAGAGAGGGGCTTTCAATTCTAGCCCTAAACAAACACACACACACACATATCAATCTTCCTAACTCTATTGAAAAATGAACATCTTTTGAAATTTTACTCTCAACTCTCAATTTATGATATGTAACATAGAATTTTGAGTAAGGAATAATTATCTCTATATTATCTTTATTTTTGTTATATGTATATTTAACCACCACAAAATTTGCACCATTTTTTATTTCTATACTTATATCAATTAGCCACTTTGACACTAAAAATAATTATTTTAGTCCTAAATGAATTAAAAAATTATGAAAAATAAAAAATTTAATTACAATAACGTCTCTAAATTTAATAAAACAAATAAATCTCAAAATTTAAGATGATACTTTTTAAATAAAATTATAATTATAAAAATTTACATCTTGTAATTATAATCTCATTTAATTTTTGTAATTGAATTAAGTATAGGAAAGTTTACACAAATTAACATGAAGAGCAAAGCTCCCTATAATTGTTGTAAACTTCCCTATATCAATATAAAGAAACTTCTCTATATAAATTAAATGAAATTATAATTACAAAAAATTAACATGATAATTTTTAAATGAAATTATAATTACAAGAAATTAACATATTGGATTTGAGATTTATATATTTTATTCAATTTAAGATATTCGTATAATTATAATTTTTTATTTTTCAAAATTTTGTAGAGGAAAATGATTTTTTAATTTATGGAGGGATAAAATAGTTATTTTTATTATTAAAGTGATTTATTGATACAAACTTAAAAATAAAAATAATACAAAAAGCATGTTAAACTATGTATATGAAAAAAATAAAAATGATGCAGAAATAACTTCCCTTTAAACAAAGTAAAATGAAAAAAAGTCAAAAGACCATTACTTTCGGTAAGATATTCAAAATGCAAATAAGCTTTTCATGTTAAGACTTCAATTGCAACCAAGACATGCTGTAGATACACAATTTTCTGTCGCCTAAATTTGATTTCTTGATTAGGCAATAAATGCTCATAAAGCAGCTAAACTGGAAGCCGCAAAAGCAAATCCCCTCCCCCGTGTTAATATGTTATTAGACTTCGTTGTTGAGGAGATACTCAGTTTGTCCTAAACTATTTTGGGGGTGATTATTCAGTTAACTTATGTATTCTTTAAAAATTTATTTTTTTAAGGTAAAATAGTAATGTTATTTGATATAACTTAAAATTTAAACAAATCTAACATGTAATTGGTAAAAAAAAAGATGATAATTAAATATACTATAACGGAAATCCAACAAAGGTTTTTAAGTTTCTTTTTTTAATAATACAAGAACTAACGGGTTAATAGGCTTAAATTATATCAACTAAATAGTAAGTAACATTTAACATTGGTAGAATTTTTCGAATTCCGATTGAGATTTGGGAACCAGTCCGTTTGGAGTGGGATTCGGTGCAAGATTTGGGTTGGGATTTAAAATTAAAATTTGTCCTAATTCATTGTTCAAAACGATGTTCGAGACATTTGAAAATACCAATTGGGATCCAGAATGCAATAAAATTTGGATTTTTAGAAATATATGACATGTTATATCGGTAATGTGTATGACATGTTGTTTTAATAATAAAATATATATGGCATGTCGCTTCTAATAGCATGAAATGTTGATTATAAGAGTCTGACATGTTGGTTATATGATTATGACATATCGATTATAATAATATGACATGTTGTTTATGATAGAATCTGTCGTGTATGATGAAAAACAAATGTCATCCGAGACAGTTCGGGATCCCCAATTGAATTGAGATCAAGACACATTTTTATCCCAATTTATTATTGGTAACGAGATTCAGAATATGATCAAATTCAACAAATCCCACCCTGTCCCGTGCAGCCCTACATTTACCTACTTGATGTCTCAATACTCAAGCTGGGTTGACCCCTATCTTTGTCCTCATATTAGAAAATTAAGAAGGTTCTTTCATCAAATTTCCCATAGATTTCTGGGAATTTATAGATATTACCAATTACCTAAATATTCTGACTTTTGTCTTATAATTTTCGCTTTAATTTTTGACTTGGACATTAACGTATTTACTTCAATTCTGACATTGTGATGATTGGTTGATCATTGATGACTCAAAATGGAATACTTTAGATAAAATGAAACAAAATTAAGAAGGTTCTTTCATCAAATTTTGTCTTTGTTTGAATGTTTGATCCCATATTCCTTGTTCTGTTTAGTTTTTGAAGTATTTCCTCAGTACCTGTCATAAAGTACAAGCAGAGCAGCAAAAATAAAGGGAAAGATTTTAGCAAGCTGTGATTGTAAGTTCTCTTTATATCATAAATTTTCTGTCACGAGTTTCTTTGAATTTTCTGACAAATTAGTCTAAGAAATAGACTATTTGCAGAACTCATTAGCTGTTGCAAAGTTCACAGTTTTAACTTGAACTTACTACCTAGAAAATGTGGCTGTGCTTTAAGCTTCTTCAAAAGTTGTTATTTCTTCATTTACCCGTGATTTTCAACAAATTGTGTACGAAAAAGTTATTTAAATATGTGGTTTGAATCCACTGTTTCATTGAATAAATGCCCTGTAAATTTTTTAATGCCAAGATCATATCCATTGATTGAAGTTGAAATAATTTTTTATCGTCTCGCGCCATGGCTGATGCTAGACACAAATTCATAAGGTCTGTCTAAGTATCCCTTTATGCTTTAACTTGTTTCATGAATCTGCAATTAGAAAACTGTCTATACGATTTTGCTACTTGTTACTCTTTTGTTGTTGCTAAAAAAGGTGGTCTAATGAGAAAAAGGCACGCGGCCAAATTTTGTTTGATTCTTAATTCTTGGCTGAATGCTTCACTGAATTGATGTTACATGAATTTCAGATTTCAAGAGGATCCTGAGATGACCAAATACACATCGCCCAAAAGGGGTTATATTTCAAAGTTTACCAATAAATTTGTTGCAGTATCAGAGCGTGAGCTCTGCTCAAATAAGTTTGGGAATGATGCAAAGGGCAAGACCTTCCATAAAAGGGGACTTTCAAGAGTCTTCTCTGAGGATTATGAGCTTGTGGAGAAGATAATATTGGATCCTAGAGGACCTATCATTAACAGATGGAACAAAATTTTCTTAGTAGCGTGCTTGGTTTCTCTTTTTGTTGACCCTCTATTCTTTTACTTGCCGGAGGCTAAGAAAAATGCCTGCATTAATGTTTCTGTACCCCTTGAAATCATTCTCACTGTCATTCGATCATTAGCCGATGCATTTTACTTTGTTAGAATTTTTATCAGATTTCGGACAGCTTATGTTGCTCCATCCTCTCGGGTATTGGGGAGAGGCGATCTGGTTATAGACCCATCGAAAATTTCCTCAAGGTACCTTCGGAAAGATTTTTGGCTCGATATAATGGCTGCCCAACCCATTCCACAGGTATGCAACTCACTGTTATGACTGCTTTTGTGCAGCACTTTCCGTATAATATCTGTCTTTAGGTTTGAGTGTGGACTAGAAGTTCCGTAACTAGTACATTAGTTCCAAATGCTTATTCTGTGTCTAGGTCATTAATTTTTATGTTTCTTTGCAACCAAATGGAGCATTAGGCCTCACTGATGAAAGGGAAATGAAATGCTTCATGAGGACTTGATGTTGTCCATAGACAATGCCATTTTTTGTTTACTCTTGTTTTGGTTTGCTCACACGATACTGTATTTGCAGTCGATTTTTCGTTCAGTTATAATACAGCATTTAGAGGCATCTTTAAGATTTTCTTTGAACTAATTGAATTTGTTTTGACATATTTCAGCTGTTGCTTTGGGCTGTAATCCCTTATTTAAAGGGTTCATCGATGGTCAGCACAAAAAATGTGATCCGCTTGATCATCATATTTCAGTATTTCCTGAGGCTATACCTTACATTTCCTCTTTCTTATCAAATTATCAAGGCCTCTGGGGTTCTGTTGGAAACGTCCTGGGCCGGGGCGGCTTACAATCTGATGCTCTACATGTTGGCCAGCCATGTAAGTTACGAGTCTTATGATTGTAAATCATTTATGTGAAAGAAACTGTACTTCTAAATATCTGTTACTTGGGTTTCCTTCAACATAAATACAATGATTAGCAACTTATTAAGTTACTCTGTTTGTTGGTTCTAGTCATTTAATTGCCACTATGTTGATAGGTTTTAGGAGCCTGTTGGTACCTCTTATCAGTAGAGCGGCAAGAAGAGTGTTGGAGGAAAGTTTGTAGATCCCATCATCTTGAGTGCAACATTGGATTTTTTGATTGCCATCTTGTGAAAGATTCATCTAGAGTCAATTTGTTTCAAATGAGCAATATTTCAAGCCTATGTGATCCAAAAAGCAACTATTATCAGTTTGGCATTTTTGCTGATGCTGTGATTTTGGGAGTGACCGCTTCTAGGTTCTTGGACAAGTACTTTTACTGTCTTTGGTGGGGCTTGAGAAATCTAAGGTGAAGTCTGTTTTTAGTCTTGTTACTTGAAGGCCCATTAATTCTCTTGATTCCTTTGCCGCTCTCATTAAATTTAAGTTATCATGTAGTCACATATATGGTTGCATATTAACCAATTTCTGCAACATTTTGCAGCTCTCTCGGACAGAATCTCTTCACAAGCACTTTTGTATGGGAGATAAATTTTGCCATCGCCATCGCCATTCTTGGACTAACACTTTTTGGACTGCTCATTGGGAACATGCAAGTAAGTTTAGCCATTAAATAACACTCCCTCAAAGAGTGAAATTCTATATATAATAACACATATGCAGTTTCTGTTTAGTAAAATCTGTCTTTTGCACCTTTTCTGCAATCAACAGACATATCTGCAATCTACTACTTTACGACTTGAAGAGTGGAGGATTAGGAGGACAGATACAGAAAAATGGATGCATCACAGGCAGCTCCCGCATGGATTAAAGCAGAGTGTGCGAAAGTATGATCAGTATAGATGGGTTGCAACTCGAGGAGTTGATGAGGAATCGATACTAGATGGCCTCCCCACGGATCTTCGAAGAGACATCAAACGCCACCTCTGCCTTGATCTAGTTCGACAAGTAAGAATGATTATTGTTATATTATAAATTAAGGAACACAGACTCCAGAAACTAATTAATTCATCATCATCTAATCAGCAACTTATTGTCATAAATGTGGAAACAGGTACCACTCTTTGATTTGATGGATGATAGGATGCTAGTTGCAGTATGTGAAAGACTGAAGCCTCGTTTGTGTACACCAGGCACCTGCCCAGTTCGGGAGGAAGATCCTGTCAATGAGATGCTTTTTATTGTCAGAGGCCACTTAGATTCTTACACAACGGGTGGTGGCCGCACAGGATTCTTCAATTCATGCCGCATTGGTCCAGGTGACTTCTGCGGTGAAGAGCTCCTGACCTGGGCTCTTGATCCTCGCCCAAGCGTCATCCTCCCCTCATCCACACGCACAGTTAAGGCCATCACCGAAGTTGAAGCATTTGCTTTCGTAGATGAGGACTTGAAGTTTGTTGCATCACAATACAGAAAGCTGCACTGCAAACAACTCAGGCATGTTTTTAGATGTCACTCACCTCAGTGGAGAACGTGGGCCGCATGCTTTATACAAGCAGCTTGGCTTCGTTATAAAAGAAGGAAGGAAGCAGCTGAGCTGAAGAAAAGAGAGGGTATGATCTCAATGTCTGACCAAGCAACCAACCAAAAAGAAGCATCTTCTCCATCAATGGGCTCAGGCCAGTTTACTTCATATGCTGCAAAACTTGCGGCAAACACTAGAAGAGGAGGAAGCAAGCGGTGTGGAACTGAATTCGACATACTTTCATCGTTGCAAAAGCCAAATGAACCAGATTTTACAGTTGTAGACAGATGAAGACATTGTTTGCAAGGTGCTTAACATCATCACTACACTACAGTATGCTTACGCTTATGGTATATGAATTCAATTAATTGTTCTTTAAGTTTAGATATCAAAGTGTAGGAAACATGCCCAGTTAGGCAAATTAGATTATTACGTATTTTTGCGGCTTTTCTGTGGTTAGTCTATACGCATATTTCCATTTTACTTAAGAGTAGCTAGTTTGGTGATAACTTTGAGAAATGTCATGTATATATAAGTAATTGTAAGAATAATTTCCTCGATTCCTAAATTTTACAGCTACTACAAGAAGATTACAAGTATAAACTGTAGGTTCCACGTAAACACTCAAATGAAATGGACTGCATCAGTTTGGGCTAATTGTCTTTACCTTTCTCTATATACGGAACACCCATCTCTAAGTTACCACCATCAGAAAGGGATGGCTTACTGACAACGCTCAAAATTTGGTATACAACTATTTTTTAATTGAATTTTCTTAAATAACCAAAGATAAATAATCTATTTTTTAATTTGAATGGAATTCAATTAAACAATTAAATAGATTATTCTTTTAAAAAACTTTTACATCCACCATATTTCATAATTTATATTTTTATATTTTAAATGTTAGTCAATATTTTTCTAAGAAAAATAAAAGAGTTTGAAGTTATGGAGATAGAAATTATATGATCAGAATAAAATAATTAAAGATTTTAGGATTTGTATGTACTTTTTTTCAATAAAAACTTAAAAAGAAATATTTTTTGGGTTTACATTTTATAAACTAAAATAGGGGTATTTTAGGAAATAATAATTTAAAGGTGTTAATAAGGATTTTAATGGGTATTAAAAGCTCTACTCCAACAGAAAATGTCCATATTTTGAGGAATGTACATGTGGGTGTGGGTGTGCGTGTGCGTGTGCTCTTTATCTTCCATGAGTTTCTATTGATGTCAAAACATATGGAATAAGCCCAGCCTGAGCAAGACAAACCCACGTGGGCCTGACTTAGTGGGAAATTCTATCATGTCTAGTTCAAAAATAATACTAAGAATCCTACCATTTGAGTCTAACTTAAGTGCCAATTGATATAGCATTCTATTACTGGATGATAGAATATTAATTTTACCAATTATGAAATTCACTATCTAATATATGAATGACACATAACAGTCGAGATTTAAATTGAGACTTAACTATTGAGATTCTTCATATTATTACCAGTTAAAATTATAATGTGCTCTGTGCAATCTCATAAGTCTATATATATATATATATATATATATATATATAGTAACGTATGCAACCTTGCACAATTTGGGCGGGTAGGGTTAGGTTAAAAAAAAATACTTAACCTAACAAGTTATATGAAGTTCAACTAACAGTATTAGTAGGTTAGAATTTTCTAATCCAGCCCAATTTAATCCACAGACCAACAATCATTTTCATAAATATTGTTTGGGAATAAATTTCGAGTGATATTCTTGAACTAAAAAATGAATGACACGTGAACAATTACACGGGTAAAATTGGCAAAGTACTTAGAGCAATAAGCAATATCAAGATGCCATTTGAAAGAATTTATTACAAGAATATTAATGGCCAAAGTTTAACGTTTTAAGATATGAAAGAATAAATCTAGTACAAAAGGAATATTCTTATTTTGTTCCCTAAATATGAGACATAGCCTTAAAAACATACTCTCCTTTTAACTTAGGGATGACAACTTGTTCTATTTTTTATGCACTCTCCTTACAAATAGTCTCCACTATGTAAATGTCTTATTCACCCACATTGGGGGTGCTCCTCTTCTCTTCTTTTTTTTCCTCCCAATTTTAGATCATCAACCACCTCTCAATTTCTAGGAGATTATTTCTATTCTTTACTTTCATCATTTTCTCTACCATATTATCACTCTTCATATCTTAATTCACCATCTTCATCTCCATCAACACCAAATATGTAACACTCTGGACGAATCTCACATCGGCAAAGCACGAGAGAGATGCTGGGTTTATAGGGGGTGATCCACACCTTAATTAGTAAGACACGTTTTGGGGTGTATGGGAGCCTTAGGAACAAAACCGTGCGGGCCTTATTAAGGTCCAAAATAGACAATTTCTTGCCAGGTCTAGGTTGGGTTATGACATTATATTATCAGAGCTCCACGTGTCCTCTTGAGCGATGGTGGGGCAAACTTCAGCGAGGATGCTGAGTCCCTAAGGAGGGGTGTATGTAACACCCTAGGCGAATCCCACATTGACAAAGCATATGAGAGATGTTGTGTTTATAAGGGGTGATCCACACCTTAATTGGCAAGACGCGTTTTCGAGTGTATGGGCGCCTCAGGAACAAAACCGTGTGAGCCTTGTTAAGGTCTAAAGTGGATAATATCTTGTCAGGTCTAGGTTGGGTCATGACAAAATATCTCTATATAACTATCTACCTTGTGTTATTCATCTTAGATAATGTAAAATCATATATAGCCTCTCGTTTATATAGTGGATTGATGATTGCTTATTCCTGTGGACATAACCGTGGACATAGGCCAAAGGTCGAACCAAATAAACGTTATTTGTTCTTTATATTTATGTTTATCTTGTTATATTTTCAATTTAATGTCGAGATTGTATTTCACGTACGAGCTTTTATGAGCCACTCCTATTATACAAAGTATTCTATGAAACCACTTGAGTTATCCCTCGAGTACATCGAAGCTACACCTGAACACATATTAGCCACCTATATCAACTCTCTAAATTAACTTTTATGGGCCTATAGATGCCATATTTCAAAAGCACCATGTTACGCCAAGTGTCCACTCTTCTGCATAAAAGAATCATTTTGGGGGGAGGGGGGGGGGAATAAAACCCACCTGTCCACTCCTCTAGATAAAAGAATCATTCCAGGGGAAATAACACTCAAGATATAATTCTCTCGAATCTCATGAAATGGAAAGAAAAGGAATTAGTTCCACAATCTGTTAGTTTAGAGAAATCACACCCAAAAGTCACAATGACAGAGAAATACACACATGTGGAATCATTCCCTACGATCAAAATAACCATCACGTGTATAGAAATTACGAGTGACATATGTCTTTAAGAAGAAGACTCACACTAAACCCCTAAATTCATATCACCCATCATTTATGAAAAGTGTCATCTATGTGAAAAGGGGGACTTTGGCATCCAAAAATCACTTTTTATACTTAAAGAGAGAAACTCATTTTCTCCATCTTTCTTCTTTCTTTGATTTTGATCAAATACTAACTTGGTGATGGAATGTTATTTTTAATTACTCACCTTATTGGATTTGAGGCCAGCGATTGTGAGAAGTTCTTCATAAACTACAAATACATGTGAAAGTAAAAATCTAGCACCTTTATTGGTGTCATCTGTGGGGAACTTGTTGTAAATTTTTTCTGTCATGAAAACCTATACAACCATTACTTTATCATCATTTTTTTAAATTAGATTTGGCTATGTATTGATTAACACTAGAAAGTCTACATTTAATAAAGAATTTAAATTATCTTTTTTTCACTTACAGTGTTCATTAATGCACTTATAACTTATAAATTATCTAAATGCTCCCCTAATATAATTTTATGTTAAATTAATGTTCATTTTATCTTATATATATATATATATATATATATATATATATATATATATATATTATAAGTTATATTGTAGATATATTTAAAAATAAAGAGAAAATCAAAACTAAAAGCGGAAGACAAAAAAGATGGATTACATTGAAATAAACAAATAAAATAGGTGGAGCCACTTTGTCAATTGATAGTCAAGTGGCAGGCGGTTGCCACTTGGCTAATAAATAATAATAGGAAAAAAGGAGGAGGTGATTGCTAGTTGCCTATATAAGAAGTAGAGAAGGAGTGCAAAAGGGGAGAAGAAAAAGGATAGCAAAGAGAGAACCTGAGGAGGAGAGAAGAAAGAGCATAATCAGAGAGGAGGGGAAGAAATGCAAAAGAGGGGTGAGAAATGGAAGACTTAGTCTCCAAAATTTCTTTTCTTTTCTTTTGTATTTAATTTCTTGTAATTTATTTCAAAACTTTGAAATTTAATTCAAAACTAAATTTAGTTTTATTTTCAATCTTAGCTATTTTAATTTTAATTATATGTAATTTAATTTTAACAATTATTTTTATTTCAATTATACTTAGCTAAATAATAATAGTTACAGTAAGGTGAAACTCTTAATAAAAAAAAATGATTTAATCAAGTTTTATTTTTAATTATACAAATTATATTATTTTCTATTTGATTTTATCCATATTTTATATTTTAAAATTTTATTTTATTGTAAACAAATAAGGGAGTTTAGTATAATAAATTCTTAATATCTTAGTATAGATTACGGTAAAATGATATTTTGACATTTTGTTGACAAATTAAATTTTGGCACATTAAGTACTTAATCTATAATAAAATTAATGGGAAAATAGTATTAATTTATTTAATTAATCTTTTGCACAATAAATTTTGATAAAAGAATCTATTAAATCATATCTATTGCCAAGAGTAGATCCATAACCCTAACTAATTTATTTCCATAGTTTCACTTAAATTCAATAGAATGTATTTAAATTATACTTTTAGTTTCTTAGATAGTTTAAAGGAAATTAACAAATTAAATCTTTCCATATGAATCAACCTTAGATTCACTGGGTTATATTATAATTAGACATTCTTATACTTGAGAGTAATAAATAATTTCGAGTTATGTCAAGTTTTTCACGCTGCTGTTGGAAAAAAGATATTTTATTTATTATTTTTTCTTTTTATTTCTCCCTTCATCATTCACTTGTTTAGATTTCATAATTTTATTTTATTTTATTTCATATAATTTCAATTAAAGACCATTTTTCTTGAAATTTTAGTATTACTTATAAAACTTGTAAAAATTTTCATTTTGACCTAAAGCCTCTTATAAATTAGTCCCTAAACTGAACTCAAACTTGGATATTTGGATTATGACTTATCCTTTGGAGTTTTTGACTTGAGGACTAAATGAATTTTGACTTTTGGACTTTGTAGACATAATGAACATTGACTTGGACTTTAAAAATTACAATAAGGCCTGATAATTTGAATTAATCACTTAATTGGTTGGTAATTTTTCAAATTAAAAAAAAAAGAAATGAGTCCACATCTTGAGGAAAATATTCCTTTCTTTCTATCTTCTTTAAATTTCTATAATTTAATTTTCATTTTTTATTTTTCTTTGCAATTTTTCTTTTTTTGGCATTTTAGTTTGTTAATTTATATGGCCGCTTCAACTGCCTATATTTTTATTTAATTTTTTAATATTTCATTATTAGGTTAATATGTTTAGTTTAATTAATTGTTTATATGGCTAGTTCTATAATACTGTTTAAATTGTTAATATTTTATTTATTAGTTATTTTTTTTATGTTTAACTACTTTGTTTATCTGGGTGATTTAACCACATTTTTAGTTATTTTAATTTTAGCTAATTAACTTTCAGTTTGTTTATTTTTATTTCATTTTTATTTTTGTACATTTACATTACTCATTTATTTACTTTTAGTTTGTTTTTATTTTTTAATTTGTGTAATTTTCATTCTAAATTCAAACGTACACATCATCAACATTGCGTAAGACGTTGGTTTTGAACTTCAAGTGATAGGTTAATTCGTAGATCTAAATCACCACCACCAATCATTGGAGAGATCCAAAAAGAAAATCTTTTGGACCAATTTAATCCTCAGATAAATCAAGGAAACAATTTCTTTTTGGACCAATTTAATCCTCAAATTGATCACGAGACAACCATTCTCAACAAAATGTATATGATAAGAATCAACCAAGAACTTTAAGAGACTATATGAATCCAACTAGAACTAGAGCACTTTTGTTTATAATATTTCTTTTAAAAGCATCTCGATTCAAGTTCAAACCAAAATATTATCCAACTTTTACCAACCATTCATGATTTAAAGTTTGAGAATCCATACTTGCATTTAAGAGATTTTGAGGAATTTTCTAATACATACACAAACTAAAATTGTAGTATGAATATAATTTGATTAAAGCTTTTTCCTTTTTATTTAAAAGATAAAGTTAAAACTTACCTACAAAACCTTATATCTGCATCAATAAGAATTTGAAATAACATATAAGCACAATCTTTGAAAAAAATTTCTTCCCTATAGAAGAAATTCTTTCAAAAGACAAATCACCACTTTCATTTAAAAGTCAGAATAGACTCTTTACCTGTGTTGGGATAGGTATAAGGAATTACTTAATATTGGCCTACATCATAATTTTGAAGCATGGAGATCAGTGTCATATTTCCACGAGGCACTAATATCCTAAAGCAGACATGTTGGTGAAATGATGTATAATGGTGAGTTTAGAGACAAAAGTCGTAAAACATCAATTTTTAAGTTTAAGGCGATTATTTTCTTATTACATTAACTTGACTAATTAGTTGAAACTGCACAACAGTAGGATAATATTGGTTTTTATAGGTCATCGAGTAAACCTTAGCCATCTCCATCTAGTGGAGGCATGTATAACCTTAAAAAAGATCATGACCTTCAAGCCATATTTGCATCCTTAACTAAAAAACTCGAAGCATTAGAGTCGAAAATGAGTGATCATGTTAAATTTTTTCAAGATATTTCATGTCATATTTGTAGTTCCACTATTCATTTTACGCAGGACTGTCCGACCTTGCCATCTCTAAAAGAACATTTGCATGAATAGGCAAATGTTTTAGACAATTTCAAAAGGCTAAATCCTAATCTATACTCACAAACCTACAACTTCAGTTGGAGAAACTACTTAAAGTTTAGTTAGAGAAATCCTTGAAGATACATTACATTCATTCATTGAAGAATAAGAGTCCATCAATAACTAAACCATGGAAACATTGACCAATTTGACAGATACCATCTCCAAACTTACATCAGCCCTTGCCATTCATGGAAAAAATTAGTTTCCTTCTCAACCTAAACCAAATCCCAAGAGTCAACAACACTCTTTAAATGAATAGTATAGAAAACTAAAACATGAGTTAAGTTAAATCGGTTATGACCCTTCATGCTGATAAGGTTATCGAAAATACATTCTTAATCTTCGTGAAATTAGTAAGAGTCAATTTCATATAGTAAGAAAAAGTCCAATGAACCTTTAACTTGTGATGAAATAATCAACTCTCCTCATATGCCTCCATTCCCTCAAGCACTGATCAATTCAAAGAAATCAAATCACAGTCCAGAAATTTGTGAAGTATTCAAATAGGTGAATGTCAACATTTCTTCGCTAGACCTCATTAAATAGGTATGATCTTATGCTAAATTTCAAAAAGACATGTGCACTGTAAAAAAAAGAAACATAAGGTGCAAAAAAATGCTTTTGTAACAAAATAGATAAGTTCCATTCTCTCAATCAATAATGCCTTAAAATACAAAGATCCTAGTTGTCCAACTATTTTTTGTATTATTGGGGACAATAAGATTGAACATGCTTGATCTAAGTATTAGTGTCAATTTGCTTCCAAGCTTAGTATATCGCCAATTCAATCTTGATGAGTTAAAGCCAACCTCTACTACTCTTTTATTGTCAATAGGTTGATTATGGTGTCGAAAAATATAATTAGAGATGCATTAGTCCATGTCGATAAATTCATCTCCTGTGAATTTTATTGTTTTTAAAACTGAACCAATTGTTGATGAATTTAAGCAAATTCCTATCATATTAGGTTGTCCATTTCTAGTACCTCTAACACTTTATTAATTGCAGGAATAGAGTGATGAAGTTATCTTTCGACAATATGATATTAGAACTCAATGGTTTAAAATGTGTAAACAACCTTGCGATAAAGAAAATGATGATAGTAAAAATAAGGAAACAAAGGAAGAATAAGCACTAAAGCTTAAATTGAAGACCTTACCAAAAGAATTAAAGTATGCATATCTAGAAGATCAACAAACTTATCCAGTGGTGATTTCTTCCCAACTCACAAGCGACCAAAAAGGTAACTTATTGGCTATTATAAAAAGGCATAAGACTATAATTGGTTGGACCTTAAAAGGCATTGAGGACATTAATCTTTTAATTTGCATACATAAAATCACCTAAAGGAAAATGCCTAAATAACCTGTCAACTACAAAGAAGACTAAGCCCTTCTATGAAAGAAGTGATAAAAAATGAAGTATTTAAACTATTAAATGTAAGAATTATTTATCCTATTTTTGATAGTAGATGAATAAATCTAACATAAACAGTACTAAAGAAATTTAGAATAGTTATTGTGAAAAATGAAAAAGATGAACCAATCCTAACATGAATCCTATCTAGTTGATGCATATGCATTGATTATAGAAAATTAAATGATGCCACCAGAAAAGATAATTTTCCTTCTTATTTTTAGACAAAATTCTTGAAAGAGTAGCATGTACCCTACCATTGCTTCCTTGATGGCTACTGAGGCTATTATCTAATTTCTATAACTATAGAAGACCAAGAAAAAACTAAATTTACATGCCCATTTGGAACATTTTCATTTAAAAGAATGCCTTGTAATGCTCCTACAATATTTTAAAGATACATGCTAAGTATTTTTACGACATGGTTGAAAATTGTTTGGATGTTTTTATGGATGATTTTTGAAAAGGTGTAAAGAAAAAGGATTTGTTTTAAATTGGAAAAATGTTAGTTCATGACAATTTTTGAAATTATCTTGGGCCATGTAATGTCTTCTAATTGAATTAAAATTAATAAAGCCAAATTTGAAGTCATCTCAAATTTATCCTCACTAAAAATAGTTAGGGATATCTATTTCTTTTTATGAGGTTTATAAAAGACTTAGTGCTATACCTAGACTACTTTTGTAACCTCTTGATAAAAGATGAGTAGACCGAAGATTGTCAGAAAGCCTTTGAAAAGATAATTAATATTTTAACTTCAGCCCTTATAATGCAACCCCTTGATTAGTCTTTATCTTTTAAGTTAATGTGTAATGCTAGTGATTACGTAGTTGGAGTTGCTCTAGGACAAAGAAAAGAAAGTAAGCCCTTTGTCATTTATTACGCAATTAGAATTTTGAATAGTGCCCAAATGAATTACACTACCATCGAAAAATAAGTACATGTCATAATATTTGCATTAGATAAATTTCGTTCGTATTTCATTAGCTCATTCATTATTGTTTATTCTGATTATGTTATTGCTAGATATTTAATCTCTAAACAGGATGCCAAGCCAAGATTAATACGATGGATTTCGCTACTCCAAGAAATCAACCTGACAATCAAGGACAAAAAATGGTGCCAAAATTGTTTTTGTAAACCATCTTTCAAAACTTATGAATGAGTCTTCAATTGATTCAACAACCATAAATGATTTTTTCCCTAATGAATTTTTGTTTTCCATAACCAATATGCCTTGGTATCCTAACATTTTTAATTATCTTACTTAAGGTGGAATGCCATTTGATTGAAACTCGCAGTATAAGAAGAAAAATTTCTTAATAAAGGTGAAAAGTATTTACTGGGGTGATCCATACATGTTTAAGTATTGTTCATATCAAATTTTTCAGAGATGTATAATGAATGACGAGGTAAGTAGTGTTTTTCAATATTCTAAAGCATGTTGTGGCCATTTTTCTTAAAAGAAAAAGGTTGTAAAATATTGTAGTGTGGATTATATTACTCTACACTATTTTAAGATTCACATGCATTTTGTAAAATTTATAAGATTTTTCAAATGTTAAGGTCCATCTAAAAGTGTAAAATGATGCCTTCAAACCACATCATTGTCATTGAAATATTTAATTGTTAGGGAATTGATTTTAATGCCCCTTTCCATCATCATTTAGATTTGTATATATTTTGGTTGTTATTGATTATATTTCAAAATGTATTGAAGCGATTCTTCATCGGTATAGCGATCACAAAATTAAGATCCATTTTTTAAAAGAATTTTTTTTTAGTAGATTTGGAATCCTTTGAGCCATTATCAGTGATTAATAAGTCATTCGGGTCTTAATAAAGAAATATAGAATTACAGATAAAATTACAACCCTATATCATTCTTAAATAAATGGTTAAGTTGAATTAACAAATAGGGAGATAACAAAATTTAGAAAAGATGGTATCTTCGACTGACTGATGTACTTTGGGCCTATGACAATATGTTTAAGATGTCTTTAAGCATGTCACCCCATCGGCTGATTTATGGTAGACCTTGCCACTTATCAGTTAAACTTGAGTATAAATCAACTTGGTGCTTAATGATGTTGCTAATGTACGTAAATTGCAATTGAATGAACTTTGTAAATTAAAGAATGATGCATATGAGCATTAAAGGATTATTAAGGTAAGAACCAAAACTTTTCATGATAAAAGAATTTTTTAGAAAACATTTGAGATTAGTAAAAAGGTGTTACTCTATAATTTTTGTGTTTATTTGTTTCCAGGAAAATTAAAGTTAAAGTGGAGTGGCTCACTCATTGTAAAAAATATATATCCATATCGAGTAATAAAAATTGAGAATCCAATAAAAGGTGTTACATTCCAAGTTAATGGTCAAATATTAAAACCATATCTAGAATACCAATCACGTTAAGAGGGCACCGAAATAAATTGGAGTGACCCACCAAATCTTGATTTAGCTTTGTTTATTTTTAATGGGTGATTTGTTTTTTTACTGTTACATTATCATTTGAACTATTTGATTGTTTCTATCTATGTCTTGATGATATGCATTATGAAGTTTCTTGGTTAAGTGTGTTTGTTTAACAATTTTATTTCATTTTATCATCTTAATATATATCATGAGTACCTGAATAAGAAAGATCCTCTTCAAACATCTTGGAAAACTACTATGCATGAAATTTCATCTAAGAGGCCTAATATAATTTTGTAAATCACATCCCATTTGAGATTTATGACCGCTAACGTTAGCATCCTATATTGAGGATCTAAAAAAACAACTTAGGGAAATAAAACGTGGTATATATGACTTCCAATTGGAACTTGAGGTTAACTGAAAAAAAAAAAAAAACAAAGGTGAGTTAAGTATTTGATTCTATCCATTTTTTACATTCTGTGTTTTCATTTTACTATTTGTTCCCCTTCACATTTGACTTGATTTTGCAAAATTGATTTGTTTATTTGGTGTGTTTTAATTCATTTTCTCATATAAATGGTGGGTAAAGGTACTTTTTGACTTTCTGAGTCAATATCTTCATTCTTCAGTTTTGTACAATAACTGAAACCCTAAAATTAAGCATGGAGGAAATACAATGTAAATTGCCTTAGTATTTTCTTTCTTACCCTCAAAATTCCCTTAAGACGATTTATAAAGTTCGTTGTAAACAATTGCATTTGTTAATGATTAATGACATTTCTTCTGACATTCATTGGTTAATTGAAGTAAATGTCTAATTGGTAGATGTGTTTTCTGATCCATTTATTTTTCACATGCCTAGTTTTGGTAAAAGCACATTTGTAAAAAGAATGAGAGTTAATTGACTCGGCTTGAAATGTCCTAATTGTTTATGACTTGATTGCAATCGACCACATTATAAAACTTTAGGAATGGTTTCTGAAAATCATAAAGATAAAATTAAATTTGTTAAAGATGCCCCGATTGAAGAATCATTAGATGATATCTTTCGATCTCCTGAGATGCATCCAAATGGATATGAGCAATGTGAGATTAATAATTTATGAATGCTATTCCCAAAAAATAAATGCACAATTTAGTCTTGGAAATCTGACTTTAAAAAACCTTATTTACCAGTTTATAAGAAAACTGGATTTGAAGCATATCTTCGACCTATAAAGGGCATTCAAACTGTTATTAGACGTAAAATTAGAGATAGATATAAGCCGCAATCACAACTAATAGATATCCTTTTATTTTAATATTCTTTTATCTTTTGCATTATTTCTTTTAAAGATGTAATTTTATATCTAATTACTGTTTGCATTTTATTTTTACTATTTACTTTTTCTGTTTTCTTTTAAATTATGAGCCAAAGCTTCACGCATCATTTGATAAACACACCACTCCACATGCATATGTGTATGATTGCGCTTGTCATGAAGATCTTTAAATACGAGCTTCTTTTTCAAATACTCATAAATTATTTTTAAAGATTGTTCCAATGGCAACAACTTTAGATAAATAATCTAAGAATGTTTGTGTCCTTTTTGGATTTCCTTCACGCATCATTTGATAAACACACCACTCCACATGCATATGTGTATGATTGTGCTTGTCATGAAGATCTTTAAACACGAGCTTCTTTTTCAAATACTTATAAATTATTTTTAAAGATTGTCCCAATGGCAACAACTTCAGATAAATAATCCAAGAATGTTTGTGTCCTTTTTGGATTTCCTTCACGCATCATTTGATAAACACACCACTCCACATGCATATGTGTATGATTGTGCTTGTCATGAAGATATTTAAACACGAGCTTCTTTTTCAAATACTCATAAATTATTTTTAAAGATTGTTCCAATGGCAACAACTTCAGATAAATAATCCAAGAATGTTTGTGTCCTTTCTAAATTTGCTATGGGAAATACAAGGGGTTCGTTCAGGCAGCCATAGATGTTAGTCATGTCGTAGAGAGAAAACTATACCTCATACATGGAGAAGGTGATCGACGGTTATCAAGCCTATTTTAGAAGCTGTTTTTATTATAGGAAGGCAAGTACTAGACATCATTCCAAAAGCCTTCAAACCTTTTCGATTCCTACTCGACCTATTAATTGAAGAAGAGTTAGTCCGCTTAAGTATGTAAAAAAGAATATGTGAGATGTTAAACCATGCTTACACTTTCATTTTCTTGCTAGAAGATCTTACAACTTTAGAAGTGCTAATTACATTTGCATCTTAGGTCTATTTGCACATTCATAAAAAACTCATGGGTTTTTTAAATGTTAATAACTTTTATGATGGCTTGATAGAATTTTTTTAACCATGCAATTAAGAATAATTTCATTCTATTTTCGTCAAAAAATTGTTAATATGTATATGTCTATAAAATTGATTTTGATGATAACAAACTTTATATGATTTTGATTAAAAATGTTGGATTTTTTTAATAGATAATTTCTTAAAAGCCATATAATATTTCTAGACATGTTTAATGAAAAAACCATTCTTTGCAAAAATCTGTAAAAAATGTTGATTCTGGAAAATAACGGTGAATCGTTTACTAAACATGGTTAACTGATAATATCCAGAGAGGTGTTCATTTTAACCTTGAACCGTTTGGCAAAAACAGATAAACACAAATTGTTTTGCAGGTTTTTTGAAATAAACGGCAAACTAATAACAGAAAACGACTAACTGATAATTTTCAGAAGAAATTACATCCTAACCATGAACCGTTTAGCAAGAACGGTAAGGCCAAATTTGTTTTGCAGGTTTCTTGAAATTAACGACTAACCGATAATTTAAAACGGTTAACCGGTTATTTGAAATTCAGCCTAAAGGTCATTTGGACTAGTCAAAAAAGTTAACGAATTGCAGTTAACGGCAATTCGATTTCTTTAAAAAAGTCAATAACAGCTAGTTTTCAGCTCCAACTATAAAATGACTCAATCAAATTCAAATATCAAGTGATCCAAGAGTGATTATTGAGCGTGCTATTAAGAATACAACCTTCATTGAGCCTTAACTTGTTCTTGTTTCATTTATTCACACTTTGAGTATTCATTTGTAATCATATACATTGTGTGAGAGAAAAGTTGTTTGTAATTTTTATTTTTGAGTGATTGTAAGTGTTGGGATACAGTTGAGTTAAGAGATTGAGGATAATCTCTTATTATAAAGGTCTATTGACACCTTGGAAGTCAATTGTAAGAGTTGTTCAAGTCTGAGAGGCTCGCTTAGTGAAATTCTCAAGCCCAGTGAGTTTGGAGGCGTGGACGTAGGCAGAGATTACCGAACCACATAAAAATCTTTGTGTTTGCTCTTTTTTCCTTACTCTTTCATTATTGCTTATTAAATTTATTGTTTTCGATTTCATTAAGACAATAGGTTGAATTGTTGTGTGGTTTGTTTAGATTAAGTTTTAAAATCTCAATTCACCCCACCTCTTGGGTTGCATAGCTAGTATTTCAAAAACCTTTTTATTTGTGTCATTATTGCTAATGAGTTACTTGATCTTTTAGAAGTTTACAAAATAGAGACAGATTCCATGGCATTGGCATTAGATTAGTTGACTAATGATGGTATCAGTAGCCCTAGTAAGAAAAATAAATTAGATTTAACTCTTTATTTGTAAATATTTTCGAGCAGTGGTCAGGTTATGTCTTCTAAACTTTACTTTTTTTTAAGACATTGAGGACAGTGTCTCGCTTAGGTTAGGGGAGTGAATAGTTGATAGTTGTGGAATGTTTTAGTCTTGGTGATGTTTTCACTAATTTTTATTGTAAACATTAATTTTGGATAAATTTGGGTGAAGATTGCTGAATATGGAGTTTAATGACCCTAGAAATGCATCTTCTTAGTCTTAGAGTTTAGTTATTAAAAACAATTGTTTTATAACATTTTCTTCTTCTTTATCATATTCTTTTAAGCTTCTGCAACTAGTTCAAGTGCTTCATTTTTTTCTTTTATTATTTTTTTTCCTTTTTGCATGCATATCTTTAAATTATAAAACATTAGGGACAATGTCTACAATAGGTTTGGAGGTGAAGTGTCCTAAAACTTTTTTCTTTAGTAACTTATCATCATATCCCTCTCTAATCTTGAGTATCGCCTTATGTTTTATGTTTTTCATTGCCCAATTACATTTGAAAAAGTGAGGATAATTATATATTTCATGAAAAATAGTGCAATACCAATGAAAAAATAATATAAAAATAAAAAAGATTAAAAAAAAGCACTTTACAATCTCCAAAAGATCTCCATTTTTTAAATATATATTTTTTTTTCCTATTTTCCCTTTTTTATTATCTATGCTTTTAGCTTATGTTATGTCTTAGTTAAAGTCATTCTTGATTTTAGAAAATTATAGTCTGACGTAGAAGCTAGTAATATGGACTAAAAGATAAGGTGATGCATAAAAATGAATACAAATAATATTATTGGTTTGACTAGTAATTCGTTTGACTTGAGATTATATTATTTATAAGTTATGGACATTATTCTTTTATGTTGGTGTGATAGTGCAATATTATTTTTCTATTAATTTTTTCTCAATTTACCATTCCTTGGAGCGATTGTTTTAATTGGGATTCTTTTCTTTTTAGAGTGTCATTCTTACTCGTGAGATTTTAGGGTTTGATATGTCATTCTAAAAGTAGCTAGAACAATATGGCTTTGATATGTCATTTTGCATGAGTTTTCTTGACTAATTTGCATGAATGGTTGATGTGGGACTAATTTTTTTTAGGGTTGGAGATAATGCTTATACATTTATTTGATTGTTGTCATTAATTTGATTAAAGAAGTAAACAGTTGCCCCAGAAAAAAAAAGATTTCAATTTGAGTTTGAAATTTACTAAATATTATCACTTAAATTGCTAGGGACTAGTAATAAACGATTAGGGGGTGTTAATCACGCTAGAAAGCGTACATTTAATAAAAGTTAAAATTATTATTTTTCACTTATATTGTTGATTAATGCACTTAAAACTGATAAATTATCTTAGTATTCCCTTAATATAATTTTATGTTTAATTAAATTGTAATGTGTTAATTTTATCTTAATTTTATATTGTAGATATATCTTCGGAATAAAGAGGAAATTAGAGCCAAAAGCAGAAGACAAAGAAAATGAATTGCATTGAAATAAAAAAAATAAAAAAAAGTAGAGCGACTTTGTCAATTGATAGTCTAGTGGCAGACGATTGCCATTTGACTATCAATTATTGTTATAAAATAATGAAAAAATAAATAATAATAAGAAAAAATGAGGAAGTAGGGATGGTAAAATTCGGGTCCGGGTGTAGGTTTAGCCTTCTTGGTTCCAGACATTGATGATAATTTTTAATACCGAACCCGAATGTAAACTCGACTATTTTTCTTTTGGGTCCTACCTGGGTTAAACTCGAAAAAATTTGGGTTTCTGAATTCCGGGTTTATAACCTAGATGATTGCTAAAGTGATGCAATTTTCCATCTCTTTCTTCAGTGAAATCCTTGATAATCTCTAATCTATTAACACCAATAATGGAAAATAATTCAAAACAAAATAACTAGAAATAAAACGCAAGATAACAAAGCACACAAATTCAATTATTAAATATAATCATGATGTCTGACGATGACAAATTTGGTGATGAATGATGATGAAAATTGGGCTTTGTGGGGTTAGGTCAAGAAAAGGGGAGAGGAGAAGGCTGCTGAATTTTTTTTTTTCTAAATAGCATATGAATATCTGCAAGCAAATCACAATAAAATTTGGGTTTGTAGATGTAAAACAATTGGGGTTAGAAGTATAGGTAGCTAAAACCGAGATCCCAATTCGCGAAGGTGGACAAATGACGGCCAAAACCCGTGACACAGCTGGATGAACAATGGCTAATGATGACGATGAACATTAACACAGTGAAAGTGGCGAAATGATGACGAGTGACGACGATGATTTGATGAAAAGAAGGGCTGAAGAGAGAGAGGAAATGTTTGGCTTTGGTTTGGCCGCCGTGGTTGTGAATAAGGCCATTAGAGCTGATTTTTTTGAATTTTTCTATTTATATTAAAATGATTTAAAAATTAATATTAAAATAAAGTTATCCGGGTTCACCCAAACCCGAATTCGAACCTAAAAACATTCAAGTTGATAATATTAAACATGGATACCAGATTTAATTGAATCCGGTATGGGTTGAACCTAACCAGAATTTTTTAGGTTCATCTGGGTCCAGGCTGGGTTCGGGTTAAATTGCCATCCCTGGAAGGAAGTGATTGCTAGTTGCCAATAAAAGGAGTAGCGATGGAGTTCAAAAAGGGAGAAGAAAAAGGATAGCAAGGAGAAGGCTTGCGGAGGAGAAAGGAAAGAACAAAATCAAAGAGAAAGCCAAGAAGTGTAGAAGATGATTTAATTATGTGTAATTTAATTTTAACAATTATTTTTACTTCAATTATACTTAGCCAAATAATAATAGTTAGGGTAAGATGAAACTTTTTGTAGAAAAAATATGATTTAATCAAATTCTATTTTTAATTATATAAATTAGATTATATTCTATTTGATTTTATCTATATTTTATATTTTGAAATTTTAATTTATTGTAGATAAACAATGGAGTTTTCCATAATAAATTCTTAATATTTTATTATAAGTATGGTATAATCGTATTTTGACTTTTTCTAGAAAATTTGAATTTTGTCACATTAACTACTTAATCCATAATAAAATTAATGAGAAAAAATGTAAATTTATTTAGAAATATAAATTTATTTAGTTAATCTTTTGGGCAATAAATTTTAATAAAAAGAATTTGTTAAATTATATCTACTACTAAAAGTGGATCTATAGCCCTAACTAATTTATTTCCATAGTTTCGCTTAAATTAAATAGTGTGTATTTAAAGTATATTTTTAATTCTAAAATGGTTTAAAGGAAATTAATAAATTAAATATTTTCCCTACATATTGACCCCATACTCACTAGGTTATATTATAACTAGTCAATTTTACACTTGGAAATAATTAATACTTTGGAGTCATGTTATGTATAGTTGTAAAAATAGGTAAGTACTCACATATGCTTATTAAAAATAGGTTTATATGTGAAATCCAAATCTCAAACATAATTAAAAAGGCAATAAAGCAAAAAATCCAAGTTAAAAAATGGAGGTAGCACCTCCATTTTTACATTTGCTAGAAATAACGAGCAAAGAAAATAAAAAGCTCATTTGGTCAACATAAAACTTTGACCAAAAAATAGGTAATTAAGATGGTCAACAAGGGTCAAAATATTTTCTCAAGCCAAACCCAAGACCAATTTATCTTGTATTTTATTTTATCCTCATTTTCTTTTTAATTATACTAATTCCCTAAAGGCTATGTTGACTTATTTACATTTCTGCCATTTTGTAGAGTTCTTGGTTAGGGATGGCAAAAATCCCCACAGGGACGGGTACTCTTGGGGATTTTCCCCATTCGGGGAGGGTATGGGGATAATTTTATACCCAATTTTTTATTCGGGGAGGGGACGTGGAAATTTTTTTACCCAATTTCTTATTCGGGGAGGGGACGGGGATGAGGTGGAATCCCCATCCCCTACCCATTTCCCCATCTTAATTTTTAATTTTATTTTAATTTTTTAAAATTACTAGTAAATAAATAATAAAATTTAAATTATAAATATTAGTAAAAATAAAAAATATCAAAATATTTATATTATTAAACTTTTAGGCCTAATTAACTAATCAAAGTCCTAAATTTTTATTTAGGACATTAAAAAGACCGAGTAGATTCTATTAGCCCAACATTTTTTTAATTTTAATATTCTTTAAATATTTTAAACTTAAATTTATTTTTTATTTATTTTTAGATGTTATAATTGCCCCCAGCGAATCACAATTTTAATATCTAATCTAATATTTGCTCTTGATTTGCTCCGATTTAACTATTGTGTTGTAAAGGGAATAGTCCACATTTATAAAGTGCCCACGCCACCATTGAAAAAGTTAATTTTGAATCTAAATTCGATTTTATTTGTAATAATTTTGTATTAAACTATTAATTTGTTCATGATAGTTTGTAAAAGAAGTTTGTGTCATTTGCATGTTGCATTACTTACTAATTTAATGTATGTGACTTTTGTAATATGATTTAATGTAAGATATATTTCGAACTTTACTTTTATTTAAATTTTTTATTTTAATATGATTAACTTAAAATCGAAAACTAAAAAAAATGTATTAGTTATTCGGGGATCGGGGACCCTCGGGGATCCCCTGTTATTATTCGGGGAGGGGATGAGGATTCTCTCAAGTAATTCTGACGGGGACGGGGAGGGGACGGGGACAGACACAAAATATCGGGGATGGGTACGGGGAGATCGGTCCCCTCCCCTCCCCTCCCCATTGCCATCCCAAGTTGGTACTTTTTATTTCCCCATGAGTGAGGCAAAAGAAAACCTATATTCACCTTATGAGAGGAAATATATGAAGGGCAGTAAGACGGCATGGATTAATATAACTCTATGTTATAATGTAACAACCATGATCCTATATCTAACAATCATGATATTTAACAATCATGTGAACATATTTTATTTTCAATTTTGTTATGTCATTTCTAACTCTACTTAACACGAGTGAGGCTATGAAAAACCTAAACATTCACCTTCTGATAAGGAATAAACAAATAAGTATTACGCCAACATAGACTGATCTAACTTTCCTTACATATTATGCAACTAACTATAATCTTTTTCATATCAATGAAAAAGAAAACGAAAAAAAAAAAGCCTTTTAAGCTTGAATCATTTTCATATACAATAAATCTTAAAGAGCTCAATAGTGTGTTGGCACAACTCTTCCCCAATAATAAAAAATAGGAGGCAAAAAAAGTTCAACTACACAACATTTTCCACACTAAAGTTCCCTCTCTAAAATTCCACCATGTATGAATTTTGTTTAGAGTAATTAAGGCACGAGAATAATAAAGAGAAAATTGACTTAAATGCAGGGGAAAAAATAACAGCCAATGGCTAGGCTTACCAAAAATTAATTCCTCGCAACTTTCTCAAGCGCATGATAACTTAAAGACACTTATTAAGGAAAGAAATGTGCAAACCGAAAATGTCTTAGTACAAGTCTTCTAATAAATGGAGGAGAGAAAAACTAAAAATTAAAGGTTTAATTGTCTGCTCTTGAACAACAGTAAAAAATGTAGCCCTGGAAAAACTAAAAATAGGCAGAGAGGCAAATTAGCACACCAAACGAACTGTCGAAACATACACAAAACAAACTAAAAAAGGTACATAGGGAATTGATAGTGATGAGCAAAGGAGGTTCTAAGAACGCTTATAGAAAGAAATTTAAAAGATCTTATAGAATCTCTAGAAAGAATTTCCAGATGGCTTCTACAGCAAATGATGCCATGATATTGGCCCCTAGAGAAAAAGCTAAAGTCAATTTCAATCACATTTCCAGACTAATCTAAATGTTTATTTGGATTGATATTTTGTAGATGAGGAACATTTTATTTTAGCTATTACGACTATATGAATTATTTCAACTTTTGAAAATATTGATCCAATTGATAATGTGTAACTCATATACTCGAATTATTGGTCACAAAATGTAAAAATTATTCTATAGTTTCAAAAACACATAAATTAATGAGCATTTGCATGCATAAACATTCATATCTATTAATTTCACAAGAATTCATACTTATCATAATTTCATGAACGCTCATGATCATATCATGCGTCGTCATATATGCTTCTAAAAATTCTCAAAATCTATTTTAAAACTGATCATATTGCCTAAAGAAAACTCTCATTTCATGCTAGAATTTTGATACACGGAAAAGTTCAAAAGACAAGAAATGTTCCTTCTTATGTCGAGAATAAATAAGTAGATTTCTCTTTAGAACATTAGTTTAAAGGAAATGTTCTAAGAACAATTAACATCCATTTTTATGTCGAGGGTAAATTAGATTTTTTTTTATAAACTCAATTCGAGGAAAAAGTTCAAAGAACAAGAAATATTCCCTATAAAGTAGATTTCCCTAAGAACTTCAGCTCAAGGGAAAAGTCTTAGACCAATTAGCATCCACTTTTATATCAAAGGTTAAGCAAATTTCCGACTAAGTTCTACGAAAAGTTTTAAGAACAATTAATATTCCTTCTTATATCAAGGATAAATAGATTTCCCCTAAAACTATAGTTAAAAGGAAAAGTTCTAAGAACAATAACATCCCTTCTTATACCGAGGGTAAATTAGATTTTCCTTTAGAACCTCAATTCGAGGGAAAAGTTTAAAGAACAAGTAATATCCCCTCTTATATCGTGGGTAAATTAAATTTCCTGCCAAAACCTCAATTCTAGGGAAAAGTTCAATGAACAAGAAATATTCTCTTTTATATTGAGGATAAAGTAGATTTCAGGCTAAAATTTCAATTCAAGAGAAAAGTTTAAGAACAATTGACATCCACTTTTATATCAAGGGTTAAGCAGATTTCCTACTAGAACTTCAATTCAAGGAAAAAGTTCTAAGAATAAGTAATATTCATTCTTATGTCAATGGTAAAATAGATTTTCTCTTATAACTTCAGTTTAAGGAAAAATTTCTAAGAACAATTAATATTTCATCTTATATTAGGGGAAAAGTATATTTCTGCCATGTATTCCAGCTCAGAGTAATAGTTTAGTGAAATTGATTTTGTCAATTCAAAGATAACATGAATTCTCTTGAAACTTTAATTCAGAGAATAATTGAGGAAAAATTCCCTAATAACATTCTTTTGAAATAGTTCACTTTTTCTTTAAATTGATAAGGAGGAAAAGTTCCATAATAATATTTTTCCAGAATAGTTCACTTTTTCCTTAAACTAGTAAAGAGAAAAATTTTCATAACAATATTCATTTGGAGAATAGTTCACTTTTCTTAACCTAATGAGGAGGGAAAAAAAAACTTCCTTAGGCTACCAAGAAAGAGAAAATTTTCCTTAATAATATCCATCTTGAATAGTTTAATTTTTCTTATGCCAATAAGGAAGATAAACTTGTTAGTCTAACAAGAAAGAAAAGTTCTTTCATATAGTTCACTTTTCCCTAAGCCAATAAAGAGGAAAAACTTTTCCTAAGCCAACAAAGAGGAAAAACCTAAGCCAATAAAAAAGAAAAGTTTCCTAACATTAATCACTTTTTCCTTACACTAATAAGAAGGAAAAGGTTCCATAACAATATTCATTCAGAGAATCGTTCATTTTTCTTAAGCTAATTAGAAGGAAACACTTTTGTAGGCTAGTAAGAAAGAGAAACTTTTCCCTAATAATACTTATCCTAAGCAGTTCAATTTTTTTTATACCAAGAACGAAGATAAACACTCCTAGGCTAATAAGAAGGAAAAACTCCTTCAAAATAGTTCACTTCTTTTTATGTCAATATGGAAGAAACACTTACCTAGTCATCAACAAAGAGGAAAATCTCCTAATAACATTCCTCCAGAGTGGCTCACTTTTCCCTAAACCTACAAAGAGAAAAAATTTCCCTAGGCCACAAGGATGAAAAGTTCCACAATAAGAATCCTTTAAAATAAATCATTTTCCCTAGATTAATAAAAGGAAAAATTCCCTAATAACATTCCTTTGAAATTGTTTACTTTTCCTTCACTAATAATAAGGAAAAAATTCCTGACAATATCCCTTCATAGAATTGTTCGTCTTTCCTACACTGATAGCGAGGAGAAGTTCATGATTGCTACCTTTAAACATTAGTAACAATAGCTTGATTGTTACTAGTTTGAGAAGGGAATAATATCTCCTTGAATATTTAGTATATCAAAAGCTTTAGGTTACTCATATTCCATAAAGAAAACTTTCATAAGTAATATTACTAGATGATATCTAAGGTTGTGACAAGCCGTATTTCATAGGGAAATATTTCACAAGTAAAGTTTCCTGATGATTATAATCAAAGTAATGCAACTATAAAAGGAAACCTGCACAAATTTCAAATACGCACAACTTCTAAATTTAAGAATGGATTTTCCCAGAATTGAAAAAGACATGAGGAAGCAAAACTTACCTTCGAAACTAAAACTGAAATTGAGAATAAGAGATATATAGAATCAGAAGCTGCATCAATTGGCTATACCCGTGATCTTCAAGGCAATAACCATTCAGAACTTTAAAGGTGCTCAAAGAAAGCTAAGAAAAGGCCAATGCCTAATAAGGTAAATAAATGCTAAAGAAAAATAAAGGCTAAGGGAAAGCTGAGGCAAACAAAAGAAAGGCCACAAGAACAAGTCATGCCAAGAAAAGGCTAGTGCTTAACAAGGCAAACAAATACTTATAGAAAAAAAAAATGTAAACAAGCCAAGCCAAGAAAAAGCCAATGCTCAACAAGGCAAACAAAGGCTAAAGGAAAATTGAGGCAAACAAAAGCCAAGGCCACAAGAGCAAACCAGCCAAGAAAAAAGCCAATACCCAATAAAGCAAAAAAAGGCTAAAGTAAAACAACGGCTAAAAGACGATCAAGGCAAACAAAAGCCAAGGCCACAACAACAGACTAAGCCAAGAAAAGGCCAATGCCTAATAAGGCAAACGAAGGTTAAGGAAAAATTGAGGCAAACAAAAGTCAAGGCTACAAGAGCAAGCAGAGTTGAGAAAAGGTCACTTTCCTCCAAGAAAGTAGAAAAACTCCTTAATAATATTTTTATGAAATTACTCACTTTCCCTAAAGTTAAGAAAGAGGAAAAACTTTCCTATGTTAACAAGGAGGAAATGTTTCCCTAGGCCAGTAAGGAGGAAAAGTTCCATAATAACATTTATTCAGAATCACTCATTCTTCTCTAGACTAACAAATAGAAAAAACTTCCTTAGACCAACAAAAAAGAAAAGCTCTGTAATAGTAATCCTCCAGAATACATCACTTTTCTCTAAGCAAAAGGTGACTAAAACTTTAAAAAAAAAAAATAAACAAGGCAAGAAATGCAAGTCAAGCTAAGAAAAGGCCAATGCCCAACAAGGCAAACAAAGATTAAGGGAAAATTAAGGTAAACAAAATCTAAGACCACAAGAGCAAGCCTAGCCAAGAAAAGGCCAATGCCCAGGAAGGCAAATAAAGGCCAAGGAAAAATGGAGACAAAAGCAAAAGCTAATGAAAGAAAGCCAAACTAAAGAATGGACAATCTTATACAAGGCCAGACAAAGATGAATAAAACTAAACTAAGGCATAAAATATCCGCTTACCAAAATTTTAGAATATAAACTAAAATTTTCAGAAGCTATATTTGAACTAGCAGAAATGCCTAGAGTGAAGGACAAAAATTTGTCCATGATGTTCTTAAAAACACAACTTTTGTGTAATAAAATTAAAACGAATGGCAGAAGCTCTAGAAACCTCAGATCGACTTCATTCAAAAATAAAAATCAGAAGAAATATTAAAGTTTATTTACCTCACTTGTAGTTTAAAAAATGACTTCATGAGGTAGAAGAAAGTGACTGAAAACAACAAGGTATGAACATTGTCTAGGAAATAGACTACTGCATGAACAACTTCTGTTTTTGTACAATTTGAGATCCTTAAAGCACCCCAATTGTGATGCCTCTAATCAATCCACACTTAGAAATGTTCTAAGAGTTCATAGGATTTGAAATCACCAAATTTTGTTTTGAAATGAGAGAGATAATGAAGAAAAATGAATACTAGTTCATGATCATTCATTCTACCAAATAAAGTCACCATTATCTTTTCAATAATGGCACCAAGCATTATCATGAGCTAGACACTAAGCCATTCTTTATTGGATGTGATCTTATCACTGCAATAATTTATTTAATCAAATTAATTTTGAATAAATAAATAGTCTAATTAGTTAATTAATTTTGTCTTTAATTAATTAAGCCCATTTTGATAAAATCAAATGGTTAATTGTGAGCTTCTTTTGTGACATGTTCTTATGTTTTTTCCTAATTCATATTAGGTCCAATTAAAGCCCAAAATTGGTCTAGAAGTCCATAATTATTTATGAACCGAAACATGTCCAATATGGTCATTTTACGTGTTGGATCTTATACCTAATGTTTGATTGAGGATTTATGAAATTTATTTTGTTCCTTAAACTATTTATGGATCATCAAAATTTCTATCTTAATTCATATTTAAGATATATATATATATATATATATATATATATATATATATATATATATATATATATAATCATTTTTAATGAATTATAATATAAGTATCGATTTTCCTAAAATTAGGAAATTTAACTTCTCATTTTTCATTTCTATTAGGTGTGTGACTTCTTTGTTATAAGGTAGTAGAACTATTTTAATGATAACTCTTTATTCATTAAATGATGCTAAACTCTTTAGTCATCAATTATAACTTTTCTAATGACCTTATGATGCATTGCTAATATGTTTTACCAATAATGATCTTAAGGTTTCTACAAGTCATGAGTAACACCTAGCAGTATTTCACAACTACCCAAATAACAAGAATTGTTGGATTTATAAAACCTATTCCATTATTTCTTTATGTCCTGGTCTCTTCATCATCCATGTCAAAAAAAAAAAGCATGGCTTATGGTTTAGTGTGTTAAGCATTTATGCTTTATCTAAAAAATAAATCTAAATGAACTTGACATGAAAAATATAATTTGAACTCCTTCAAATATATTTTACCTTGGCCAAGGATTTCTCATGCCAATTCATATTATCTTACAGAGACATCCTTTTTGTTTATTACAAAGTGATGAATTTCATATTGGTCATACACTTGTCTCCATACATAACCAACCATGACAGTTTTTGCTAGATCTCTTCCTTAATTAAGAATCAATCCTTATACTTTCACGTATCAGATATATATATGTACAAGACATATGTAATGCCTCATGTCTAAAGACTATTACTAAATATAGTGTCTATCACAATGTATAATAAACCATCAACACTCAAAACCATATGGTTTATTATTATTTGGTCAAGTTCAGTAAATTTGTTCTCGCAACAAGTACCTATGTGTTTGACTTGATATATCATATCAATGATATAAAACTCACCATCCATTTTACTATCACCTACTATAAGGAGTCATAACTCATACTAGTGCTTATAAGAATTTTTTATGTCCAATTATAAATCCACCACTAGGAACTATTTTAGAAGTATAGTACAAAGGATACACGTTTCATATTCTCGACAAACTCGAGAATGTGTTCCTTTACTATTTTACTTCTTGGACTATATTCATTAAGTTAATTTATGAATATTGATAACTTTTCCATTTTTTAAATATCAAAATGATAATCAAATACAATAATTCCCTAAAAGTAAACACCTTTCAATTGGCCTTTAAGGCATATTGCTAACATAGGAAAAATTCGCATTTCCTCTTAGAACTTCAGTAAAAAGGAAAAGAAAAGTTTAGAAAACTGATATTTCCTCTAGGTCTTCAGTTCAGAGGAAAAGTTCATTGGGATGGGTTACATCGATTTAAAGAATAATGAGTAATTTCTCTTGGAACTTTCATTTAAGGGAAATTAATGCCATTAATTCAAAGAACAAATTCATATTCCCTCTTGGAACTTCAGTTCGGGGGAAAAGTTTCAAAAAATGATTACCATTTCCTCTTAAAACTTCAGTTTTGAAAAAAAATTCAAAGAGCTAACATTTCATCCGAGAACTTTAGTTCAAAGCAAATAATTCACTTTTTGTTAAGTCAACTAAGAAAAAAGTTCACTAATAATGTTCCTCCATAAATATATTCAAAGAGCTAAGATTTCATCTTAAATTCAGAGGAAATAATTCACTTTTTATTTAGTCAACTAAGAGAAACGTTCACTAATAATCTTCCTTCAAAAGTATATTTATAGACCTAACATTTTATCATGGAGCTTCAATTCAAAGGAAATAATTCACTTTTTTCAAGTCACCTAAGAGAAAAAGTTCACTGATAATGTTTCCCCATAAATATATTCAAACGCCTAAGGCATAGTTACTTCATTTGAAAAGGCCATGTGACCAGTCAAACAATAGGCAAAACTTTCTATTCAAATCAAAGTATTTTTTAAGGAAAATACACTTGTGGAGGGAGTAGTGTAGGTGCCATATTTCAAAAGTACCACATGAAATTCTAGTTATGCAACTCAAGAGGGGGGTTAAATTAGGATTCTAAAAATTATTCAATTTTAGATTAAAACTCAATGGAAATCCAAAACTAATTTAAAGAAATAACCAATAAATCAATCACAATATAAAAGGATAAGGGAAGAGAGATTCAAACATGATGATTTTTACGTGGTTCGGCGAACCTCCCTTACATCTATGCCTCCAAGCTTTCCGGGCTTGAGGATTCCACTAAGCAAGCCTCCAATGCTTCAAATGCTTACAATTGACCTCCAATGTGTTAATAAACCTTTACAACAAGAGATTATCCACAATCTCTTAACCCAAGTGTATCCCAACAATTACAATCACTCAAAACGAAAGATTACAAATTGTTTTTCTCTCACACAATATTTAAGATTACAAATCAATGCCAATGAGTGAATATATGAAGAATGAATGTGTTTAAAGCTCTTTGAAGATTGTATTCTCGAATATAAGCTCAATGATAATGTTGTGATCTACCCTTGTTTGAATTTGAATGAGTTTATTTATAGTTGGAGCTGAAAAATAGCCGTTATAGACTATCTGCCCGAAAACGGATCGTCGTTAACCTTTAACGGTTAACCGTTTGTTCTAGTCAAAGTTACCGTTAAGCTAAAATTCAAATAAACAGTTTTTCGTTTAGGCTTACCCTTTCACCGTTAAATTCTAGAGACTTGCAAAATAAACTTTAGCTATCCGTTTTCACTAAACGGTTAAAGATTAGCACAAAATGACAATCTGGAATTTATCAGTTAACCATTTATAATTAACAGTTCGCCATTTATTTCCAGTAACCTGCACAACAAATTAGCCTTATCTATTTCTATTAAACGATGCCAGATGAGTACAATCTTTCATTCTGGAATTTATCGGTTAACCGTTTTCGATAAACGGTTCACTGGTTAATTCCAGTAGCTTTCCCAACATTTTGTGTTTTCTGTTTTTCTTAACCGGTTAGAGCTTAAGCAATTTGTTACTCTCTAGATTTAACCGGTTAACCGTTTCAAAGTAAACGGTTCACCGTTTACTTCCAGAATCACAGTTTTAACCAAAAATTGCAGGAAATCATTTTTCAATTGAAGTTTGACAGATATCCATCTTTCATGAACATAATTAGACAGATTATAAGGTTTTCTTTTATTAATGAATAGCTCCAACATTTTAATCAAAAGCATTTAAAGTTTGTTATCATCAAAATCAATATTGTGAACATATACATGTTAACACCTCATTACACCACGTGTTCACTGTTCTACATAAAAGAATTATTCTAGGAAAAATAAAATCCACTTGTCCACTGCTCTAGATAAAAGCATCATTTTGGGGGAAAATAACCCCTAAGATAAATATTCCCCCTAACTAATAAAGATGGTAAGAGGAGGAATTAGTTTCAATAAGCCATTGGTCTATGAAAATCATGCCCAAAGGTCATAATGACAAGGAAATACACATGTGCGGAATAATTTTCAACAATCAAATTGAGCTTCACTTGTATAAAAATGACGAGTGACACATATCATTAAGAACAAGTTTCAAACTAAAACTCTAAATTCACATCACCCATCATTTTATAAATAAGGGCCATCTCTATGAAAAATGGGTCTTTAGCCTTTAAAAAGCATTGTTCATACTGAGTGAGAGAAATCCATTTTCTCTATTTTTCTTCTTTCTTTAATTTTGATCAAATATTAACTTGGGTGTTAGAGTACCTTTTTCATATATTCATCCCACCATATTTGAGGCCAATGATCTTGATAAGTTCTTCACAAACTACAAATATGTGTGAAGGTAAAAATCCAACTCCTTCAAAGGCTCTATTGAGCCCTCCCTATTATTCCCCATACAACTACCTCAACTAAGGATAAAAAGATCCAGGTCTGGGTCAGGGTTTAGCTTTCTCGATTCTGGACCTAGATGATAATTATTAAACCGGCCCTAAATGTGATCCCAAATATTATTTCCTTCTGGTCCAGTACTGGTTAAACTTGGAAAATCTAGGTTTTCGAATTTCGAGTTTATAACCCAGATGAATGCTAAAGAGATGCAATTTTTTATCTTTTTCTTCACTAAATTCCTTTCTAATCTCTAGTCTATTAACAACAATAGTGGACAATAATTCAAAATCAATTAATTAGAAATAAAACCCAAGATAACAAAGCATACAAATTCAATTATCAAACATAATCATGATGCCTTGATGATAATTATGACAAATTTGGCGATGAATGATGATGACAAATTGTGCTTTGTGGGGTTATGTCAAGTAAAGGGGAGAGGATAATAGGCAGTTGATTTTTTAAATAGCAAATGAACATCTCAGAGTAAATCACAGCAAAAACGTTTAGGTTTCTAGATGGGAAACAATTGCTGGTTGAAAGTGAGGCCACCAAAACCCATGACACGGCTAGACAAAAAACGGCTGATGATGGTGATGATGAACATGAACACAGTGAAGGTGGCAAAACGATAACAAGTGACAATGATGATTTAATAAAGAGTAAGGCCGAAGAGAGAGAGGAAATGTTCAGCTTTGGTTTGGCGGTCGTGGCTTTGAATAAGGGCATGAGGCTGATTTTCGTAATTTTTTTATCTTATATTAAAATAATTTAAAAATTAACATTAAAATGAAGATATCTAGGTCTAGGTATCGGATCTACGAGTTCACCCAAACCCAGATTCGGACCTAGATATGTCCGGGTTGATCACATTAATCCAGATAGCATATTTAATTTACTCTTGTATGGGCTGAATTCGACTTGAATTTTTCGTGTTCATCAGGGTATGGGTTAAATTGCCCTCCCTATCCTCAATTAATTGTACATACTACTTTGGCTCACTACCTAGGGTACCTCAACTAAACCATCTGCTTCAAACATCAGGGGGGGGAAAAAACTAAGCCCAAACTTAGCACAAGCTCCCCTCAAATATAAATTTATTTGTTTGAATCAGATTTGAGCTACATCCAATGATAGCCACTCAATTAGCTCGAATTAGGTCCTACCAAAAATAATGGTGAAAACAAATATTAATAAATAAATAAATTTAAAGATATTATAAATTTTATATCAAAAATAAAAACAAAATCCAAGTGCTAAATGTAAGAAAACCCTATACTAAAATAAAGCCGCGCTATTATAAACCCGTATACTAAAGTATAGCCGAAACTCACAATCGTTAGGTGTAATAATTTTATTAAAATCTTTTAATCTAATGTTATCCAACGTTACCCCTACTAAATAAAATTTCTGGTTCTGTGCCCTGAGGCATCAATTACAATATTCTTCTGCCATAAAATAGAAGCAAACTATACTTCGCGTTGTCGCATACTCGCATGAGTGTGTGCACGTTACATTCCCCAGCTGTTAGTTAACTAATATTTCTTTAATCAAGTTCCACCCTTTCTAAGAGAATTTGAGGTAGCTCGGTTACAAGTTTTATCTTGAAACAAAAGATATAACCTCGGTTACAAAAAAAAACATATTACAAGTAATTAGTAATGCTACTAAGAATCTCATAAAAAATTCGGATCATACTTCAAGATGAACGTTAATGAAATGATTATTCTTGATACTTTTAGAAGTCTTAGTCTTTGACTTGAAGCCTAAGAGAAGTGAGATCATCATTAACGTAAGAGATTATAATAATTGAGATTTCTATTTTCTTAGATTAAAAATGATATTGCAGAGCATTTCCTTTTGTGCTTTAGGGTTTTATACTATATTACTTAGCAGATAAAAGATTTGTCTTTTACCTCTTATTTTAATCGGCAATTTACAGTTATTGAAGTTTCATGATGATTATGATTCATTTGTATGCATGCTTGAATTTCTGCCACATGGGTTTCGATCTCCACTGCCCACAATGTTAAGCAAAAAGATAATTAAAACCTAAATTATGGAGAATTCTTGCATGAGAAGAAAAGTTTCACAGAAGCCAAGAAATTAAATTACTAAGTTAAGAAGTTGTATGTAATTTTATGTATAAAAAATCAGAGAGTAAAAAGGTCGTGGACAAAGTGATAGTGGGCATAAAATAACAAACAGAATGAGGGACAAGATCAATGAAATGGCAAACCATAATGGACCACAAACCTAGTCAGGCAGCACCATATTAATTTCTCTGAATTCACAGGCTTTCTGTAACTTAATCACATTATATCATTTTAGCCCCAGGCATGGACCCAGTGTCCTTTTGTCACTACACTCAGAATTGGCCAAATTAGTCACCAGAGTTAGCCCCACTTTGACTAATAGCCTAAGCAATAATGCTATAGGAAAAGAAAAAAAAATTACAATACCCATAAATAGTTAATATTTAAGGTTTGCTAAAGTTATATTTAGAATAATTTACATTCTCCTAAAAACAAACAAAAATGAATAATTAGCATGTGGAGTCATTTGGGGTCAGGGTCTTGTTTGACTCATCTTTAGTGGACTGTAAGCTACACTAAATATAATTTAGAGAGACCTAATATTTATAATTGAGAGTTGAGAGATTAAAATTTAAAGAAGAAAATAAATATATTAAAAAGGACCCTGTATGGGCATATGTATAATAATGTGTTTTTCTAGTCCTTCAATTTTGGGAAAATGAGTGCTGGCTCCCTGGAGAGGAGCCAAATGATGTCCCACATAACTCAGTATTGCTTCAAGACCTAGACAAGAGGGTGTGGGAGACCATGACCAATTGCTCTGCCAATTGAATAGTATTCATCAATTTCTTATTCAAATTTTAAAAGGTTCTGAATTCCAAAAACATTGAATTACGAATGATCTCGTAGTTTCACAAATTTTTACAGGAAAATTTTTGTCGAGGTCATCCCACATCGGTGGAATGAGTAATGCTGATTGGATATATTATAAATGCAAAAGAAAGTCTCCTTCTTAAGTTAGTTTTTGGGATTAAAAAAGGCTTAAAACCACCCAAATTTTAGAATAAGAACATCTAGCTTCGCCAATATCTAATGGAGAGAAACAAGTTGTCTCGTACTCCTCTACCGAAGTGCAATGTGAAGGAAAAACTTTTAGGATTATCGCACATGGACACGTGGAAAGAGTTAGTGGGCACCTTATTAGTGTGTGGAAAAAATTTTCCCCAACCCTTATACTAACTTTTGTGATTGAGAGGAGTCTATGACAACCATCAACTTTTAGATAGCATTATAGAAATCCTCTAAAACCTTCACCTGGAAAAGTTGGAAACAAATTAAAATGAGAAAGTAATTCTGTATGATAAATTGAAGAAAAACAATATTGTTCAGATGGGTTGTTTGGGCCACAATTTGGGGAAATCTCAGATTGATTATCATACCATGTTTGTGCAAGCAGATAAGAAAGTATAATGAGAGGATAAGAAAATTAATACCTCACAAAGTTCTAATGGCCTTGGATGGACCACTCTCATGCAGCCATTTTGGAAAAATGGGAAGATGACAATAATCATCTATTAGAATATGCTTTTAAAAGTAGGCGTCCTTCATTTTATTTTAGAAACCGTGTTTTGTGAGCCAAAGAAACTAAAAATTAACTTACAACAAGAAGCTCTTTAATGCAGTCAACAGACACATACATGATAAAGAGAATAATGATTACAGAGTCTTAGAATCATTATTCATGCATACCCACATGTATAAAATTGAACTTCAGCTTTTTATTAAAAAAAAAAATTCAATTAATCTTAACATTCTCAACTAATTATTTTCTGTTTTACTAGGTGTTTACCATGTCCTCTTAGGAACTATGTCGGCGTATTTGTGATTGTCTTAATTTATGGAACTGATATGCATGAAATGAAATAACATCATTGTAGTTGTTCATCACAAGAACAATGAACGTAAGGTATGTTTGTAATTATTGTAATTTTTTCTACTTAATATTAATTACATTGATTTTATTTTAGTATCTCAAATTCACTTTATCTTACATTTTATAATTTCATTCTACAATAAGTATGTAAATCAAAATTCACGGTGTTTCAATCCCAAATATAAGGTAAATTTTGAGTTACCCTCTCATGATATAATAATCTTCAAATTACCTCAGAAAACTTACATACATTGTTCTTGTAATTAAAATCTACGATATCTTTTTTACTAATGTTATTTAATTTCATGCACTTCAATTCCATAAACTATGACAATCATAAATACGCTAACATAGTTCCTAAGAGGACATGGCAAACATCCAGTAAAACAGAAAATAATTAGATGGGAGTATTAAGATTAAGATTAATTGAGTGTTTTTTTATTATAAATATGAAGTTTAATTTTATATATACATGTGAGCATGCATGAATAATCATTCTAAGACTGTCATGTATGTATGTATATGTGTGTATTCTAATCAAGGATCTCTAACTATGTTAAAGTTAAGAATAAATTAAGAGAAAAAAAGTACAAACTTCAATATACGATATTTTATCATGTAGTATATTTAAATATGTGTCTTTTATTTTTAATTTATTCTTGACTTCAATAAAATTAAAGATCTCTAATTGCAAACCTTTATATATATATATATAGGGTGATGTGTTGAAGAAGCAACGGTTGCAAAGAGAAGGTGGGCTAAAAATTTGTCCCAAAAATAGGGAGCACATCTCTTTAAGGGAACCACATCTAATCACGGCTCTACCTCTGAAATGATCAGCATCTCTTAACTCTTTATATCTCCAGCTTAGAAATGAAAAACATTGGTGATTAACTTTCATAACTTTAAGCTATTAGCCGAATGGTTTTCACTTTTTATCCGGGTGCAACTTTTTTTAACCTGTTATTCGAATTCGAATCTTCAAAAGTAGGGACTAAAAAGAACTTAAATAAAGTTTCCCTAAACTAAATGTAGAACACAAGTTTATCTCCATTTAAACTAATTAAGACAGATGTTGACAGATTTCTAAAATAATGTCAATATATCATGATGTAATGTTTTTTAATTGAAAAAGAATACAAAAAACTTTGAAAGAGTTCTTAACAAGAATTCAAGTGCTATCATTTAGTGGCACTGCGAATTCATAATTATATATTCGGCATAATTATTTATGGTCATCTCATAATTAAGAATTAATTAATAATTAATTGTGTTTAGGGTCAAAAATATGTAATAAATAAATGAAAAGAAAGATTTGACTTAAGAAACTCTATCAACTGTCAGGAACTGTTGACCAACCGCTCTGCCACCGGCCATCGCAATTTCGCAAAGGTGGGTCATGGAATAATTAACTTTTTCTCTCTTTTATACTGTTGGAGTCGATTATTCTATTCATGGGCATAAACAATATATTGTTTTGGAATAAAATTTCAATATAAACTTATAATCAGAAATTTGTTGAGACTGATCAATATTATTTTATTGTAACATTATTCATATTATTAGTTCTACACTAAAAAGAAATCTCTCCCTGTTTTTAAAGAGAAAGTGATCTAGAGAGCAATTGAATCAAAGTTGTAGGGACTCGAACTTACTCCTGCATTTATCCTTGAGGTATGAGTCACAACATGCATATGTAATATTAAAATTATGCGGAGATAGTCAATTTTTCCTACTACTGTAATTAATATATATCATTTACCCTCTTGTTATTTTTATAATAGCCAATAACTTCTCTGACAACATTAGTTTATAATACTACTCATATTGTCAAATACACTTTTATTTATATTTATTATAAATTAAATAAATCATATCAATAGAAATTGAATAAAAAAGTATTAAAAACAAGAACTATATATTTTTATGTGAACCAAAAAAAATTGATATTAAACATTTTCTTCTAATATGTTTAAAATTAAATTAAAAAATACAAGAAAAATATTTTATTATTTATTTTATAATAATTTTTTATTTATCATTCAATTTTTCTTATAATAATTTTTTATCAATTTATAATAATTTTCTTATATATTTATCATAAGAAAATTTTATAAAACAAAAAATACAAGAAAAATATTTTATTATCAATTTTTTCCACATCAAAACAAATATTTTTTATTTTATTTTCTATTCATATGATTTATTTTATTATTTAATCTATAATAAATATGAATAAGAGCATATTTGAAAATAAGAGTAATATTATAAACTTATGCAATTAGGGGCATTATTACCTATTATAAAAATAGCAGGGGGCCAAATAGTATATATTGATTACAATAGAAGGAAACTATCAATATCCACTAAGATTATGTCGTACGAGTAGGTTTTAAAGTAATTTTATTTAAATATTAAACTATTTTTGTATTTATTTTGTAAGTGTTTATTGAACAAATTAAAAATATTGTTATAATATTAGAAAGCATTTACATATTTTATTTTTTTAACAAAAAAAAGAAGCACATGACCCAACAACTCCTTACTTAAGAACCCTACTTTTTCCTTGTCTCGATGTTGAAGTCGAAAGTTTGAGTATTCATGTGAGTGTGAAAATTTATTTATTTATTATTTCTTGAGTACTCCCATATAATATCTAATGTATATGAAAAATTTAACATAAAATACACATATATATTATAATTATGATTCTCTCATGATCTGAATTTCTTTTAACTTTTGCGTTTGTACTCATAAATAATAGTTATGGTGAGATTTAAAAACTCCCTTATCGTTCAATAACCATCAATCGACTTTGTGTATTTGTTTTAAGAAAAATTCAGAAAATATTGTCGGTTTGTCAGTACTCTAGTGTGAAACCTCTCCAATAATTCACGGGTTTCTTAATTAAGCATCAAAATCAGCATGAAAAGATCATCGCATTTATCAAACGTATGAAAAAGGTTCATGTGTGATTAAGCTTCTTTTACAAAGACTCTTCTTGCATGACGAAATAGAGGCAGACACACAGAACCGTGATCACTTTAATTAATTAGTCAACGGTCAAACGGCTCAAAATTAGGCTTTTGCACCATACAATACATGCATGCATGAAGATCCCCTCACTCGTTATCAACGTCACTGCATGATGAATTTATTTATTTGCTTTCCAGAATGCCACACTTAACACCACATAATTTCCAACAAAGACACAACTTTTGAAGTAATTCTTTCACGAGGTTTCGGGGGACTCTGATTTAACCCCGAGTACATATATATATAGAGAGAATAGTTATTAGGTCTGTAATTAAAATACGGGATAGATTTATGGTATTGTAAATCAATTTACAATATAGTAAAAATTAATTTACGACGTTGTAAATCTATTCTAGAATTTAATCTCAAACTTTAAATTCAAATATTAAAAGAAATATTTTAATCTAGGATCATGAATTTATTAAAGTTCAGAAAAGTTATGAAATTATATAATTTAATATGGTAATAGTTGAGAAAGTTATGTCATATAGCTTAATAGTTTTTCCAAATTTTAATAAAGTTCAAAATTCTATATATGCATGTATATTCTATTCAAGTGTTGATGTAAGAATTTTCGTGCACCGATGGGAGGGCCACATCACCTTACTGGTGAGGACCTCGAGTAAAATACTGGAGATGGAAAAGGTGGGTGCGAACTTTTGGCTTGCTTTTATAGTTACAAAATACACCTAATGATACAACTATAACAAAGAAATAGCATATAGTAGTAACAAGCTTAGCTAGTTCCTTCTCTTTAGTTGACCTTAGTCTTTGGCCCTCTGCCACCTTCATGATAAGTCCTTCATGGGAAATAGAAAGAAAGAAGTGAGAATCTCCTTATGCAACTCTTTTGAAGACACAAGGTAATGATGATATGTGACAATGATAAGCTCACCGAAATCCTTCCCTCTTAGTTGGTCTTCCTTCTCTCCTCGATCATCTCTTCAATTATCTCAATGTTATCTTCCAACATACTACTGACCTTAGTGCCTAAAAATGAGAAGAAGGACATGATTAAATAAGGACACTGGCTCTAGCCAATGAGTCCATTCTGACGCTTAAGTCAACGATGGGGCTCTTTAAGGTTTATACTAGATTTAAGACAAACAATAATGTGTTTGAGCTTAAGCATACATATGGAGATGAGATAAGAATAAGAGAGTGATTAATGAATATGAGTATTAGGGAGGTAAGACAGAGCGAGAGAGACTGAAACACTTATTTGTTTTCTTGTTTGTAGAGAAAGAAGAATAGAGAAATTATCTACCGTTCACTTGTTTGTTTTGTCTTTTTAAAAAATAAACAAACACTTTTTTCTTTTTCAGCGCGCCACCCGAAGTTTGCTTTTTATTGCACTCATCCACTTTCGTCTAATCACTGTTAGAATGTTGTTCACATCAAAGGGGTAAAATGAGCATTTCATTCGAACACCTAAAATTATGTTGTATTATGCTTTTCTTTATAAAAAAAGAGTAAAACAATGTCATTTAACAAGATTTGAAAATTAAAAAAAGAAAAGAAAACTGATGTTGTTTAACTCAATTGAAAGAGAAAAAAAAATAAATACAAATTTTTTAAATCTAGCAAGCAACAAACACTATTTTCCTCCAAAAAAAATAAATACAAATTTTCTAAATCTAGCAAGCAACAAACACTATTTTTCTCCAATTTCTAGCGTTCACCTTTGTGTTTAACTCTGTTGCTTGAAAAAACTTAAATTCATCCAATTTATCTCCAATTTCCATTTATTTCAGGTTAAATTGTAATTTTGAGGGGCAAAAAGGTCATTTCATTAACATATTATTAAATCCATTAACGGAGATCAAACGGAAGTGGACGAATGCAATAAAAAGCAAACTTCACGCGGCGTGCCAAAAAAAATGTGTTTGTTTATTTTTTAAAAAAAGTAAAACAAATAGGTGGACGGTGGATAATTTCCCTAAAAGAATGTTACCATGGCATATTCCCCATCATTTATCTATAGTTCATCTCTTGGACATGTATTCAATTTTCATCAGTTGCCAAGATTTATTGATAAGATTTGCTATGATATCATTGGGTGAGGGAGAAAATAAAATAGTGGATAGAGATCAATAAAAATCATCTTAGGTATTTTCTCGGGATAAAGATCATCTTAGGTGTTTTAGAAATAATTACCTTAATCTTTAAGATAAATTCATATTTAGATATTAAGCACGCTGCCGTGTGTCCTATTTTCTTTTATATCCACGTGGTGGCATTGTTTTTTTGGGTATAACATCAAGGACATTGGAAAAAAATTCTTCAAGAAAAGAATGCATAAAACATTAGAAACAGTGATATCTAGGCCTTGTGGTTAACAGTTGACACCTCTTTAACTCATCCATTAAGACATTAGGCAATGCTTCAAGTCTTTTCATCTACTAAGACATTAGTCAATGGTTCAAGTCTTTCCATGTGATTGCAAAAATATAAATTTTTTTTTTATCTTTCTTTGTAGCAAATTAATTTCCTAATTGGCGTTTAGATGGAAGGGAGGTCTATAATAGTTTAGGCCGAAGATTGACTATATTAAGATAGGCATTGACAAACGTCTGAATTGTGATTGTATGAGACTTCTGATTACTTAGTATTGGAATAAATTTTTAGATTTACTCTTCAAATAGATTATTGTGCATCAAATTGATTATATTAAGAGAGGTCTCCATAAATTTATGATAGTACGAGACTGCTGATGACTCGGCATGGTCCATGCCGCATGGAAAATAAGAGATGGCGTATCAATATAGACATGGAATTATTTCAAACGACGATAGTGGTTTCTATCACCTTCGCTGACACAGCAAAGTTAAAGCTAAAGGCATTATTTGCTTGTGCAAAGTGCCAAACACTCTTCGCCAAATAACTTTTAAAGATCCTCCTCATCTTTTCTCCTTAGACGGTGCATGATACCTGACCACTCTGTTCAATTTTATTAATAGAAGGGTTTGTTTGATTCCTAAATTAGATCATAAAATTGCTTTTTTTTAATACATAGATAGGATCAAATATTAATAATAAAAGCAAAAGTAAAGCGATTAATTTTGTATGTTGGAAAATATTTGGATCGAGGTTCGAGGAAAGAGACGTTTGTTAATTAGCGTGTAAGAAACGGTTTATTACGAGGTTAAAAAAAATTAGGATATTGATTTTTTAAAGACCCTATGTCACCAGTGTTTTAGATTAATATATAATTAAAATTTAACGACCTATATCTTTTAATTTATTAATCACTAATTACATGAATAAAATTTATTTAAGAGAAAATCATATCATAAGAGAATAATCCGAATTCCTTTGTATAATAATATAATATATGAGTAACATCATATGTTAGGTTTTTGAAATGTAAAGGTATCCCATCCAGTCTTACATGGGGGACAAAGCAGACGAGGCAACAATATTTGCTTGCCAAGCTAAATCAAATATAATTTTGTGTCCATGTGCTAGCTTAGCTATATAGGTAAAAATTCAAACTGAAATAAGACGCATGAAATTATTGAATTGTATAAATTCTCGTTAATAACTCACATTTTCCAAACCGTTACTCCCATCATTGTTAGATCTATCGGTTTATGGTATAAGACTTAAAATTTAAATAATTATAGCATTCAACAAGTTGACAATAGAAAATAAATTTTCTGTTGGATTTATTTCTCACATATTATGAACTGATATAAATTATTTTAATTATTTTTTATGTTTTATTGGATTAATACGTGACTAATATTAAATATTAAGAAACAATTTTAATAAACTCATTTATTAAGTGATCAAATATTATGTTAATAAGTCTGATTTTTGTCATATCCTATATAATAGTATATTATGGACAAATATAACCTTCAATTGTGTTATTTTAACTTATAATGGGATTAACAATTTTAAACTAATACATAAGTGGTTCCTATACTCAGCCACAATATTTAAGTGACTTCAACCCATTGGAAATTTATTGTTCGTGAATCTGGGGTATGAGTATAGTGCATGTCTCTCTTTCTCTCGTTTTTTCAATTGTGTATGTGTGCAGTGCATGAAGAACTAGATTTGTAGTTGAAATTGAAGTTAAAATTGCTGCAAATTAGAAGAACAAAATGCTAGATTCGAGTGCAAGAAACAAAAGCTAAACAACAAGCTTGGATCCATGGCTAATCAAGGTAAATCTAGAACTTTTATCAAATATATGTGTTTGCTTTGAAATACAAGATTAAGGGCATAAAACTCAAATTTGTTTCATCAATTTCATTACGAACACCAATTAATGTTATATGCTCGTACGGGTATGATTCCTTGACATTTGTTTTGTTGCTCATTTTAGTGCTGTTTGTTTTTGTAAAATTGTTGATTCCTGGACGAAGAATAAATGATAAAGAAAAACCAAACATAAATCCTTATAATTTATAGTTGGCAATGGGTTGAGACGGTTCAGGATTGATTTTCCTTCTCAATCCCGTCTTGAATACTCAAACGAGATGTGAAACGTCTCGATCTCATCTCGGAATTTTTTTTATGGCTAAAAAATTATTTTCTTCTATCTCACTAAATATATCATCTTATCCCGTCCCATTTAAAGTGAGACACAATAAAAAAAATTTACCATTCCTAATGTAATGTAATTACTATATTGGGAAATGATCTTTCGTAAACGAATTTGAAATCGACAACTTTAAATCAAATCTAGTAGTTTCGATGGCTAAACTTGATGGGACTTGAATCGATCAAAAGTCAAAAAAAGCGCCAATTAACCGACTAAACGTCCAAAATTATTTTAAGTTCAAGAGAAATTTTCTGCTTTAGTTTCGGACAGACAAAAACAAAACAAGAAAAAGACCACCACGACCAAGTCTAAGCTTAATGGCTTTATTGTGTTGCAATTTTATGAGACCAAATTGAAGAGAAAGGTTTCTGAAAATTTTGATGCAGAATTATTCTGTGGATATTGTGGTGACATTTTGTCATTAATTTCATTATTGCCCACCAACAAAAAGTGGGGCGGGTTGTGGGCATTGCTGTGGGCATTGATTATAACTTCAATTTGATTAGTGGGAGAGGAACAATGCTGGAAAATCCACTCCGATGGGGACACGTGTCACCTTAGGGGTGGAGAAATGATGTTACTGCACAGAAAGAAAACACGTGCGGGCAGGATCAACGAGGCAGGCATGATGATGAGCTAGCCACCACCAGGTTTTACCATGAACATGGGTGCATCTAATTCAAGTACCAAATATTTTTTGCTTCAAATAGAGATGGTTTCTTGCAAAATCATTAAAAAGAATTACTAAATTTGAAAAGAATAAAATTTTATTTTTTTATTAGTTTAATTTAAAAAGTATTAGGGCCGGGGAATACAAATTTTAAAATAATTGTTATTTTTTTAGATAAAATAATTGTGTTAACTTTGCAAACATTGCATTATTAAAGTATATAAAAAACCATAATAATAATGATCGCTTTAAATTTATTTATTTTATTTCTTTGTGTATGTGTGGAATTATATTTAATGATAAATTGTCTACTTAAAATTTGTTGTAAAATGAAGTGATTTCAACAAAATAATTTTTTTAAAAAAAAATTACCAGACACCAAAATTTAATATTTAACTTTTTAAAATCATGTTTGACTCTTCCAGCAACAATCCGAAACTAGTCCTTAACTTATAAAAAAAAAAAGTAAAATTTTTAATTTTCATTTACCTGTTCAATAATTTCAACTTTCATATACCTTTTCTTTGCTAGTTGGGAGAAATTTAGTCTTTTAGATCTATTCTTAAGTCTTTTAGATCTATTCTTACGTTTCTGTCATAACTATTTTATTGTAATCTTGTCTGACGAAAAATGTGTTTGAATGTAAACCTTATTCTTATTCTTATTAATTTTAATATAACTTTCTTTTGGATTAAAAAAATTGTAATCCAAATACATTTCAAAATTATTTTTTTAAAAGGGATAATTCGTTATTATTTTTTTATTCATTCACAATATACGGACATTAGATTCATGGTAGGGGAGTCTAAAGCCATAAATATTTGTAGCTTAAGAGTACTGAACATAATTAAAAAATCAATGCCAAATATAAGCGCAAGACCCACAACTTCTTATATTTACAGGGGATGATAAGTTTCGTATAAAAAACTCAAGCTCATTCCCTATATGATGGACGTCAGTGTAATACATATGGGTATGTTTGGCATTAGAAGTAATGCAATATCATGTTTAGTGTAATATCAACTGTAGTAACTATAATAATATTTTATATTAATATTAATTTTATATTAATATTTTTTTAAAATTTATTAATATTTAAGTATGTATTATTAGTTATATTAAATTACTTTAAAATAATAATAAAATTTTATTAATTTATATTAATACTTATAATGTAAAAAATAAAAATTAATATTATATAACATTTTATTAAATTACAAACTTATTTGCATTTATTATAATATTAAAAAAACTGTACTATAATACAACAAATTACTCCAGCCAAACATAAGATTGCACTGCATAATGCAATGCAATCCCATATTATGAGGGTTGCCAAACACACCCCTAAGATATCTAATATTATTATTGTCGACGTCATTATCATCATCATCATTTTTACACAATACAAGTAAATAGTAAATTAGTAATTATAAAATAGCTCATCCGATGGAGTTATGGTTCTAAGGGACTCTCAAAACTATAGAATTATTGTATAGCTAAAGGGTCAACTGAAAATGGTTTAAATTACTTCACCAATTATAAGCACAAATTTACCCTACACTACAATAATTATTAAACGATGAGTCTTGGACTCTAACTCACTTCTCCCGTACTAAATAAATTAAAGGAGAATAATATATAATTTTTTTAAGCAATTAATCGTCATCTAAAATGATCTACAATAATTTTCCAAATTGTATTACATATATTTTCTAACACATGCAACCTCTGTGTGTGTGTGTATATATATATATATATATATATATATATATATATATATATATATATATATATATATGAATGTAATATAGTACCCATTATTGCTCATATTATAGTGCACGATAGTTCACATACTTAGCTTTCATTGGGAAACACTGGGCTCACAATAAAGCTCCTCTAATATTCCATAACATGGGCAACAACACACACTAGATCAAGGTCATAACAGACATATATACACACAATGACACAGCGTTTATATTACTCGAAAGTTATGGGTGTTCGCAGCAACAGATGCATTGGGAATCGAAGGTAATAAAAGAATAGGTTGTTGCGGTGGAGCGAACAGTTGGGACAGATTTCATCTACACTTTGCCTCCTGCTCACCAATTAACTTACAATTTTTATAATTAGATATTTTTATTCAGAGAGATTATCAGTTCCCTCTTATTAAAATTAATATATATTATTTATCTTTTTTATTATTTTCATAATATTTAATAATTTTCTTGACATTATTATTTTACAGTATTATTTTTATTTTTAAATATTTTTTATTCATATTATTATAAATTAATTAGATCATATAAATTGAAATTAAAATACTAAAAATAAAATATAATTTTTTATTTACATAAAAAATTAATAATAACATATTTTTCTTATTTTTTTAATTTTTATATAATAAGTATATATTTTATATCTCAAGATCAAATATCAAACAAATATCTCTTTTTTTCTTTAAATTTTTGTGTCAAGTGAGTTATTAAATGTTATGAAAATGATAATAGTGTATATTTATTTTAGTAGAAAAAACTGACAATCTCTCTCTTGTTTTTTTAATTAACTTTGCTTCTTTCTTTATATTCGAATGATTTACAATTTTACATACATATTCATTTACAAAGTGGTGATCTGGTGCCCAATGTCACATCATGTGTACAAATGCAAATCAACGCAAAAATAAATTAAATTTGTCAAATCACCTTTCTTAGAGTTAAAAAGTGCTTTTGCTTTTCTTTAACATTCAGCTCATTTGATACAGTAATTGTGATGGAATTTGTATGAGTTGATGTGCTTAATTAGGCATGCACTATATATCAATTAATCGATAATTAATATATGGGCTTAGGTCTTAATTGATATTGAGGTGTTATAATTTTTAAGTTACAGTTGTTATGAAAAGAATTATAATTAAAAAATAAAAATTAATAATATGTAGTAAATATAATTTTTAAATAATAAATTTAATAAAATTAATAAAGATATAATAGATTTTTCATCGTACAAGATAAAATTAAATTAATTTAGCTTCTATACTGCAACAGTTAGTATTTATTAAATACTTTAAAAAATTATAATTGTCCAACTTCAATCCAAAATAAGGTCTTGGAATTCTACAATATCAATGATTTAAATCACGTAAATTTATCATGATTGCAATGGGTGGTGATCTCTCTTCATTGTCTTTGCTTTGGGTGAATGACCCTTAGTGATTCTTAGATGTTATTTTATTGCTTAATTGGTTCCTGATAAATTTTTAATATTCTAGTTAATCTTTGGTGTTAAAATAGTCACATAAAAATATATTGTTAAAGGGTAAATGTGACCTTTTAAGAAATAAATTAAGTAAATTTAATGAGTAGGATCATTTGAATCCACTAATTTCCTTTCTACATCCACTTTTTTAATTAAAATAAAATAATTAACAAATTATAATATATTATTTTGATTCATTAATTCTCAAAAATCACAAAATTATCCTTGATTAACTACTTTTTCTCTACTATATCAATAATCAAAGCGTAAACTAATTTCTCTCTTTCACATTTAATTTTTTTATTCTTTTTTGCTAAATCAACTTTATCTTCCTCTTACTTTTCACCATAACATTATTAATTCTTACCTATTTGTGCTCCTGAGATTTGACCAGAAAATTTCTAATTGATTCAAAGTGGCACAAGAACTTTTATTTTTTATTTTTACATGATGGACATTGTTCCTTTCATTTTGTTTTAGATTCTAATAGGGTAAATTTTTTAATTGTTGAGCAATTTATTTTGTTAAATACAATATTTACTTCATATATCTCAATAAATTTTTATAAGGGGAGGAGATGAAGGAAGAGAGAATAAGGGCGAATAAGTAATTGATCAAATTATATTTTTACAATAAAATTTAAATGCAAAAAGGATGTAAGAAAGAATTTAATGGGTTCAAATAGCACCACTAAATTTAATTTGTGGAGGTCTCAAATAATTAATTTACTTGTGAAAATATCATAATTATCCTTGAACGGTGAGTTTGACACGGGAGATAAATAGGATAGTAAAAATACATAAAAGTAATTCTAAGAGAGATATAAGTATCATTCACCTTCTATTTCACACTAGAATTAATCATTTTACATCGTTTCATTCAAGTGAGATTTTACTTTCGTAAAAATAATTATAATCCCTTAATAAATATAATTTTTTTCAGAATAAAAATAATTATACATCCCAATTAGGAATCAAGGGCATTTCCTCAATCTCTGATTTGTTTTAACTTTGTTAAAGGGTAATTAAGATGTGAAAATAAGGTTAAACAAAAATGTGAATGCGAACACAATGGCATACACTTGAGAGCACTCAAATGTACACGCAAGTTGACACTAAAAAACAAACATATGGGTTAAGATGCGCATGCAAGCATGCAGAAGCTGAAAAATTATTTTATTAGCATAAGATCAAATCCCCTATTACGCAATAGTAATTATGAGTTTATAATCTCCAAACATAGGGAGTGGGCAAGAATTACTAGACAGACAAAACAAAGTATTTATACTAAGCAAAGTAAAAACAGCTAGAAAAGCGCCAATTTGGGGATCGAGGACATATTCATACATACATATATACATATATATGTGTATATATATATAAAAGTTAGAAATAATGTAAAAAATAAAAAAATATAAATTTTAATATATATATATATATATAAAAGTTAGAAATAATGTAAAAAATAAAAAATATATAAATTTTAATATAATATATTTTATTTTATAATTTATTAAAATCTATATTTTATTATCTTTTAACTTATCTTTAATTTTAGTATGAATAAGATTTCTGATTAGAAAGCACTCCATATATGTGTGCTTATCTCAAAAATATTATTAGTTTAAGAGCATGGGTTCAGTTCCTCAATCCTGGCGTCTGAAGTAAGGACAAACTAACAACAATGGGTTAATAGATTCAAAAGTAAAAAAAAAAACCCATAAGAAATTAGCAAATGGGTTTGTTAAAAAATGGCTTAAAAATTGTGGGTTATCAGTGATTGGTGGAGAAGAGGGCAAATGCCATTATAAAATAAAATAAAAATAAAAAGAAAGAGGAAATGGGGCTGGGGACAGCATGCTTGGAGAGAAGTAAATGGGATGCGTGCAATGAAAATAAAATGTTTCCTACGCAAACAACAAGTTTGCCAAGTAAGAGAGTGGTGTATGAGCCGTGAGGGCACAAAGTGATAGAACCAGAACCCACTTATGTTTTTATTCAATCATCATCTATATACACTATATATTTATATATGTTAGTTAGTTTTAAATTAATTTTATTTTAACTAATTATGTTGTGCTCCATACTTGGTCAGAATGAGAAAATATTATATATATTTTATATATTTTGTATAGTAAATTGTAAAATGAATATTCCAATAATTATGCCATGCCCCATGTCACAAAGGATTAAAAAAGTTCTACCCATCTCAGTGTGTCCATTTTTGATATTTTATCTCCTAAAAAGAGAATTGTTTGTCTTTGATCTAAAAGTTCGGCAAAAAGCACTATAAAATAACAAATAAATAAATAAACCTAATGGAAAAGACCAGAGTCAACAATTTTCTTTGCAGTTAAACCATTGGGTTTATTAATTAAAATATAAAATTTTAGATTCTAAAAAGCTGCTAAACTTTAGTCTAGTGGTCTGAATCCATTTTTCACAATTGTAAGGTCATGAGTTTGATTCTCCATAAGGCATTGTAAGTGTTTAATTTTATTTCTCAATTTGAGTGAATACATATTTCTTCCTTTCGAAATGTAAGTGAAATGAACGTTTCTCGAAAATTAGAGTGGACATCTCTAATCTAAAGATAAAATTTGAACAATAATCTCGTGTAATTCAACAAAAAAAAAAATTAGATTCTAAAGATTCTGAAGATTCTGCACTCCCCAAGCATTGAAGAATATCCTAATTGTCCTTTCCATACAGAATCCATTTAAATAGTGTATGTATGTGCCTCCGAGAGAAACAAAGTTTGGTTGCTGGGTAATTAAATTAACCAAATTATTTACTCTAATCAATCGGACACACAACTGTAGCCCCTGGTAAATTTACAAAAGCATAATTGTAACTTGTTCTGAACCTAAATAACCAAATCAGCTCCTGGTAAATTTACAATAGCATAATTGTAACTTGTTCTGAACCTAAATAACTAAATTACGTCACAACAAAGCCATACTGCAAGATCATCCCATGATTTCTTTATTGTATTTAAAAGAATAGTCAAGGGAATTTATTAATTCAACTTAATTAATTTTGTTTATTTTGGGGGGGGGAAAAAAAGAGAAAGAAAGAAAGAAAGTGGTCCAGCCGTCCAGGTCTCTGCGCGCCAACGTTAGCTGTATGTGTGGGTTTGTGTTGCAATTGGAAGCGTGCTCAAGGCACTCACGTGCGACAAAGTTTATAAATAACGAAGGAAGAGAAGAGAAGCAAATGCACACAACAAAGTCAGAAAGAGAGAGACAATCAAGAAAAAGCAATTAAAAGGGGGGGCACTAGAGCTAGTTAGTGTTAGAGTGTGATATGCACTTATTTTTATGCCTGTGACAAACGCATAGGTTATTAGCAAGCATAGAGGCACAGCATATTCTTGTATTTTAGAGCCCTTTCCAGAACATAAGTAGTTAAAAGAGTAACAGTAAATGGAGGTACAAAGTGAAGTGCAGCTTTCAAAGTTTAAGAGGATTTGTGTTTTTTGTGGGAGTAGCCAAGGCAAGAAGAGTAGCTACCAGGATGCTGCGATTGAGCTTGGCAAGGAATTGGTAATTTTTTCATGCCGACGATCACTTCATTTTAAATGCTTTGTTTCAATTTTATTCATAAATGTGCTAGAAACCTGAGATGGGTTTTGGTCTGAAATCTACTGAAAGTTTCTACGGCAAGCAATGGGCTGACTTACTGTGTGTTCTGTTGCAGGTGTCTAGGAACATTGACCTTGTGTATGGAGGTGGTAGCATTGGTTTGATGGGTTTGGTATCACAAGCAGTTCATGATGGGGGTCGCCATGTTATTGGGTAAGCATTAAGCAAGCCTATTATGAAACAAAATCAGTGAGTTGGGTTTGTTGTTTTTGTTGCCGTGATTGATTTTTTTTTTTAAAGGTCATGTTATTGTCTCTTTGTTTTTTGCAGAGTTATTCCCAAGACGCTCATGCCTCGAGAGGTATGTTTGTTCTATATCTTCAAAAAGTCTTCAAACTTTTTCCTGTTATATTAAAAACAAAAGCAAAAGAAAACAAATACAATCCCTACAGAGATTTTCTTTTTATTTTCCCTCTCTCTCTCCTTCCACCATTGATGGCTTTTACATTTTCATAGCATGATCCACTATGCTAGTTGCACACCGGCCTTTTTTTTTTTAATGAATCAACGGTCAGGATTTGAGTGTGAGTACGACGTATCTTGAACACTCAAATTTGAACCATTAATTCAATGTTTAGCGCAAACTTAATTAGTACTGAATTCTTATCCATTTGATTTATGTTATTATCCTTTCTTTTTTATCTCTCATTTAGCTTTAAAAAAAAAAAACTTTTGAAGTCTTTGATCAGTCAATGCCTGCAAAACTCATCATTTCTTTATTGCACAACACAACACTCCAAACTTCTCAGTATTCCAATTTTCAATCTCTTCATTGACTACTTTTCTGTGTCCTTTGTAGTTAACTGGTGAAACAGTAGGGGAAGTTAAAGCAGTTGCAGATATGCATCAAAGAAAGGCCGAGATGGCTAAGCATTCAGATGCCTTTATTGCCTTGCCAGGTTAGTGATAAGCCCCTGCCAAATTTCCCACTTACACCAAAATGCTTAGGCAAATTAAGAAAACTTATATGCCATCAGGTGCCTTTCCTTTACTATTTGCATTGATTCAAGTGGATAACTGAGTTTCATTGTTTGTTTTATCTCTGTTACCACATGCAAGTCAATATTCAGCACCATGTGGTATTGTATTGTTAACGTTGTGAGAGCATCTGTATTAATCATTAAAATGTCATGTTTTTTTTTTTAAAAAAAAATTGTGTCACTGGCCCCAAGAATCATGGTTCGAGAGCAACCCTTCTTGACCCATCAACATCTAACACTGAAAATTAGAGCTTCTGAGGTCAATATGCTTTATTGTCTAACGTAGTCCTATAGCTTGTCTTGTTACTGTATCAAGTTTGTTTTTCCCTACCGCATTAGGAGTAAAAGACATTCATAAAACTTTCATCAAATAGTTTTTGCCAACTGGCTTCTTCACCTAACAGGAAATCATGTGCACTGCTTTTCAAGGACCATTCTTTTTTTCCCCCTTCTTCATTTAGGGCCGACATTAAGGACTAATTATTGTCTTGAATCCTGAGTTTTGACAATTTTGAAAGATGGGAGGAGATGCCAGGGTATAGCAGTCATTTTATTTTTCATGGGGACCTTCTTTCGAGCCAAAGCTTTTAAGAGAGACATTGAGAAAAAGATAGTAAATACTTAATATGTATAATATGTTAGTAAAGGGACAATAAGATTTATGAACTGAAGGGAATGGTAGAACAGAAGATTATGCCCCTGTTTTAACAAGAGATGGGAACAATAAATGTCATGCCTTGGAATGTGAGCACAAAACGCATGGGCTAAATAGTCATCAAACACTTCTGGTTTATGGTAAAAATCGTATGAACAGTAGCTGAAGTGCTTGGTGTCCGCAGTCGCTCGACTTCGAGTAATAATAAAGGATGAAAATTAGTATTTAATGGTAAGGTTTCTCTTTCCCATCAGAAGCTTTAAAAAAAAAAAAAAGGAAAAAAAAAAGAAAAAGAAAAAGAAATAGTAATTGAAGTGGACTGTAATAATCCTTACATCTTATAGCCTGAGGAGTTAATGATTAATACTGGAGGATGTCTCTTCTTTCTGCTATGAGATTATACGTAAGTAGTCAAAATGATGAGTTTGTTTTAACTTTTCTACTTCTTTTCTTTTTCTCCTCTCTCAACCATTGGTGACAATAATCATAGTACAAACTGTTGTGTCTCGATTTCAGTTTTACATTACCATTTCAAGGGACACAAACATGTTGACAGTTGGAAAAAGAAATGGTCACATCACATGATTCAAATGAAATATTGATGTGAAAAGGTCTCATGTAATAATATGACATGCAGGTGGTTATGGGACTCTAGAAGAACTACTTGAAGTGATTACCTGGGCTCAACTTGGGATTCATGACAAACCAGTATGTTTTTGCTTTTGCATTTTATAATACCTGCTTACGGCTATTACTTTTTACTTGATTTATGGAGCTCTAATGATGTTACTCCTCTTCCTTTTTTGCAGGTGGGTTTGCTCAATGTTGATGGATACTACAACTCCTTGCTCTCATTTATTGACAAAGCTGTGGAAGAGGGGTTTATCAGTCCAAGTGCACGCCAAATCATTGTTTCTGCTCCAACAGTCAAGGAGTTAGTCAAGAAATTGGAGGTATAATGAGAGAAATCATTTCATGTCTGCTTATCTTCATTATTATCTAAAAAAGTGTTGTTGGGTTTCAGGACCATGCTCTGTTCCTTCGCTTTGTTTCTGCTTTAGCCTTCTAAAGTCTGAAAATAGCCACTATGCTTCATGATGAAACGATTCTCTATAAAAATTAACTTCACATAGAGTTGCAAAATAGTTTGATTGAGATATATTTGTCATCACAAGAGATAAATTATGTTAACAATTCTTTAGTTGAGTTGGTCGACATATTATTTTTTTATCCTTAACACGGAGCATGTAGCTGATGGAGTTTATTTAATTTAATTATTTGCCTTTAATTATAGGCTTCTATATTGGGCCTTAATTGTGGGTTCGGGTTGGGCTTATATACAGACTTGTATCATCAATAATCTTCAAAGAAGGAAGAATATGTACCAGTCCCCAAAAGTACCAAAGCTTTGAAGGGTTATATGCACTTGTCACAATCATCCGTGGGATAATTAACGTTTAAAAATACTGTCTTCCTAGAGTGGATATAAAGTTTTTTTTTTCTTTTTCCCCTCATGTTTACTTTGTTGTTCCTGTAGGAGTATGTTCCCTGCCATGAAAGAGTTGCTTCAAAGTTGAATTGGGAGATGGAGCAGCTTGGCTATACTCAAGATTATGATATTAACATCTGTAGATGATTTTATGACTGCAGCATTGAGAGAGTTCTAAATTCTAAATATAATATCTAGGAGTTGGGAAGATTCTAATTAATTTGAAGAATTCTATATTTTTGAAGTTGGGGAGCTCTTTTTGTAAATTACCGCCTATTAACCTAGTATGTGAAGCTTCAACGTTCCCTATATGTGGAAATTTGGTTTTAATTAAGTTGTAAGTATTAGAGGCTGATGAACATTCCCCTTTACAATGTTAATTTAAGTTATAAGTTTCACCAATTTTTAGTTTCTTTCTATTACTTTGTCCTTGTTTGTTGAGCTTATTGAAAAATTTTTTAATCCACTATATTCTCTATGATTGACATATAACTCTTGACTAGTCAAATGTTTACCATGAGCATTGAACTGTTTATGGAAAAGTAGAAAACAACTTGCGCAATCAAGAATAAGATCCTCTCCTAATCTGATCTCTATTAAATTTTTAAAGATTTCTATCATATGTCTTTTAATGATAGTGTATGAGTAAAATTTAACTTTTTTATTTTTTTATTCATTAACTATAACCAATAATTGAATTATTTATTTAGTACATGATCAGATCATAAGAGAATATTGATCCGCACAATTATGAAAGGGACCAAAGCCTCATTAGTTAAGAGAAGAAAGAATGGCCCTGTCTTGTAACAAACATGTCTGTTTGCTGTTGATGTTTTGAGTTATGATCAGCAGACAGTACTAATATCCCAACAACAGGTAACTGCGGGGGACCAGATGATTTTGAATTGAAAAGAACAAAAAGGGGGCCTCTAATTGTGCTTCTTCAAAGAATATGTGAACCCCTTTACCGTCCGACGAATGGGGTATCGACAGGTGTAATGAAGGCCGCATGCTAATGATGTAAGAGAAAGAGTTGTAAAAAGAATGTAATTGAAGTGACGTTGAAAGTTGAAGCATGGGAGAGGAAAGAAACGGAAACCGCTTTTATAAACTGATTCAACTTACTCATCAATGTCTAAACGCATTCATTTTAATTACTTTAAAGTTGCCATTACCTCCTTGAATATAGCAGTTTTCAGCAAAAGCTTTATGTTTCTGTGCATAAAACACTTGCAATTTTCAGCAATAGATTGCTCAACTCTGACAATGAAAAGTGCTTTTGAAATCGTTCTTCCACCAGCCTATGGCTCTAAGCCTTAGGCTTGGAATTGGTCTAGAAGTAGTCCTCGTAGCGTCCCATTGCTTGAATCTTGACAAGTATGTTGCGCCCCACATTTTGACCCATGGGAACCCCATTACAGTTTGCAAATGGGCTTTTGATGGCGTCATCAAGCCCAGTCCCAGCATATGGAGACTCCTGGGCTTAATGTAACAAGCTCTGTTGTCAAACTCTAAGACTGGTGTTGGCTGCCATTGGACTGGCAGGCTAGTTGTAGGTTGGTTCTTTCAATAACGTTCAAGACTTTGGTTCCAGTCTTCACCGAGAGATTCTTTTCTCTTTCTACAAAAATATAGAATAAAGTAAAGATTTTTTTTTTTAATGCTGTTAGTGGGAGTAGATTTCTGAAATAGTACTAGTCGATTTCTAATTATAACAAAAAAAAAAAAAAGACTGTTCTTAGTTAACTTCTATTGTTAAACTGTGCTGCATGGATCAGTTAATGTTCATTCCGTAGTAGCTTTTTTTATTTGACTGAAGTGAAGAATATCAGTCTCTTTCCCTCACCAACATACTTAAAACCCCAAAGGCAAACCAGAGCTAAGCAAGATGTTCCTGCAAAGCAACTTTTTGAGTTACCACTTTAAAAACATATTATAAAATGAACATGGTCATAATACTATCACCTTTCAAGGTACTCTATAATATTAATATATTTATGTATATATGTTGTTAACAGATAGTACATGGATGTCTCAACTTCTTTTAACAGTTGCTTCCAAGCTTTGTTTAGCCCTCCCAGTTTGCTTTACCAAATGAAACTATGCTGCCAACTCTGAACTAACAACCCATTAACCTACCTTCCAATTTTTCTATCACTATAAGTACCACTCATTTCTTCTTCTTTTGCATTCACTTCACACTTTCAGCAAAAGTCCAATCCTAAACAGGTACCATTTTTTTGACTAACACAAGCAGAAAATGGCAATGCAGCACCGTCGCCACTTGGTTTTGCTCTTGACAATCTTTTGCTTTCTGGGGTTCCTTTCGTTTCCAGCTGATGCAGCAGTAAAGAAGTATCAGTTTGATGTATGTATTAATCTGTTAAATGGCATTTTTCCTCATTGGTTTTCTTCATGATCAATATAACTATAGCTACTTAATCAGTTTCTTGGTTTAAACGTTTTTTTTTTCTTTTTTTGGGGTGATGATCAGGTTCAAGTCAAGAATGTGAGCAGGTTATGCAATTCCAAACCAATTGTTACTGTCAATGGAATGTTTCCAGGACCTACTATCTATATTAGAGAAGGAGATCGAGTTCTCATCAATGTCACAAACCATGCACAATATAACATGTCTATCCATTGGTATGCATCAATTATGCAATCACAAGTCTTGCATGCATTACTAAACACTGAGCAAGGCTGCTGGTCTTCCTTTTGAATATAGGCATGGCTTGAAGCAATATCGCAATGGTTGGGCTGATGGACCAGCGTATATAACACAGTGCCCCATCAAGACTGGAAGCAGTTATACTTACGATTTCAACGTCATAGGACAACGAGGAACTCTGTGGTGGCATGCTCATATTTTGTGGCTCAGGGCAACAGTTTATGGAGCTATTGTTATAATGCCAAAAGAAGGAACGTCGTTTCCATTTCCTCAACCTTATCAAGAAACTAATATAATCCTAGGTCGGTAATAATCCTTGGTTACTTTAGGACTTAAAAGTTTTAAAGGCAATAAAGATTATCACGCAAAGTTCTTATCATATATATGCAGGGGAATGGTGGAATTCTGACGTTGAAACAATTGTAAACCAAGGTAATAAGTTGGGCTTGCCACCACAAACCTCAGATGCTCGGCAAATCAGGGCCACTCTTCCCTTGCTCTGAGAAACGTAAATCACCTTAAACTTCAAACTAAAGCTTTACTGAGAGAAGAGTTCTGCATATCATTCTTCAATCTAGCTTTTTCCATTTCTCTTTTTAGATACTTTTGCCATGGAGGTTGAGTCCGGAAAAACATACCTTCTAAGGATTGTCAATGCTGCACTCAATGATGAGCTCTTCTTTGCCATTGCCGGTCATAACATGACTGTTGTAGAGATTGATGCAGTCTACACCAAACCTTTTACAACTCAGGCTATTCTAATTGCTCCAGGTCAAACTACAAATGTTCTTGTGAAAGCTGACCAATCCCCAAGCCGATACTTCATGGCTGCCAGGCCTTTCATGGATGCGCCAATTCCGGTAGACAACAAAACTGTCACTGCCATTCTGCAGTATAAAGGCATCCCGAACACAGTTCTACCAACCTTGCCCAGTCTGCCTGCTCCCAGTGACACCAACTTTGCATTGAACTACAGCAGTAAACTTAGGAGTTTAAACACCCCACAATATCCTGCAAATGTCCCTCTTCGTGTTGATCGACATCTTTTCTACACAATTGGTCTAGGACAAAACCCATGTCCCTCTTGCCAAAATGGTACACAGCTCACTGCTTCACTGAACAACATAACCTTTGTGATGCCAAAAATTGGACTCTTGCAGGCTCATTATTTCAACATCTCGGGAGTTTTCAGAACTGACTTCCCCGACCGCCCTCCTGTTCCGTTCAACTATACGGGTGCACCACTCAAAGCCAACCTTGGCACTTCACTCGGAACAAGGCTCAGTAAAGTAGCTTTCAATTCCACTATTGAACTAGTGTTGCAGGATACCAATCTGCTCACAGTTGAGTCACACCCATTTCATCTTCATGGTTACAATTTCTTTGTTGTGGGAAGTGGGATTGGCAACTTTGATCCCAAGAAAGACCCGGCCAAGTTCAATTTAGTTGATCCTCCTGAAAGAAATACAGTTGGAGTTCCGACTGGAGGATGGACTGCTATAAGATTCAGAGCTGATAATCCAGGTTACTTTCATCTTTAAAAAAAACAATGCCATTCGCAAATTGATTTACACATGTAGGTTTATGAAACTAATACCAAGTGCATGATATATTTGTAGGCGTTTGGTTTATGCATTGTCACCTGGAACTGCACACCATGTGGGGATTAAAAATGGCTTTTGTTGTTGAGAATGGGAAGTCCCCAGATCAATCCATTGTACCGCCGCCCAAGGACCTTCCACCCTGCTAAATTTGGTGGCAAATGATATACTTCCCGGACCTGAATAGATCTTCAAGCTATCACCCAGTTTTCATTTTTTACTTTTAATTTACATATTTATTGATGTTCTGCAGAACTTGCAGATGATTCTTTTGGAAGGGAATTTCCCTTACTTCTAATTGCTCTGACTCATGAGGTTGTTCCTTGAGTTACAAGAAACTTCAGTATGTAATAAAGTGTTCAATCAAGATATCTTTGGTGTTTATTCTGCGATTCTATCCATGAATTTAGGAGAAAAACTTTATTCATTGTGGTTTTCCAGAAAAATCTACGCATAAGCCTTCAAGAAGCAGCGATTGTTATTGAACTGAAAGCCTCGGAATGAACTAAAAAAATGACTGTCCAAAGACACTTGAAATTTGGGGACATAATTACTTTCATGAACATTCAATAGAAATGGCTCATATGTTAGAAGAATACATCATCCTTTGCATTTGAAAGTTATTGAGAAAAATTAACTAATGAATATGAGAGTCTAAATTCTATGATATACATACAGTAAATTGATAATCATCTTAACTAACTGTTACCCAGAACTTAATGAACCACCTGAGCATTATTGTGATTTTGTTTTCCATTCCCAGAAAATGCTTGTTCCTTTAAACTGAAGCGCTTTGATTCTTTTGGATTGCAAAGCTGAGACTTTTGTTTAGAAACTAATCTTTTGGCAAACGTCTTCCAGCTTTTCTTTGTTATCACAATCTTTTGAAGCGCTTCTTTCATGCTGAAACACTCCTTTTCAAGCTCTGACACACGCTCCTTCATGCCGCCATCACCCTTAACTCGGTCTTGCACAGGGACCATTTGACGAGACCCATCAATTTTGGGGAGTCCAAGGTTTCCGCTAGGATTTCGCGAGCTCTCAATATTGTCAACGAAGAACCAGCTGGAGATTGAAGTACGGAGGCGAAGCTGCTCGAAGAATAGCACTTGGACAATTACACGGAGAGGTAGCCTCTCATTCTGAGCTGCATGACTACTGGCATCCAACGAAAGCTTCTGGCAGTCCATCAGTCTGCAGAGTTGCTCCTTCTCACAATCTGTCATCCAAGGATGTGCCTGAAATGTTGAAATGCAGATTATAAAATCAAAAAGAGGCTTTGTTATTTGGACTTAACGCACATTCAAAGTTACATTACCTTCAAGTAAATATCAATTGCATGGTATATTCCATCATCATTTGGCCTAGCATAATCAGGGATTACTGAAGCAAGAGTCTCGAATTTCAGGGGCTTCAAATTAACATCCGGTGCCACTTCCGCAAGATACCCATCCATCAAAGCAGCCACCATTGTCATAGGTGTAAGTGAACCAGATCCACTTAACGGTTGCCCCTCTTCAATTATGCAATGAGAAGAATGTAGGTTTACGGACATGAAATGATCTAGAATCCTCTGGACACAGTCAATATCATAAAGGGTGTCAACGTAGCCCATATTAGGAATGAGAAGATCTACAAGAGAAGCTTGGTCCAACTGGGCTCCCACCCTCTTCTCCAAATTCTCTTTACAGGATGGACTTGCATGTAAGACCATTGCAGCACGAAGCAACTTGAGCAAAAGGTGGGTGGATGTGACTTCCCTTTTATTAGGAAGTAAGCCAACAATCTCTTCAAGTAAAGCCCTCTGATCAGCCTCGGACAGGGAGGAAATACTTGCCCCTGGATTGGCATAATTCGTACCGCTACTGAAGCTCGATTGCCTATTCATCAAGGGGATATATCTGTTTGCGTAACACATAAGAGATGCAGCGATTTTCTCAGGCTTCATGCTTCTTGACTCAAGAGCAAAAATAAATAGTTTATAAAGAGGAAAGCTAAGCGATGACACATCCCCGAACCACCAATCATCTCCTGTGGATTTTGGCTTAGTAGCAGTTGATATTCCATTCCATATGCTGATTTTCTGTGTATTGTTGCATTCAGACGCAGGCCAATTGAATAAATTTGGGTCTGCGCAAGCTTTCATTGCCAATGAATCAATGCACCTTGAGACTACGTGAAGGTCTTGGGCATAGGGGAGAACTTGTTGACAAGTTTCGAGAGCTTTGATTGCATCCGCCCAGTCGCTGAAGACATCATTGAGGAAGGCCTCCGTTTGAGTTATGAGATTTCCTTCTCCGTAGTCATCGGTCATGTGGAGGTACTCCGCTGCACATCTAAGACCGACTACATTCAAAGCGGTGAGCTCTATTTTGACACCATAGCAAAATTTTATTACGAGCTCAAATGATTTGGCACCACCAGGTATGTCATCGAGTTTTAAGACACAAACTGATCTGTCCCCGCTGCAGAACTCTTCAATAAGCTTCTCCAGAAGCCCACTTTTCGAGAGCAATGGAAACTACATCATATACCAAAAAAAAAACCATTAAATCAGAAATTAAAAAAAAAGAGAGAAAAAGAAATTAACACAAAACAATTATATTAATTGCACCTTGTGGAGATGGAAAGACATTTCCCCAACTTCAATGGTTACATCACTTGGAAGTCCACTTGTACAAAGCCTGAAAGCAAAAGCAGGCATTAATAAGATTCATGGCGTTACTGAACAATCCTTCTTAACAAGCACAATTAGACATGATAAAAATTCCCACGGGTACAAGTATTTTCAGGGATTTTCTCCATTCGGAGAGGGTACGAGAATAATTCTATACCTGATTTCTTATTTTAGAAAAGAATGGAGAAATTGTTGTACCCAGTTTCTTATTCTGGGGACAGGGATGAGGTGGACTTTCCATCCCCTCCCCATTATCTTATTTTAATTTTTTAAAATTACTAGTAAATAAATAATAAATTTGAATTATATTATAAAATTATAAATATTGATAAAAATAATAAATATCAAAATATTTATATTAAACTTTTAGGCCTAATTAACTAATTAAAATCTTAAATTTTTATTTAGGACATTAAAAAGGCCGGGTAGATTCTATTAGCTCAAAAATTTAGTTTTAGTTTTAATTTAGTTTTATTAAAAATAGTAATTAAGTATCTACATTTATTTCATTTATTTTATTGTCGATATAAAAGTAAATTCTTTTTCTTTTTATTGTAGGATTATGAAGATTGACAAATATAATTATTTTGATAATTTATATTTTGTATATGACTTTTGTAATGGATAGATGTTAATGTAAGATATATTTCAAACTTTATTTTTATTTAAATTTTTTATTTTAATATAATTAACTCAAAATAAAAAAATATATATATTTGTTATTCGGGGATCGAAAACTCTCGAGAGATCCCCTATTATTATTTGGGGAAGAAATGAAGATTCTCTCAAATAATTTTAACGAGAACAAAAAAAAGAACAAAAATATATATAAAATATCAAAAATAAGTACGAAAAAATTAGTCCCCTCCCCTCCCCTACCCATTGCCATCCTAAGCACAATTTTCATGCTTCGACTCTATTCAAATAAACAGAACAACTCAATAACAACGGTCAAGTTATCTGCCAAAAGCCAAAAGCCAAAAGCCAAAAGTGTCAGGTAGAAATCATTGAACTGCGAACTAATTTCTTGGTCAATAAAAAAATACAAGTGGTGCAATGATATTTAGACAGAAAAATATGTAACTCTATAACAATAGCTGTAAATCAGACCTGCTTTAATTTTTGTCAGCATTCTGTCAGTATTCAGTTTAGCATTTTTTATCAAAAAGAAAAATGAACATATCATACACACATTGCCACGATAAAAATTAAGCATTACCAACTGTGGCCTTCACGATGAAAAGCTTCGGATTTAGTTCCCAACTGCATAAGTGCCATGAATTTAGTGTAAAAGTGAAATGGGCAACAAAAAGTGAATACAAGAAAATAAAAAAAAATGTAGAAATATAGCGGAGGAGAAATACTTGTCAATGTTAGGGGTTAGAGAAAGAGAGAGAAGTGAAGTGTAGCGAGTCTAAAGCAAGATCTGAAGGAGGAGAGAAAAGAGCCAATTCTAAAGGGGTGCTTGATTAATTGTGGATTTGTTCAACTTGACTACTGTGAGTCATCACCTTCACTTTCTCTCACGCTTCGGATCATTCGCTTATGTCTACTTAATTACGTATAAATTTTAGAATACATATTAACATATCATTTCAACCATACAATAAATAAATAATGCTATGACATGAATGTATTTATTTTAAAAAATCATAATACAAGTAGTTATATTAAATTAAATTATACATGTCATATATGCATTAGTTGATTGTATTACCTCTTATGTATTTTAGAATTCCTCTTAATTATGTGTGATGTCGAAGAGAAAAATGATCATGCAAATCCACGAAGCATAGAGCATGAGAGCATGAAAAAGAATTAATTAAAGTAGAGCATGGAGCATGAATGCATGAAATGGAGCATGAACTCATGAAATAGAATTAATTAAACTCACCAAGAACCAAGAAAGTAAAAAATAAAAGGAAACATGGCCTGCAGGATACAAGGGAATCAAAGCGTAATATAATTCTAATTAATGTAGAAGCTTCAGAATCCACTTTGAGAAGGAGACAAAAATAGACTTCAAATGAAATTCTATTTAAGTAGGAAAAGTCGACCGAAATAAGAAATTAGTGAAGACTGAGGATATTAAAAAATTATATTATAAATAGAGAGCTCTAGAGGTATAGAGGACAAGCGAAAAAAAAATTAAAAGGCTAAGTAGCAAGAAAGAAAAACAACGTTGTAATCATTATTCAATAGTGGCATTTGCTCTCTTGACTCCCGTGGACGTAGGTCAAGCATTGAAACACATAAATCCTTGGTGTTTTATTCTTTATATCGTCCCCTTTATTTAATTTTGTCGGATGACCAAAAATTAGCGTCAACAAATTGGCGCCATTTGTGGGGAGGATATAATTAATTGCAAACAAAAAGCCACTCAACTCAAAATCATGAGCCAGCGAAGCCAGCGCAGCTATTGCAACCATGGGCTACCACGGGTCCCAAGTCCCCTAAGGAGGCAGCGTAGCAATATGGACCCGCAGCCACCACTTGCGCAACAAGTGACTGATATGACACAAAACATGAATTTGGTGCTCCAGTGTATAAATGATCAAAGGAATCGAGGATCTACCCTGCTAGTGGAGGAGCAACAACATCATCACCAATATCATGATCAACATGGTCATGAAAGGGAAAGATCTCAAGATGGCTCACGAGTCAGGAGCCATGCCAGTCATGCTAATTATGAAAATGTCAATCTACGATAAGCCAATTTTAGAGACATGCAGGAGAGATTGAATGAAAAACGCCAGTCTAAAATCCATGCCAGAGGGGGTGAAGGTGTTAAGTCTAGTGCTGACTTAGTGAGCTTGGAGGCAGAGTTAAGAAAGCTCAAGAAAAGAATAGATGATATTGAGAAAAACTCTAGTTGGACCATACATGGAGGAGATAGAACCTCACTTCACTAAAGATATATTGGATACACCTCTTCCTCCAAAGTTTAAGATGCCCTAGATAAAATTATCTAGAGGGGAAGGAGATCCAATAGAACATTTAGAGACTTACAGATCTTGGATGGAGCTGCAAGGAGCATCAGGAGCAGCCATGTGTAGGGCATTCTAGCTGACACTTACTGGAGCAGTGTGAAGGTGGTACAGAAAGTTAAGATCGGGATCGATTTCCTCGTTTGCCCAGCTAAGTCAGATATTTGTTAGCCAATTTGTTGGGGCCAGAGATCATCAGCTTCCACCAACTCATCTTCTGTCGATTAAGCAATGGTAAGACGAGTCGTTGGAAGATTACATTCCTCGCTTCAACAACGAAGTTGTAAGAGTTGAAAACTATAGTGATGCAGGGCCTTGACAACCATTATTGTCGGATTACAACCAGGAAAATTTCATTAGTGACTCGCAAAAAACCCATCAAGAACTTTCACGGAATTGTTATCAAGAGCCCAAAAGTATTCTAACGCGGATGAGTTAACTAATGCGAAAAGGGGGGCTGACTCAGACTCACAAAGAGTGGGAGAAAAGAGGAAGATGAAGGAGGAACAAATTGAAAACAAAGAAAAAAAAACAAGTAGACTAGAAAACAAGGGTCGAAGGATTCCGCAGAGCAGATTTCCAAGGTATACATTGCTTAATTTGCCTAGAGAGCAGGTGCTAATGCAAATTAGAAACTTAGATTTACTGCGAAAGCTCAAGGACATCAAGACAACGCCCAATCGAAGGGAAATAAGCAAATATTGCCAATACCATCGAGATCATGACCACAATACAGAAGATTGTTTTGATCTCAAGGAAGAAATAGAATCCTTGATCCAAAGAGGATATTTTAAAGAATTTGTAAGGAAAGATGGTGAAAGAATACACGACGAAGAGTCATCCCATGCTCTATAGAAAACAACACTATCTGCAACCGTGCGAGCAGAAGGCCAAGACATTGCAAGTGGCACACCCATAAGGATTGTATTCGGTGGACCTGCAGGTAGAGGAGATTCTAATAGGGCTCGAAAAGCTCATACTAGGAGGCCAGAAACACACTAGGAGTTTTCCTTGTAGATTTAACTAGCAGACCTAAAAAAGAAGCCAAAGTAAGATATAACACCATCACATTTACAAACAAAAAGGCAAGAGGAATACATCAGCCCCATAATGATGCCCTAGGCATCTCTATAAATTTGGCAAATATGAAAGTCCACAGAGTTATGATAAACAATGGAAGTTCGGTGGATATTCTGTATGCAGCAACGTTTGGTAAAATGGAGATTAGAAGAGAAAAATTAAAACCAATGCGCACACCCTTAATTGGTTTTAGGGGAGAATGTTTGATCCTTTTGGGTAGCATAGAGTTGTCGGTGATAATGGAGGAACCACCCCACCAAGTTACTAAGATGGTAAATTTTTTAGTAGTGGAACACCGTCGGTTTACAATGTCATCTTGGGGAGACCCGCTTTAAACATGTTCCGAGCAGTAACTTCAACTTACCATTTGATGATTAAGTTTCCAACATAAAGAGAAGTTGGAGTTTTGAGAGCTGATCAAGAGGAGTCTAGAAGATGCTACGCTACACTTTGAGAGGTATGATGGACATACATGAAAACCTACGGATTATGCTTGACCTAAGGAAAGAAAAAGGTGAGCAAAAGGGTTCGCCGGTAGAAGAATTAGACACTGTCCAGCTGTAACAAAGAGATCAAAGTAAGTGCACCCTAGTTGGCCAATGTTGACTCCAGAATTACGTGCACAAATCGAAAGTTTCCTTAGAGCGACCTTTGACGTATTCATATGGTCCCATGAAGACATGCCTGGTATAAATAATGAAGTAATAACTCATCAATTGAATGTCAATACGGCAAAAAAGGAGGTCATTTAATCTAGAAAGATATGAAGTAATTGCTAAGGAAGTTGATAAGCTGCTAAAAACAAGATTTACTAGAAAAGTGCATTACCCTACCTGGCTCGCTAATGTAGTAATGGTTAAAAAACCAAATGGAAAGTGAAGGATTTGCATAGACTTTACTGACTTGAACAAAACGTGCTCCAAAGACAGCTTTCCTTTACCCAAAATCGACCAGCTAATTGATGCAACCGCAGGGCATGAATTACTTATATTTATGGATGTGTACTTGGGTTACAACAAAATTTAAATGCATCATTCAGGTAAGGAGAAAACATCAGTCATTACAAATAAAGGCTTATAATGTTCTAATGTAATGCCTTTTAGGTTGAAAAATGCTGGAGCAACCTATCAAAGGTTGGTCAACAAGATATTTGCTGGACATATTAGAAGGAATATGAAAGTTTATGTAGATGACATGCTTGTTAAAAATAAGAAAATGGAAGATCACGTCGCAGGCCTAGAGGAACCTTTCAAAATTCTGGAACATTTTAACACTACAAGAAAACTAGCAATAGATGACAGACACTTTATGACAGATTCTAGACAAAATGACTCATGTCATAAAACTATGATGGACTCGTATATCAAGGATTAATGTTGGATTCATGATAGAATTACTGTCCATGAAGAATTAACGATAGACTTATGATAAAATTATTTTCTATCATAAATGTATGATAGAATGGTGATAGAAATTATTTCTATCAAGAAATTTATGATAGACCATATTTGATTAAATTTTAAATTATTATATTTATTAAAAAAATCAAAGTGTTGCATTTTACAGTAACTAAATATTAAAAAAGAAAAAACAAACGGTGCGTTTAGATAGTGTTAAATTAAAACACCCAAAAATTTTCTAACTCCATTTACACACTTATCCTCACCACCTCACTGTCTCAAATTAAAAACCCTAGGTCAAACCCATACTTTATCAATCAAATTTCTAGTGCCGGCACTAAGCTTTAAGATACTATGGCTACCATCGAACGCTCAACACTCAATATCAGTGTTGAAACCCCTACTACCACCACTATAAGCAGTTGCACGATCAGCTGTCACCACCAATTGAGCTCATCATAAGATTTCAAGAATTCGAGATCAAGCCCACCTGCTATAGTTATCATTTCGTTGTCGGAATAGTTGCTTAAACACTAAATGACGCTTGTTGTCATTGCTTTTTCACTAGCAATACGAATCACCAGTGATCGGGCACACCATCGTAATCACCAGACATCAGTGAACAAGCTCTAGCCAAACCCTAATTGGGCACTAACCCATACCCTATTGTTGCTTAAAATCGAAGGTATGAATTTCGGTTTTAGTTTCTATGGTTCAATTTTATGAAATTTGTGAAATTTTAATTAGCAAATTTGATGCATTTTTCTCTATCTATTTTGAATAGGCAATCTTTGAATTAGATATAATATTGTGAGATTTTGTGCTAATTTATTCGATTATGAAAGGGAAGAGATTTGTACCAGTAATTGAGATGTTGAGGGTCAATAAACACTTGGAAATTCAACCAAAAGTACCAATAAGAAATAGGCCCAACATGGATTAGTCAATTACAGGACCTCACAGTAAGTCCAATTATTTAACCTTTTTTGCCCACAATTCTTCATTTGTGTAACACTCCACTAAAATATTTATTTTAAAATGTTTAAAAAAATGGTTGCTTTTAATATAAATATGAAGAAGATAAAAAAATGGTTGCTTTTAATTGGTTTTCTCATTTCATATGAAGAAGATTTGGTAGCTGAAAAAGGGCATGAGAAAAAGAAGAAAAACATTGCTCTCAAGTCTTCAAAACGTGAGAGTGATGAGGAAAGCGAAATAGATGATGAGGAGTTGGCTATGTTGGCTAGAAGATTCAGAAAATTTTACAAGAAGAATAATGAGCAGAGAAAGTTCAGAGGCTATAAGAATAAGAAGGAGAAGAAGGAGCCAATCACTTGTTATAAATGCAAGAAGCCCGGACACATACGACCGGAATGTCCTCTTTTCAACAAACTCAAGAAGAAAGCTATGTTGGCTACATGGGATGATAGCGATGAGGAAACAAGCGATGAGGATGAGCAACAAGAAATGACAAACTTAGCTCTCATGGCCGTTGGGAAGAATCATGTGATGAACTTGATGAGGTAAGTGTTCTTCCTACATATGATGAATTACATGATGCCTTTAAGGATTTGCATGGTGAGCTGATGAAGATTGGTAAAAAGAATATGTCTTAAAAAGAAGATGATAGAGCTTAAAAATGAAAATGAATCATTTAGTGCAAATATTACATGCCTAGAATTAGAAAATAAAACATTGCATGATAGCATAGCATTATTTGAGAATTCTAGCACTTCACATGAGCACTTAGAGTCACATATGAATGACTTGAAAAATGAAAATGAAATGCTTAGAAAGAAGAGCAATGAATTAAATGAAATTGTGCTAAAATTCACAAATGGGCAAAAGATGTTGGACAATTTGCTAAACTCACAAAAGTGTGTATTTGACAAAAGTGGCATTGGCTATAAACCAAATTTGAAACAAAAATTTTACAAGAGCTATTTTGTGAAGAATACATCTATTAACAATCAAATTGTATGCCATTATTGTAATCAAGATGGTCATATGAAAAATATATGTGCAGTGAAGAGAAATGCATATTATGGTGTGAAATGTGTTTGGGTTCCGAAAGGAACCATTGCTAACTCTCAAGGACCCAAAAAGGTTTGGGTACCTAAAACTTGAGATTTTCTCTACAGGGCTTGAAGAGGAAAAAGAATAAGTGGTACTTGGACAGCGGTTGTTCAAGACACATGACAAGGAATTATTCTTGGTTTTCAAGTTTCACTAAGATCGAAAATGGTGGAGATGTATCGTTTGGAGATAATTCAAAAGGAAAAATCATTGGGACTGGAAATGTCGGTAATGTATCCTCTACTCTTATTGAAAATGTGTGTTTGGTTGAAAACTTGAAACATAATTTGCTTAGTATTAGTCAATTATGCTCTAAAGGATATAGAGTTATCTTTGATGAATCAAAATGTGTTATTGAGAATGCATGTGATGGGAAAGTCTTGTTTGTAGGAAATAGATGTGTTAATGTCTATACCATTAATATAGATTGTGCATCATTACATGATAAATGTCTCTCTGCATTGCATGATGATGGTTGGTTGTGGCATAGAAGATTAAGTCATGCAAGCATAGATTTAATTTCAAAAATCGTGAAAAATGATTTAGTTAAAGGTCTTCCAAAAATCAGTTTTCAAAAAGATAGAATTTGTGAAGTATGCTAATTTGGAAAACAAATCAAGACTTCCTTCAAAAGTAAGAATCATATCTCTACTTCAAAACCACTTCAATTGCTTCATATAGATTTGTTTGGATCTTCTAGATATGCTAGTTTAAGTGGTAAATATTATGCATTCGTAATTGTGGATGATTATTCTAGATACACATGGGTATTGTTCTTAGCTAATAAGGATGATGCCATTGATGCATTTCAAATTTTCTATAAAAAGGTTCAAAATGAAAAAGGTTATTCTATTACTTGTATTAGAAGTGATCATGGTGGAGAATTTGAAAATCATGCATTTGAAAATTTTTGTAATGACTTTGGCATTGAACATCATTTTTCATCACCTAGGACTCCACAACAAAATGGAGTAGTAGAAAAAAAGAATAGGTCTATACAAGAAATGGCTAGGACCATGTTGAATGAAAATTCTTTGCCTAAGTATTTTTGGGCCGAAGCCGTCAACACCGCTTGTTATGTTTTAAATCGGGTGTTGATTAGACCTAATCTTAATAAAACTCCATATGAGCTTTGGAAAGACAGAAAACCCAACATTAGTTATTTTAAAGTTTTTGGATGCAAATGTTTTGTTTTGAACACAAAAGATAATCTTGGTAAATTTGACCCAAAATCTGATGTTGGTATTTTTCTTGGTTATTCAAATTCAAGCAAAGCCTATAGAGTTTATAACAAAATAACTTTAGTTATGGAAGAATCTATGCATGTTACTTTTGATGAGTCTAACCCCTTCTCTACGGAGAAAGTCATTGTTGATGATAATGCGGAAGAAGAACAACAAAAAGAAGCATCAAATGACAACCAAGAAGACGCACCACATGGAATTCAAGAGGAACATCATGAAGAACCAAATGTAGAGCAAAATGAAGGTACTTCTCAAACACTCCCCAAGGAGTGGAGATATGTTTCCTCTCACCCTAAGGATGTAATTTTAGGAGATCCCTCACGAGGTGTTACCACTAGATCATCTCTTAGGAACACATGTGAGCATGCTGCATTTATTTCTCAACTTGAACCAAAATCCTTTGCGTATGCGGAAAATGATGAATCTTGGATTATGGCAATGCAAGAGGAGTTGAATCAATTTGAGAGAAAAAATGTGTGGGAGTTAGTTCCTAATCCAAAACATCAATCTATTATAGGCACTAAATGGGTATTTAGAAATAAAATGGATGAATCCGGTGTGGTTGTAAGAAATAAAGCTAGATTAGTAGCTCAAGGTTACAACCAAGAAGAATGAATTGATTTTAATGAAACTTTTGCACCTGTAGCAATGTTAGAATCCATTAGAATATTGTTAGCATATGCATGTCATAAAGATTTTATTTTATATCAAATGGATGTCAAGAGTGCTTTCTTAAATGGATATATTATGGATGAAGTTTATGTGAAACAACCTCCTGGTTTTGAAAATGAAAAATTTCCAGATCACGTGTATAAGTTATCCAAGGGTTTGTATGGTTTAAAACAAGCACCTAAAGATTGGTATGATAGGCTTAAAAACTTCTTGTTGGATAACGATTTTTCGATGAAAAAAGCGGACACAACTCTTTTTGTTAAGCATAAGAACCAAGACATACTTATTGTTCAAATTTATATTGATGATATTATTTTTGGTTCTACTAATGAGTTGTTGTGTAAAGAATTTTCATTATGTATGAGCCAAGAGTTTGAGATGAGTATGATGGGAGAGTTGAAGTACTTCCTTGGACTTCAAATCAAACAAAACGAGGAAGGAATTTTCATAAACCAAGCCAAGTACGTAAAAGATCTACTCAAAAAATTTGGCTATGATAATGGAACGGCAAAAAACATTCCCATGAGTACTACTATAAAGCTGGACAAAGATGAGAAAGGTAAGGAAGTTGATATCAAGACATATCGAGGTATGATCGGATCTTTACTCTACTTGACTGCTAGTAGGCCTGATATTATGTTTAGTGTATGCTTGTGTGCTAGATTTCAATCTTGTCTTAAAGAGTCTCACATGCTTGCTGTCAAACGCATTTTTCGATATTTAATTGGCACCATTAATCTTGGCCTTTGGTATTCTAGAGGAACTCATATTGATTTAACTTGTTATTCGGATGCCGATTTTGCTGGGTATAAGGTTGATAGAAAAAGTACTAGTGGAACATGTCACTTCCTAGGTCATTCTCTTGTCTCTTGGTTTAGTAAGAAACAAAACTCGGTTGCGCTTTCAACCACCGAGGCAGAATATATTGCCGCAGGTAGTTGTTGTGCACAAATTCTTTGGATGAAACAAACCCTTAGAGACTATGGTATTAAACTTGATCAAATACCTATCGTATGTGACAATACTAATGCTATAAATCTTTCCAAGAATCCCATTCAACATTCTAGGACTAAGCATATAGAAATTAGACATCATTTCCTTAGAGATCATGTTCAAAAAGGAGATGTTGTAATCATATTTTGTTTCTACTGAAAATCAGCTTGCGGATATCTTTACAAAACCTCTTAGCGAAGAGCATTTTATAAAGATAAGACATGAGCTTGGAATGATGAATGTTGCATCTTGATTTATGTTTTACTACATGGCTTGATATATGTTATTATATGGATTTATGCTTCATGAATTAAATAGCTTGATATGCTTGTAATTTTATGATTTTATGATTTCATGTTTCATGCATTAAATGGCTTATTGAAAAGTTTTAAATCTCAAAATGATTTAAAATTAATCAATTTTTAAAGCCAAAAATAAAATGGTGTGTGTAATACAAGTATAAGAGCTTGCCAAAAATCAATTAGAGCCAAATAGATTTCCAAGTCTAAACCGGTATATCAGTTCTTCTCATCCGGAAAGCCGCTCTCTTATTGATTTCTCTCGGGACAAGTTCCGGATAACCGGATTTAGCACCCGGTAAGCCGGATTAGCTTTGGTTACTCTCGGGTCATCATTCGGAAAACCGGATTTATCAATCCGGACAACCGGATTTACTAAGCATTCTCTCTGTCTCGAAAACAGATAACCGGTTCTTAAAATCCGAAAAACCAAATTCAAGAGGCAACTTTTTGCCTCAAACCGGACCACCGGTTAGCAAAACCGGAAAGCCGGATTCGCATGAAAAGCTTGCTGGATGAAAACTGGATTTCTGGTTCAAGACAATCCGGAAAGCCGAATTTGTAAAGTTTCAAATCTGTCTCAAAACCGGCCAGCCGGTTATGCAAACCGGCAAGCCGAATTCGCGCTTTTCACTTTCTGGACTTATTCGGCCAACCGGTTCAGGACAACCGGTAAGTCGATTTTCACTTGCTATCTTCTGAATCCAACCGGCAAGCCGGTTCGTGATATCCGGAACACCGAATTTGCGTGAAGCCCTTGCTGGAACAAAACCGGATTTTCGGTTAAAGCTCATCCGGCAAGCCGGTTTCGGTTTTCAAAGCTTCGGGTCACAACCGGCTAGCCGGTTAGTGAAAACCGGTAAGCCGGTTTCGGGGGCTATTTCAACTGTTCATCTTTCTTCTTCATTCGGCAATCCGATTCTTGTTCTCTCTCTAAAAACCGGTCCCTCTCTCTCATTTTTCACTCCAAAATCCACCATTTCTACTCAGTTTTGATGCAAATCAGTCCATAAATCCTAATCCCCATGTGTTCTTATGCCTAAAATCACACTCAAAATTAATTTTCAACATCTAAATCTTTAGATCCGAATCTCAACCTAAGGTTTAATCGAACATTTTCTCTCTCTAAAATTCTTCTCCTCAAGCCATTTTTTGATTCAAATTGCTTCTCAAAATCACTTTCAATCTTCATCATCTTCATTCTCTTCATCGTCTTTAACTCCAAATCAACCAAAATCCAAATGTCAAGCTCACGGTCGGTTCGAAGAAAAGGCAAGGAGCCGGTTCAACAAACTGACCGGCCACGGGAAGCAAGGGGCACCACCAATCAATCCAATTTCGAGTCCACACATTTTCAGAACCAGAAACATCTAGCCAAACGTTTTCACCAACAGTTCACGACTCGTGAGGTACTACAAACCTTTTTTATTTTACCGAATTGGTTAAATCATCTTAGTATTAGCAATAGTACTTTATTGCAATTGTTGGAAGATGTTGGTTGGCTTAATGCACTTGTTGTTGAGGAAAATGTATATCATGACTTAGTGAAAGTATTTTACTCGAATATGGATTGTTCTGCGGAGAAAGAGAATCGAGTAATCACCACAGTTGGAGGAGTTTTGATTGAATTTGATGATTCGGATTTGAACTCCATCTTAGGATCTTCCGATGATGGCCTAGACATTTTTTCTCCTAGGAAACCTCCTGATATTGATGAATATGTTTATATTGATGCTGTTAAAAATATATGTCGTCGTGTCGACCTTTCCGATGAAGATTGTACTGTCCATTTTCGCACCTAATGTCTTTGTCTTCAAACCTGGATTTTAATTTGTTTTATTAAGAGTATTGTTCTTCCTAGATCCGGCCATTTGGATGAGGTCTCTCATATGGATGTCGCCTTGCTTGATTGTATTCTTAGACATCGTCCAGTCGACTTAGGATATACCATTGTCCGAAACATGCTCAGCATACCTAAGTTTGATATTGTTTTTGAATTTCGGATTTGGACCTATTTGAAACTATTTAAATATTTTGGGTCATTCTATAATTTCACATAGTTTGGGTGAAATCATAATTTCAGAAAGTTTTGGGATTGACAAAGCATTATTTAAAATTCTGAAATTGGATCTATTTGCAAACTTTCATAACGTTTTGGGCCATAATATAGTTTTATAAAGTTTTGGGGTCAAACTGTAAAATTAGAAAATATTTCACTGTAGCAGTTACTATAGCAAGCGGCTAACCGGATCCTGACAAACGGAAATCCGGTTTTGAGGCAGAATTTATCCAAATCGAAAGCGGCTAACCAGATCCTGACAAACGGAAATCCGGTTGTTGGGCAGTAAGCTTCTGAGCATAAGCGGCAATCCGAATTTGACAAAGCGGGATACCGGATGTTCAGAAATTTAAAATTGTGGCTGTAACGGTAACATTAAGCGGCTAACCGGATGTCCATAACCTGCAATCCGGTTACGACCAAAATGTGCATAACGGCTAGTTTTTGAGCTCAAACTATAAGAACTCAAATCCAACTCATTTTCAACTCCTCCAACAAGCTAAAACAAAAAGCACACGAGATATCTTGAGTCTTCAAACTTACAAAATACAAACATTGAATCATTTCTTGTTCTTCATTTTTGAATATCTACTCATTGAGTGAGTTTTATTGTAACTCTCATTTATTCATCTCAATTGTAAGAGTTTGAGTGTGTGAGACACTTGAGTGAAGAGATTGAGAGATAATCTCTTTGTTGTAAAAGTTCATTGACACCTTGAAGTCAATTGTAATCGGTTGAAGCCTTGGAAAGGCTTGGATAGTGAAATCCTGAAGTTTGGATCGCTTGGAGGCGTGGACGTAGGCGGGGATTGCCGAACCACGTAAAAATTCGCGTGTTTGTTTCTCTTCTCTCTTACTCTTTAATTATTGTGCTTTTATTGAACTTATTGCTTTCAATTTTTATTAAGACATTAGATTGCTTGTTTTGTAGATTTGCTAGGATAATTTTTTAAATTCCAATTCACCCCCCTCTTGGGTTGCACACTTATATTTCATTGACACCAAAATAGAACCCATTTATTTTATCCCATCCATATAGTACAGTAGATGTCTCATTTTTGTATGTGTAAGAAGTGGTAATTCTTTTGTTTGACATGCAAGAAAATTGAAACACCATCTTATAAAAAACTTTGTATCTATGAGAGCATTTTGCTTCAGTGAAAGAAATTGTGAGCCCCGCTTTTACATTCGCTTCTGAAGGTTTATTGTGTAAGAAAAAGTTATATTTTCTTTTTTAATTTTCTTTTAAGGTTTGATTTAATTTTTTAAACTTATTCTACATTTTTTTCATATTCTTTTCTTTCTTCTATTGTGTTTTTTTATTAAGCTTAAAACTTTGTTTGGAGGCTAGAAGCTTCGAGAGTAAAGAAAAAAAGGGCAAAAGGGAAAACGGTTTTACTTTTTAGGCAAATGTTCTTGGTACAAGTGTTTATCTTTTTATTTATTTACTTTAAAATTTGAGCTTTGAGGTTCTTTGCATGTTTTCTTAAGCATGTTAAAGATGTTGGGAAATTATGCTCTTTAAAAGCATATGTGTTTATTTAATTGTAATAAACATTTTTCTGATTAATAAAATTAATGAGGTATTTTATTCAAATATCTTAATTGCATTTATATTTGTATTAAAGTCCATTTAATCATATTATATGTATTTATGTGATCACCATGTGGATTCACAGAAGACATAAATACAAGTTATCTTATGATTAAATAAATTTAAGTTCGCAGTTGATAAATAAAGTTTGGCACTTTATTTAGGTATAAACTGTAATAAATTCATTGAATGATTTATCTTAATCATGTATGAATTTATTGATGTAGTACGACTACATTGAACTGGATCACATATGAGATTTAATTAACTTTGTAATAACTGTCAGACTTATTAAATCTCATAGGTGTTGATTTTACTGTAATCTTAATCTTGAGTTAATTATGATTTCATGATTGTGATTGTTATTCCATTTGAGTTACCAATGGGCACGACACATCCTTGTGGTCAAGATTACCCGGTATCTTGGTGGGAGCAATTATGAGTATTGGAGTTATAGATTAACAATATAGAATTTGTACAACACATCTCTTGATAGGTTTTCGACACTTGATCATAGAATTCTCTGGCCAGAGTGTGTCAACATATTTAGTATGTTGAAAATGATATTCTAATATCCCTCATCAGCCTCCAGAACAACTCACGCCAGCCACCAGTCCCTGGCCGTTTGTGTAATGGGGCATAGACATCATTGGTCCAATGCCAATGGGCAAAGGGCAAACCACATTCGCCATGGTAACAGTGGATTACTTTACTAAATGGGCGGAAACAAAACCTTTGGTGGAAATTACAGAACAAAAGACACCGAATTTTGTATGTAGATTTAGAATCCCTTAAGCTATTGTCACAGATAATGGAAAGCAATTTGACAATCCTCGCTTTAAGGGATTATGTCAGAGTCTTGGAATCAAGAACTTATTTTCTTCACTAGCCCACCTTCAATCTAACAGGCAAGTAGAGGCTATTAATAAAATAATCAAGCACCACTTGAAGACCAAGTTAGAAAAACATAAGGAAGCCTGGGCAAATCTACTCCCATTCATATTGTGGTTTTATAGAACAACGCATACAACAACAACTGGAGAAACACCATATTCTCTAGTGTTTGGACTGGAGGCAGTAGTTCCAGTTGAAATAGGGATGCCATCATATAAAGTGCAACACTTTCAACCAAAACAAAATGAGGAGCAGTTAAAATTTAACCTAGACTTGCTGGGAAAAAAAAAGAGAACAGACCCGACTTAGAGTTGCAGCATATAAGTAAAAAGCAGCTCGATATTTTAATTAAAAAGTAAATCCAAGAAGCTTCCGGGTTGGGGACCTGGTCTTTAGAAAAGTATTTTAGAGCACCAAAGAGTATAATGTTGGAGTGATAGGCTCGAACTAGGAGGGTCCCTATAAAATAACATAAATTGTTTGTCTTGGACCTTACAGGATAAACGATATGAGTGGAGTTGTGCTCCCGCATCTTTAGAATGCAGAGCATTTAAAGATCTGCTATCGGTAGAAAATTTATTAATTTCTTAGTAGTGATAATAAGGCCCTCTTTGAGCCTTCGGAAAGTTTAATTGTTACCAAAGGATCGTTCATAGTCAAACTAATAGCTATTTATTAATAAAATATTTTTTCTCAATCTATATTGTTTTTTTTTTTATTTTCCTGTTCTAATAAGAAAGAAGCAGGAAAAAATAAGAGCAAATTCTAAGCAATTTCTTGGAAAAATTGAAGCGAATTCCTGGTGCAGGAAAGGTTAAAACAAATGTTAAATCAAGTTTCATGGTGTAGGAAAAGTTAAAGCAAATTCTTGATGTAGGAAAAGTTAAAGAAAATTTCACTTTTCCTGGTCGAGGAAAAGTTAAAAAAAATTTCCTATTGAAGGAAAAGTTAAAGCAAATTTCTAGTGCAGGAAAAGTTAAAGCAAAAATTAAAGCAAATTTCAAAGCCTGGTGCAGGAAAAGTTAAAGCAAATTGAAAAAGTTAAAGCGAATTTCCTCGTGAAAAAGTTAAGCAAATTCCATCAAAGAAAAGTTAAGTAAATTTTCCTGGGAAAAGTCAAGTAAATTTCATAAAATTTAAGCAAATTCTAAGCGACTTCCCCATGTAGGAAAAGTTAAGCAGAAAAGTTAAGCCTTAAAAGTTAAGCAAATTCCTGGTTCAAGAAAGGTTTAGTGTAGGAAAACATTAAAAACATTCAGGTGACAACAAAGGTAAAAAAGAAAAAAATGACAACTTCGTAAGTTCATAACAAGAGATGTGGGAAATAGAGGCATTATATAATCCCACTAGCCTGGTACAAAAGAAAAAAAAAAAGAGGGGGACCATCATGTTATGATCAGTCCTCGTCTTTATCATCTTTTACAAAGCTATAGTCAAGGAGGGGATAATGACTTTCCATCATTACTTTTACCTTGGCAGCACCCTTCAGAAATTCCTCATCAATAATATTGGCAAACTCAGCAGAAGTCTTGTATTTCTCTATAGCTGAAGCTTTGGCTGTCGACATTTGAATATTAAGTTGATTAAGGGAGTTAGACAAATCTTGAATCTTAGATTGGGATTGATCCCTCATATTGTCATAATCAGTTTTCATAGTATCATAGTTTGCCTTTAGTTGCGCCACACGAGCTTTTTCTTCAGCTAAGTTTTCCTATAGCTCAGCAATCCACCTTTTAAAGGCTCGCCCTGATTCAATTAGTGAATTTCTTTCTAACATCAAACTTTTAATTCTTTTTCTGAATACTTGGATGGCACAGGAAAGTTGCAGTGAAATGAATAAGGAATTTTAATAGATAGACATCTTTTTAAAACACCAAGAGTAAGGAAGCATAAGGTACCTGACAGATGTTGTTTAGCATGATGTCGGTTAGATCACAATTTTCAATACGCCTCATGTCGTTGGAAGAAATGTACTGATGCCAAAGTTGGTTGAAAGAATTGAGATATATCTGAGCAGAGTCATCCCAAGCAAAACTGGGTAAGCCTCTAAGTAAGGTCCCTTGGCTGGAATCTGATAGGAAATTAGCAGAAACTAATATGTTGGTAGTGGCATAAGCACTAACAAATGGTGGATACACAACCATATTAATAGTTGGTTGAGATAAGGTCTCTTGCTGAGGATGATTGGGAAAAGCAGCTTGGGAAGATGACCCTCCAACATCAAAGGTAGGCTTATCCCTTAGCTTTCTACTAATCTTAGCAAGAGAAAGCTTTTCAATCTTCTTCTTTTTACGAGCTCAGTCGTTCCCAGAAGACATGGTTAAAGAAAGAGTAATAATATAGCCACAAACTCTTGTACAAATTTATTTTGTACAAACTGATGTGGCATGATAAAATTGGTTGAATTAAATATGTTTGGACCCACATAATTTATTTTTATTATTTTGTATTTTCATTCAACCAATGAATTAATGCCAAATCAGTTTGTACAAGAATTTGTGATTGTATCATCACTCTTAAAGAAAAAAAAGAGAGAAAAAAAAAGTATATGAGTTTCTGTGTGATCAAAAATGTGGAAAAAGAGCATAAACTCGCCTCTAAGAGAATCTATAAGGTGTGCAAGGGAGATAAAATTAAAAATTGATTAAAAAAACCAGGTTGGGAGAGATATGTCCAAGATCTATATTCTAATGGAATATTGAGGACACTCAACAACAACTCTCTCTCATTATCAAAGATAACAATGGAAAGGGTAGGTGTATTCCAAGTTACCGAAAAAAAAAATTTAAGTTAGTGAAGCTGCGAAATAACATATTAAAATAGTGCCCAGATAGTTACCTGGGATACAAAAATTCGTTTGAACCCGGTATTCAGGGTTTATATAACTAAATTCCCCAAAATCCCAATCTCCACCGGCAAAAAACCATGAGTCTTTCTAAGAACCCCCAGAAGATTTCTTTTAGACAATTAAGGGAGGAAACTTAGGCCAGGTGCACACGTAATACCAACCATTAATAGAGAGCCTCAATTAGGATTGAGGATGGCCATTAGTTGGTAAAAAAAATTGAAATTGTTGGAAGGTGGGGCCAGGAAGGTTTCTTTGTTTCCAAAGGATGTACATGCCTATCACAGGATGCCATACAATCAGACTTGAGCAGGAGCGCACTTAATACCAACCATTAATAGAGAGCCTCAATTAGGATTGAGTATGGCCATTAGTTGGTAAAAAAAATTGAAATTGTTGGACGGTGGGGCCAGGAAGGTTTCTCTGTTTCCAAAGGATGTACATGCCTATCACAGGATGCCATACAATCAGACTTGAGCAGGAATGCACTTAAAGTTGCTAAGCATGTACCTGAGAAAAAGATGGAAAGGGAGTCTCACACTATGGGTAAAAAAGTCAAGGTGCATGGTGACAATGCCGGGAGGAGGATGGCTAGGTTTATCGTTTTCTCCAGCCCTTTCTAAGGAAATGGAACAAGGTATGCCGTAAGAAACACATAAGGATTCGAGTAACATTTCACCCATATGGTTAACCTCTTCATCTGTGCTCCACTCGGTAGAGACAGAAAAGGGACCAGTAGAGACAGAAGGGGGAAAAAAGAAGTAGGGGTAAAGTTTACGGCGAATGGTTGACTGGTTATAGGCTGATAATTATCCTCTTCTAAAGGACATTCACAAAGCTTAGATTCAGAAAAGTCTTGAGAATTCGATCACATTATTGATCAAACCAAAAAAAAAAAAGGAAAAACAATAGCAAATAATCACACACAAAAAAAGAATAGATAAACAAAACTTGAAAAAAAAAGTTGATTGTTGAACGAGAGAGAAAAGACCAAATCTCTATAAGTAAGAGATGGGTTCGTTGGTGGGTAGGAGAGGCTTTTTCTAATGTATAAATATGTGAGGAAATAGCTCTTTTTGAGCTTGAAAAATAAAGCTCCAACAGAGAATAAAGCTCCAAAAGAGCTAGGGGGCAGTTGATGTCGAAGAGAAAATTGAGCATGCAAATCTATGGAGTATGGAGCATGAAAGCATGAAAAAAAATTAATTAAAGTGGAGCATGGACAGGAACCAAGAAAAGTCAAAGGTAAAAAGTAAAAAGTATAAAAAAGACAAAAGTCATCGAGAACCAAGAACTAGGAACCAAGAAAAGTTAAAAGTGAAAAGTGGAAAGTATGAAAATGACAAAAGTCACAAGAACCAGGAACCAAGAACTAAGAAAGTAAATAAAAACCAGGAACCAAGAACCAAGAAACATGGCCTACAGGACACAAGGGAAGCAAAGCGTAATAAAATTCTAATTAATCTAGAAGCTTGGAGCCCACTTTGAGAAGGAGACAAAAATAGACTTTAAATGAAATTCTAATTAAGTAGGAAAAGTTGACCAAAATAAAGAATTAGTGAAGACTTAGGATACTCAAAAATTGTATTACAAATAGAAAGCTCTAGAGGTATAAAGGACAAGCGAAAAAAAAAATTAAAAAGGCGAGTAGTAAGAAAGAAAAACTATGTTGTAATCATTATTCAGTAGTGGAATTTGCTCTCTTAACTCTCGTGGACGTAAGCCAAGTGCTGAACCACTCAAATTCTTGATGTTTTATTCTTTATATCCTTCCCTTTATTCAATTTTTTTTGTTGACCAAAAATTAGGGTCAACAATGTATGTGTGCATGGGCCGTATGTATGTAATTAACATCCGTTCCAAAATTTTCTTCATTCAAAATCGTAGATATGTCAAGTTTTCATCATATGAAATTATGAACCAATAATTTTCATATTATCTCATCATTTTAAGGCTACACACAGCATTTGAAACTCACAAATAAGCAGCAACGATCAACAATCCCAAACTGGTACAGTGTGAAACTCTATTATGCAGTTTTTTTTGTGTGCTATTAATTAGAACTTTTTTTTTCCCTTAACAAAGATTTGGATAGAGTGATAGAGTGGGGAATCTTACCAACTAAACACCAACTCTTATCTCTTTTATTATTATTATTCAAATTTAAATGACTATCACAGATGTAATAATATGCATTCACAATTAATCGAGCTACGTCTAGGGCAAACTATTAATTGGAATTTTTCACTTTTGAAGAAATAGAAACTGTATTTGCTTATACACATGCTTGGATAGATGTGATAACGTAACCTCGAGTTCTTCTTATGTATGTATGAATTAGGAAGTCTTCTCTAATTCCAATTGGTTGGTAGAGTTCTTATTTTTGACGGTCAAATGGCAAGCAATTTCAAAATTTATTCACAAGAACAAACTCGAGAAATACATAAATAAATATTAAACAGTTAGATTTGGAATTATATATATAGATTTATTTGCAAAATAACTGATACTTTTAAAAAGTTAAAAAGAAAATGTATCAAGACCTTTGCTCTTGCAAGAAAAGTGGGAAGCTCAATATTTGATGGATCGTATTTACTAATTCAAAATTAAAGGCCTAGTAAAATATGTTTACCAATTCAATACATTGGGTAAGGATCACACATGAATTCGTTGTTTCATTTAAGAGCTCTATGTATATACATATATGTATGTATGTAAGCATATATATATAAAATAAAAATTGTAATATAGAATATATTATCTTGTAGTATATTAAAATCTGTATTTATATATATATACACACATAACGCTGATTTGGTCTAGGTTCCAGGACCTTAATAAATTCCAAGAAAGTTATTAAACCATGTATATTGAAAGTCTGGAAAAATTAATTCTCAGTAAATTTGCGAAGCTCTCAGCTCCCTATTTAGAAGCTCTCATCTCCCTATTTAGAAAATGTCACCCGTTAAGTTGACAGCTACAAGACAACAAACAAAAGAAAGCAGAATGTGAACATAGAAGTTGATAACGGTGTGATGTGGCTGACTGTGACACATGAATCTGTGATGTGGCTGATTGTGACACATGAATCTTCAACTACGTGTCATACATTTAGTGGCTTATGATGTATTAGTTGGCATCACTACAAGAAAACAAGTAATAAATGACAGACAGTTTACGATAGATTCAGCTTATATCATAATAATATAATAGAATCGTAATAGAATTTTTAATCTATTATAAATTAATGATGGTTCTGTAACAATATTATTTTCTCTCATAAATTTATGATAGTTTTATGATATAATTATTGTTTATTACAAATTTATGATAAAATCATGATAAAAAATTTCTTTATCAAGAAATTATGATAAAAAAATTAATTTGACTATGTTTGACCTAAAGTTTAATATATTATTTTATTTAAAAAAACAAAAGGGTGCATTTTAATAATTCAAAAATGAAAAAAGAGAAAAGAAAACACGTCTTGACCCAAGCCCCAAAATCACTAACACTTACACCCAAACACAACACTCTCTCACGACCAAACCCTAGAAATCAACCTTGCGCTCAATCGATCGACCAAAACACCATCCTTTCGCCGTCATTCAAGTATATTGTAACTATGCCAGTAATGTTGTTTAAAAATTATAGCCCGTTGCTGTCGGCACCATTTTGCTAGTGGTATTGAAACCCTAGAACTAAACTCTCACCTTCTCAATTGATGGAAGAATGCCACCATTCTGCCACCATTTAAACCATTTACTCTCGATTACACTCTCGTTTTGCATTGTTTCTTAGTCTCTTTGTCCTTTCAGCGTCACCATCACTCTTGTTTCACTTCGTGAAGGTAAATGCTTGTAGTGTTTTTTTCAATTTGTCCTTTGATTTTGGGTGTAGAATCGATTAGGTTTTGTAATATGAATGAGTTTGCTGAATAAATTCATTGGGTTTGACTTGCATGAAATGGTGACAAATTTTCCTTTGTAAATCTGACATAGTGATGAAGAAATCGATGAAAACTTATTGAATAGAAGTGGGTTTGAATTTTTTTTTTCAGATTTTGACCCACATTTAATCATAGCGAAATTAGGTGCTATTATTTTGAATTTTTACCCTTGTAATTTGGAATCGTTTCAGACTGTACCTCTATTAAATGTTGTAACACATTTTAATTTAGATTATTTTGTAGCAAGACCGGTGACAGCGACTGTTTTCTTACTGTAGGATTGTACTCAGTATATGAACTTTGAACAGAGCATTGCATGTATTGAAGATTACATGGTAACACATGGTCCTTTTGACGGTTTGCTGGGTTTCTCTCTGGTGGGCACCGGAGAACTTGAACTATTTTTGGTTTTATTTTCTTTGAGTTTATTGCTACTTGCAGCAATTGTGTTCAGTTTCTAATTTGACCAATGAGATTTTAGGGAGCATTTATAGCAGCTGCTTCACCGGGAATGCAAGCAGAGGTAATTAAAATGTCAATTATTATTGTTGCTTAATTTTATCCCGTTCCTAATTTTGAGGAGGAAAACGAGATTTGATGATTTTTTATTTTATTTATTTTATTTTTATCACTAATGCGTTCAATTTCTGAAACTGTAGGGAGTGGCTTTTACAAAAGTGCCAAAGATAAAGTTTGTGATATTAATAGTTGGGGCTAAATTCCTAGGATTCGAGTTCGGGCAGCCTAAGCTTGTGGTTAATGCATTTTCATCCCCAGTTCAGTGCCCATCTCTTCATATTATAGGTCAGCACAAGATTCAAAAACTCTGAATAATTTCTATTGTTTACAAGCTTCCAAGGAAAGAATACAAAATTAAGCTTATGGCATCAATCATTAATCTTGAAGCTTAATGGATTTTTTCATTTTTCAAGGCATTGTCACATTTCAATTTTCAAGGTCACATGTTCCTGTTACATGTCCGGGAAAATTTGTAACGAACCATGACATGATTGTGTTTTCAGTGCTGTAACACATTTTAATTTAGATTATTTTCAAAATAATCTAAATTAAAATGTGTAACGCAGCATTTCCGCATCTTTTGTCGGAAATGACGGAGGTCAGTTTCATTTGTTCTGTTTTGTTTTCTGTTTGATTTTTGTCTCAATAGTAACTTTTAATGTCCCAAGTTGCTGATTTTTTGGTGCTTGTAGTGCCTGAAAGAGTTAGAGTGGTAGTGAGATTGTGGCCCCGAAATGCAGAAGAGACCGTAGCAGATGCCGATTTTGCTGATTGTATTGAGCTGCAGACAGAGGTAGTCTCATTCTCGTTTTAATTGCTGAGTTTCTGTGTGATTGTTAAAATTTCACTTTGATTCTTATATATGGTGTTTCTGAGCTCTGTGCTAGGTTATAGGCTGCCATTAATCATTTTGGGCTTTTGCTCTACCTCAACTTAAGAGGTTGAAACTTCGAAAGAACAATTGGAACTCAAACACTTATGAATTCGATGAGGTTTTTACTGAATTTGTATCACAGAAGCGTGTTTATGAAGTCGTTGCCAAGCCTGTTGTGGAGGTCTGTTATGGTCGGTATAGTTGTCAATATTTTAACACCATTTTTCAATCCAGCAATATATGCTTCATTAAGTTTTTTTGTAGACACGACATTATTTTTTTAGCTTCAAAATCGTAGCAATATTCCTTTTAGAATATATCATGCCTTGTGTAGCAATCTCTGAAGCGAAATTTGCTACAGGGCTTTCGAATTTCTCTATAAGCCACCAATTTTAAATATTTGTTCTTTAATGGGTTTAGCAGCAGCATCAGCAGTGGCAAAGGCCGTGGCGGAGGGGGAAAATCAAGTGCCCAATTTCCTTATTGGTTTAAGCGTGAAGATGGGAAATTGTTGCTAGTAAATGAGGTGCAAGCAGATGTTGTGTTAGTAGCAGATGGTACAGGGAACTTTACTAAGATAATGGATGCCGTGTTGGCAGCAGAGGATTATAGTATGAAAAGATTTGTGATTTACATCAAGAGGGGTGTGTATAAAGATAGCTCTGTTTTAATTTTTTTATATTTTATAATGGTTGTTGTTAAGGATTGTAGTGTAGATGTTATGCATTTGATAACATTGGGTATTTTGATTGATTTTGTATAGATTTATTTGCTAGTTATGGTTTGGAATGTTGCTGGATATGTGGATGGAATTAGAGTGCTATTGGAAGATGGTGGTTGCTGGGTATGGGTTGGAGTGTTGCTGAGTGTCTGCATTGGAGTGTTGGAGTGTGGCCGTTGGAGTATTCCCACTGGAAGAGGGAATTACTGCTGGAAGTCAAGCTTAAAGTCTTGCTGTTGGAATATTTCCGTTAATTTTTAGAAGTTTTGTTGGGTAACTTGGCTTGGTTTCTGGGGTTATAACTTAACTGTGTTGTTTTATATTTGAGATTTTTTTTTTTTAATTTAAGATGTTTTATTATGTATTCATGGTGATTACATTGGATACTTGATTGACACTAAAAAGTGTACATTTAATAAGGATAAAATTAATAATTTTTTCACTTATTGTGTCGATTAATACGCCTCCCGATCATCACACAATTCAATATGTATATATAATATAAAAATAAAATAAAATATTAATATTAATATTAATAAAAGAAAAGAAAAGAAGATGATTCCCTTGCCTTTTAAAGGCAAGGGATGCAAGCGAATGAGAGGGGAGAGATTGAGAAGCTTAAGCCGAGAGAGAGAGTTGTAGCCAAGAGGGAATTGAAAAATTTTTGTCTTTTTTTTTTTTTTCTTTTCTTGTTTCCTTTTGTATCAATTTTTCTTGTAACATATTTTAAAAGTTTATCAAATAAAAATAGTGTTGTGTTTTCTTTCAATATGAGTGGTTAATTTTACAAAGACGAGGTGAAAAGTGAAGTTTAAAATTTTAAACTATTAAATTTATTATTTTCTCAAATGAGTTTTTAAGTTTATTTTATTCTTTTCTAGTTATTTTTATGTCATGTTAATTTATAAATTTCTTTGGATCTGTATGGTATTTTGACATAATGTCGACATATTAATATAGTTGGGCACTTTAGGTACTTTATTCCATATTTATCCACACACATAAAATTAAATTATATAATAATTAACTGGTATAAGTGAGGGCAAAATATAAATGAGAGAGTATTAAAATTATAGTTTGAATACAGAGAGTGGATCTCGAACCTTAGCATATTTTTAAATTGATTTCAAATAATTTCTTTTTCCCACAATTAATTTTCTTAGTTTTAAATTGATTACTGAATTTAAAATTCCTTGTGGTTTGACCCCGGACTCACCGGATTATATTATAACTAGACACTCTTATACTTGGGAGTAATACACTTTTGAGTTGTGTCAATACTATATGTATCTCTTTTGAATTTGTTGGATTGAATAGATTTTAATTAATATTATTTATTTTTAGTTTTTGTTCCCATATTCATTTTATCAATTAATTAAATATGTAAACAGGAATTAATTAATAAATTATAATTATAATATAATGTTTTTAAAAGATAACTCTATGACGGAAAATAACCATCATAAAGTCTGTCACAAAAAGTTTTCTGCCAAAATTTTAGATATATATTAACAAATGATAATTGAACTTCCCACCAAAAATTTTAAATATTTGTTCTTTAATGGGTTTAGCAGTGGCAAAGGTCGTGGTGGAGGGGGAAAATCAAGTGGCCAATTTCCTTATTGGTTTAAGCGTGAAGATCGGAAATTGTTGCTAGTTAATGAGGTGCAAGCTGATGTTGTGGTAGTAGCAGATGGTACAGGGAACTTTACTAAGATAATGGATGCCGTGTTGGCAGCAGAGGATTATAGTATGAAAAGATTCGTGATTTACATCAAGAGGGGTGTGTATAAAGGTAGCTCTGTTTTAATTTTTTTTATATTTTATAATGGTTGTTGTTAAGGATTGTAGTGTAGATGTTATGCATTTGATAACATTAGGTATTTTGATTGATTTTGTATAGATTTATTTGCTAGTTTGGTTTGGAATGTTGCTGGGTATGTGGCTGGAATTAGAGTGCTATTGGAGGATGGTGGGTTGCTGGGTATGGGTTGGAGTGTTGCTGAATGTCTGCATTGGAGTGTTGGAGTGTGGCTGTTGGAGTATTCCCACTGGAAGAGGGCATTACCGCTAGAAGTCAAGCTTAAAGTCTTGCTATTGGAATATTTCCGTTAATTTTTAGAAGTTTTGTTGGGTAACTTGGCTTGGTTTTTGGGGTTATAACTTAATTGTGTTATTTTATATTTGAGATTTTTTTTTAATTTAAGATGTTTTATTATGTATTCATGGTGATTACATTGGATACTTGATTGACACTAAAAGGTATACATTTAATAAGCATAAAATTATTAGTTTTTTCACTTATTGTGTCGATTAATACGCGACCATCACATAATTCAATATGTATATATAATATAAAAATAAAATAAAATATTAATATTAATAAAATAAAAGAAAAGAAGATGATTCCCTTGCCTATAAAAGGCAAGGGATGCAAGCGAATGAGAGGGGAGAGATTGAGAAGCTTAAGCCGAGAGAGAGAGTTGTAGCCAAGAGGGAACTGAAGAATTTCTATATTTCTTTTCTTTTATTTTCTTGTTTCCTTTTGTATCAATTTTCCTTGTAATATATTTCAAAAGTTTATCAAATAAAAAGAATGTTGTGTTTTCTTTCAATATGAGTGGCTATTTTTACTAAGATGAGATGAAAGGTGAAGCTCAATGTTTCAAACTAGTAAATTTATTATTTTCTCAAATGAATTTTTTAGTTTATTTTATTCTTTTCTAGTTATTTTTATGTCATATTAATTTATAATTTTTTTTGGATCTGTATGGTATTTTGACATAATGTCGACACATTAATATAGTGTAGCACTTTAGGTACTTTATTCCATATTTATCCACACACATAAAATTAAATGATATAATAATTAACTGGTATAAGTGAGGGCAAAATATAAATGAGAGAGTATTAAAATTATAGTTTAAATATAGAGAGTGGATCTCGAACCTTAGCATATTTTTAAATTGATTTCAAATAATTTTTTTTCCTCACAATTAATTTTCTTATTTTTAAATTGACTACTGGATTTCAAATTCCTTGTGGTTCGACCTAGGACTCACAGGGTTATATTATAACTAGACACTCTTATACTTGGGAGTAATACACTTTTGAGTCGTGTCAATACTATATGTATCTCTTTTGAATTTGTTGGATTGAATAGATTTTAATTAATATTATTTGTTTTTAGTTTTTTGTTCTCATATTCATTTTATCAATTAATTAAATTTGTAAACAGAAATTAATTAATAAATTATAATTATAATATAATGTTTTTAAAAAATATAACTCTATGACGGAAAATAACCATCATAAAGCCTGTCACAAAACATTTTCCGCCAAAATTTTAGATATATATTAACAAATGATAATTGAACTTCGCACCAAAAATTTTTAAAAAAGGCGCGAAATTTAAATAAATTCAAATTTTAATTAAATTATTTTTTACATTAAAATATTATGTGATGTATATATGACCGTAAAATACCATCATAAATTCATGATGGAAAATTATTCTGTCATAAATTAATGACAGTAACATAGATAACGGATGAACTGTCTGTCATGCACCCCCTTTTATGACAGTTATTTCCCATCATCTATTACTTGTTTTCTTGTAGTGCACCATCATTAGGGCATTAATTTTGGCTGACGATCTTTTCCTACACTACAAGAAAACTGCTAATAGATGACAGACAACTTATAACAGATTTTGGGTATATCATAAAATTATGATAGACTTGTGACATAATTTTCAATCTATCATGAATTAATGATTGCTTTGTGATAGAATTATTTTCTATCACGGATTAGTGATGGTTTTATGATAGAATTATTTTTTTATCATGAATTAATGATGAGTTTGTGATAGAATTATTTTTTTATCATGAATTAATGATGGTTTTATGATAGAATTATTTTTTATCACAAATTATGATTTTTTTACTTAGCTACGTGTCGACTTATAATTCGTTACTTAATATGTATTACACTATATAATTTCTAAAGTATAAAATGAAAAAGTGAACCCTAAATCTACTTTAATTAAACACGCTACTTATTAAGTTGTTGCCGCCGCTCCCCTACTGCTCTTCGATTTCTGCGAACGAGATTTCCATTGTACGCAGCAACGTTTTCGACGCTTGCACCAATCTCATTCTCATCCCCTTAGACGGCCATCCCGTCTCCGTTACAACCATTCTAATGTCGTCGTACTTCAAGGCAAACAAGGCAGCAAAAACAACGCCGATTTGGGCATCGAAGAGGCTGAACTAACGAAAAAGGTGTTTTAGTGATAATTTTCTGTAACTATTTTAGTGATGCCTACTAGTGTGTTTTATTTAGTCATTTAAAAAAAAAGGTGTCCTCGTAAATTCTAATTTTCTTGTTCTTTGCATTCTTTACGAGTGGTTGTGTTGGTAGTTCTACATTGTTCTGTTTCAGTTCTATATGCAGGAATATTATTCTTGTGCCTTAAAATTTCACACTTCTTGTTTTTATCAGGTAAAGAAAAGAAACTCAGAAGAAAGCTCTACGCAGTGGACTACAGGGATCGCTGAGGTTCAGCTCCCAACTGAGTATGTTGGGTTCCCTCTCTCTCTCTCTCTCCCTCCTTAGAGAATTGGTATTTTGAGTTCACTTGAAGATAAGCTCTGGAATGTAATGGTGATATTTTACAGAGTTATGCCTAGCAAGTGTTTGATAGAATTCCTAAAAGGATAAAAATTGTTATAGGCTTTTATTTATGAGAGGTTCTACCTTTAAATACAACTGAGGGACTTGAAAATTGCAAGGAGCCGATTTAACAGACATCTTTTTTTAACAGTGGTCTTAACTTGTGTACAAACTTGATGAGCTTGGATAATGAATGTCCCTTTTACAGTGAACTCAATGACACCAAAATAGAACCCATATATTTTATCCCATCCATATAGTACAATCGATGTCTCATTTTTGTATGTGTAAGAAGTGGCAATTCTTTTGTTTGATATGCAACAAAATTGAAACACCATCTTATAAAAAACTATGTATCTATGAGAGCGTTTTGCTTCAGTGAAAGCAATTGTGAGCCCTATTTTTACATTCGCTTTTGAAGGTTTATTGTGTAAGAAAAAACTATCTTTTCTTTTTTAATTTTCTTTTAATGTTTGATTTAATTTTTTAAACTTATTCTACCTTTTTTTTCATATTCTTTTCTTTCTTCTATTGTGTTTTTTTATTAAGCTTAAAACTTTGTTTGGAGGTTAGAAGCTTCGAGAGTAATGAAAAAACGGGCAAAAGGTAAAAAGGCTTTTACTTTTTAGGCAAATGTTCTTGGTACATGTGTTTATCTTTTTATTTATTTACTTTAAAATTTGAGCTTTGAGGTTCTTTGCATGTTTTCTTTAGCATGTTAAAGAAACATTGTTTTAGAGATAAAAAGCTGAAAGTCAAAGAGTGTGTTTGGTTTCCTTTGTTTTCTCTATAATTTTTGAATAATGGGTTTGGAACACTAGCATTTTAATGTGGTGACAAATTAATAAAACCTTTAATTTATTGTTCTATTGTTGGGTTAAATTGATGAAAGATCTAGTTTATTATTTTAAGGGATTGAAAATTTGCATTTTTTAATAATGATTGTCCATTCAATGCATGTGAAATTCTGCATTCTAACTTTAATTATAAATGTCTGGAGTGAGTCTTTTGTGAAGATATTCGCATTTCACAAAATGTGAACTTTTAGGTGTGTGCACTTATAACTCTGTAGAATTCAAGCAATCCAGAAAATATGAACATCCATATTTTAAAAAATTTAAATAAAGATGTGCCTTATTCTAATTCACTATATTCTTAAATAATGCTTGTAGTTTGTATCAGTTCATGTATTTATTCCAATCATTTTTTCTATTATGCATTTTCAACATTTCATGTTTGATTATGCATGTAAAGTTCATATGCGAATGCTATTATGCAATGTGCCTTTTATTAAGTTTATAAATTGGGTTGATTGATTCTGCATAAACCTGTTTGCGGGATTTAGGTTGGAATGTGGCTGGGTATATAGCTGGAATTAGAGTGCTGTTGGAAGATGGCAGTTGCTGCCTATGAGTTGGAGTATTCCTATGTGTGTGGTTGCTGGAATATGGTATTTTAGCTGAGAGTTTTGCTGGAAGGCTTGCTGTTGGAATACTTGCATTAATTTTTGGAAGTTTTGTTGGATACCTTAGCTTGGTATTTGGTGTTTTAATTGCTTTTCTTGGAGTTTGATTGGAATTTAATTGTTATTTTATACTGTGGGATCATTTTTTTCAATTTGAAACGTTTTATTATGTATTAGTGGTGATCACATTGGAGACTAATTGTATTTCTTTTAAAATTAATTTGTTAGATTGAATGGATTTTAATTAATATTAATTGTTTTTTTAATGATATTTGTTTTATCAATTAATTAAATTTGTAAACAAGAATTCATCAACCAATTATAATTATAACATAATTTTTTAAAAAATCAAAACTTTATGATGGGAAATAGCCGTCATACGTTCTGTCATAAATAATTTTTTTGTCAAAATCGAATAATGAATTTACAAATGATAATTTAATTTCCCGCCAAAAATTTAAAAAAAAGTGCAAAATTTAAATAAATTTAAATTTCAATTGAATTATTTTTTACATTAAAATATTGTGTGACAGATATATGACTATGAAAAACTATCATGAATTCATGACGGAAAATATTTTGTCATAAATTAATGACAGTGACATAGATGACAGATAAACTGTCTGTCATGCATCCCCTTTTATGACATTTATTTTCCGTCATCTATTGTTTGTTTTCTTGTATTGCTAGTCTTATTTCTCACTTAACCTCTCTTATTGAAATAATTGATTAAGATTAGGTCTTGAATTTTAATATTGACAATCAAAGTAATGTGTTCGCTTTAATTATTTACAGTTAAATCAAAATTTTCACTAAATTTTAGAAATTCTGAGAAATTAAAAGAGAAAAAAATTAAGAGAGAACCCTAATTTAATTTCCCCATCTCTAGCGATTCCCAAATCTCTGTTCTTTGGTTAGTATTAGATGTCGGGTTAACTAATGCGGCACTCCTTGTTTATTCAAATTATTTTTAAAAAGTGATAGATAACTCAAATTTAAAAGCTCAGGTCAGCTGCACATCGATTGGTTTTTTACATGCTCAAAATCTGATGCTTCAGCATTCATCAAGGTAATGTTGTTTTTTCTTCTATTAGTTTACGTGGATGACATAATAGAGATAATTAGCAATAGAATAGCAATGATAGAAGTTAAACGCTACTATTTGAACAAAAGAATTAGACAAGGCACTGAAGAAACAACTGTAATTTCAGATGAATTTATTCATTTAATTTACATATACTGTAACCCTATCCGAGATTATACGCTATTTTTGTCGGTATTAGTCCACTTAGCATTTTCCATAGAAGTAATTGACAAGTCGAGATGACAAAGGTTTGCAATTAAGCCCATCAAAATATATCTCAGAGCTTCTTAGGAAAACTAATTATGCAAGAGGACAGTAAGAGGCTAAGAGCTTCTCCACACCAATGAGTACAGCTAATAAACTTTTAAAAGAATTTAGGACAGTTGTTTCATGATGCTACTTTGTATATACAGCAGTGTTTGTGCACTTGTCTTCCAGTGGTGTAGCAGCAATATGATCAAATGGCGATACTCAAGTTGTGCTCTTCGATTGCCGATCAAGCAAAGTCTTCAATTATCTTCCAATAAATGTATACCCTTAATTTATTGATCTGGAGCTCTAATTATATATATTAGTACTGGAGCTTAATGATGGAGCGGGGCAGTGGAAGCGGATTGTTAGGGTAAATAAACACTAGATGTCATTCTAGTACTGGACCAAGATAACACGATTATGTTACACTCTAATTGAAGCATAATTAGATATCATTCTAATTCAAGTAATTCAATGAAATTTTGATAAAATTTTAAGAAAAATTAAATGAGGTTCTGATCCAAACAATTTTACAAGAGAGATTTTTGTTAAATAATCCTAAAGAAAATTTTTAATTTTTTTTATTAATCAAAATTATAAACACAATAACAAAAGCTCCTTATTTATAATAGGATAAATCTACTTTCCCAAGTTAACTTGAAAAGGAAATTAAATTACCATTCTAATGGAAATAAAATATTAAAACATATATCTTGGCTATAATTAGAAATAAAAAAAATCAAAAGACCTAAAATAACAATATTTTAAAATTCTAAAACAATGTCTTACATTACTTAATAAATACAATTTACTTTTGCTGAATATAATAGGTTTTTGGAACTAAAAAATTAACATATGATTCTTTTACTAATAAGGATTATGATTTTTTAACTTGAGAGACACAAAAGAACGAGAAGTTTAAAACGAAAAACAATTTTTTTAGATTTGTTTCAATTTTTTATTAAGTTTTAATTTATCTAAGTTATTTATGTGGAAAAATATAAAATTAAATTTAAAACAAAAAAGAACTAATAAAAATACCTGAATTTTTTTGCATGAATTGAAAAGGGTATACAAATTGTCACTAAAAATGTTTCCAATAACATCAATACATAATTGAATTGGTAACAAAATGACGCTACAGTGATGGCTGAAAATAGAACATAAAATAAAACAGTGTTTGGTCGTTGTTCATGTTCATGACCCCTCCATGCCAATGTTGGTGGGTTTAGTTGGCTGGAAAGGACGTTAAAGGTGCTTTTGGAAGACGGCAAACGCCAACTACATTTAAGTACACGAGGGCCAAAAGAGGATTATGGGTTTGTTTTAGTTCTATTAGTGATGAAGTTCTATTAGTTGGTGGCTAAATGTAATTTCTAAGATTTTTTTTTTTAAACCAACCACTTTGGTTTGATCTCCATTTAAAAAATGCACAAGTTAAAATAGATGTTCGAATCAAATCCCTGATTATATTAAAGTTAAGGATAAATTAATAAATAAAAAAATGCAAACTCCAATATAACATATTTTATCCTACAATGTATATTATTTATAATTCTAATATGGTCGGAGATCCATAATTATAAACCCATTCTAAGTTATAATGAATTAAAAACATAGACAAATTTTAGTTACGGATATCGCGGAATTGTAAGGGCCCATTCATTTTTTTTGATGAAAGAAAATTTCATTAAACAAGAGAGTCAGTCAACAAAGGACATAACCATAGAGGTGGAACATCCCTCCACTCTCCAAGACCTGACATAGAACCCCCCACCCTAGTTACACTGTGGGCAGCGGCGTTCGCAGATCGACGCACAAAAGAGAATCTCACTTCTCCAATTAATTGATCTATAGCTCTACAATCTGCAGTAATTAAACCAAATCCATTAGAACTAGCAGATTGAGAAATTAAAGTAGAATACACGTTTAAACAATCTATCTCAATAATAATTTTAGATAATGCAAATGCTTTATCCAACTAAGCACTTCACGGACAGCCAACGCTTCAGTCTCGCGAGGGTGAAAAGAACCAGGGAAACTCTGACACTTTACTGCAATAAAACCACCTCCAGAGTCTCTAACCACCCCTCCAAAGCTGATTCTTTCCTGAGATCTAAATACCCCTGCATCCACATTACATTTCAGCCAACCCACAAGAGGCTTGCCCCAACACACCGAGCCATGACCCAACGGAATATCTTCTGCAATAGTGAAATTTCTCCTTTTAGCTTCTTGCCATTGGAAAAGACAATGACCAGCAGAATTTACCAGACTTTGAGCTCGGCTACAATGATCGTTCCACACCTTATCATTTCGATTAAACCAAAGCCTCCAACACAACATCACAGCTAAATTACAATCTTCTTTACAGCAGCGGGTAAATATTTGCTCAAACCAATCAATCAAAGAAGAACAGCTCCCAAAAGTGCCAATAGAAGACAACAACCAGCAAAAGTGAGCAAATAAACACTTCACTAAACAATGTAGCGCAAACTTATTCGCAGCATTACAGATGGGGCAAATAGAGGAAACCTCAACCTTTTGAGGCCGCAAGTTATCCGCAGTAGGTAAAACATTCATCAATGCATGCCAAAAGAAATGTTTAACCTTACCTGGAACCTCCAGCCCCCATAAGCGTTTCCACACCTTGCTGCTTGGCACATTAGCTTCAGAATTCAACATATTATAGCAACTTCTAACTGTAAATTGCCCTTTAGGATCTGCAAGCCAATACCAGCAATCTTCATTTTGTCTAACACTGAGAGGCACCTGCAAAATGAGGGCAATATCCCTTGAATTGAAAACATCCGCAATCAAATCATAATCCCAACTCCGTTGGCCTGGAACCATAAGACTATCCACCGTAGTTATTGCAAGACTCTCATCCAACTCCGATGTAATAAAACCATTATTTACATCAGGAAGCCAAGGGTCCTTGGAAAGCTGAACCTGCTGCCCATCCCTAATTTGTATGCGACTTCCATGCACAACAACATTCTTGGCAGCCATAATTGACCTCTAGGTATAACTTGGATTAAACCCAACTGATGCATCAACAAAAGAAGTTCTAGGATAATATCAGGCCTTGAGGACCCTTACTACAAGAGAGTGTTGATCAGTCATAAGTCTCCAACATTGTTTCCTGAGCATGGCTATATTAAAGTCATTTATTCTTTTGAATCCAATACCCCCAACAGACTTTGGCTTTCACATTGAGTCCCATCGAAGCCAATGAATACCTTTACCTCCATTCCTCGTAGATCCCCACCAATATGAGTTCATCATAATCTCCAGTTCTTTACACAAGTCCAGAGGCAGTAAGTATATGTTCATGGCATAATTTGGCATAGTCTGGGCTACTGTTTTCAACATGATTTCCTTCCCCGCCCTACTCAGAAATTTCTGACTCCATCCTTGAAGCCGCTGCCAAACTTTCTCTTGAATAAAATTAAATACAACACTCTTCTTTCTACCGATTTGTAAGGGCAGCCCCAAATAAGTTCTGTGATTGTCAGTGGCAGGAACTTCCAGAATGCCACATACCTGGCGTATAAAATCCTCACCCATATTAGCACTGAAAGAGATTGATGATTTATTCAAATTCACTTTCTGCCTTGATGCAGCACCATAGACAGCCAATAGACTTTTCATAATTCTGGCTTCATTGTGGTGGGCCTTAAAGAAGAGGAAACAATCATCAGTAAAAAATAAATGGGATACCGCAGGGGCCCTATTGGCTACTTTGACCCCATGAATTAATCCTGCCCTTTCACGATTACGAATTAAGGAACTTAGCCCCTCAACACAAATAATGAATAAGTAGGGTGATAACGGATCCCCTTGGCGGAGACCTCGACTTAGAACAATTGGACCCACTTCTACCCTATTTCTAATCACCTTATAGCTCACAGTAGAAACACACATCATAACAAGCTCAACCCACTCCTCATCAAACCCCATCCTCAGCATCATGAGCTTTAAAAAATTCCATTCAACTCGATCATACGCTTTAGACATGTCAATCTTAAGCACAACTGTCCCAGCCTTTCCTTGTTTCTTTCTCTTTAAGTAATGAATAATTTCAGTGGATATAAGAATGTTGTCGGTGATTGCTCTGCTCGGAACAAATGCACTTTGGTAATATGAAATAACTTCACCAAGAACAAGCTTCATTCTATTTGCAAGCATTTTGGCAATAATTTTGTATAAAACATTGCATAATGCAACGGGACGCATATCTGTCAATTGTTCAGGCTGCATATGCTTAGGAATCAATACAATCAAAGTGTCATTAATTTTTTTCGGGAAAGCTTGATTCGTAATGTAACTGAGACAAGCGTCAGTAACATCCTTCCCCACTACATGCCAAAATTTCTAATAAAATGTTGGGTTCATGCCATCCGGTCCCGAGGATTTATCTGGGTGCATACTAAATAAAGTCTCTTTAACATCTAGAGCCGTGAATGGTTCTAACAATAATTGGATATGTAGTGCAGTGATACTAGTCTCAACACAAACTAATACTGGTTCACAAATACAACTCTCAGAAGAAAATAAATTTTGAAAATATTCAACAATCAAAGCATCAATCTCAGAAGGGTTTGAACACCACATACCCTGGTGATTCCGCAGCTTTTCAATCGTGTTTTTCTTCTTTTTCTTGGAAGTTGTAGCATGGAAAATCCGAGAGTTCATATCCCCCTCTTTAAGCCAAAGAGACTTGGCTCTCTGTTTCCAATAGACTTCATGGCTGTGAAGTAATTCATTGTATTGCTTCCTGGCTTCTGTAAAAGCTTCCAGCCCTTCTTGATCTCTCCTACCACGTAATATTGCCATCTGTTGTTTGCGTTCCACAATGCATTTGCGGAAATCTCGAAATAACTTTCCCCCCTATATCCATAAATCCCCTCCACATACAGCTAGTTTATGCTGAATTGGAAAACCAGCAGAAGAATTCCAACTCCTTTGAATAACATCCTCACACTCCGATTCTCGAAGCCATACATTTTCAAACCTAAACCTTGTGTGTCGATGGTTGAAGCCTGAAGGATTCGGGTCCACGAAGATGGGTAAGTGATCAGAACAGGTTGCCTCCAAACTCCAGACCTTTGCCTTTGGGAATAAATCACACTAGGCCGTATTTGCAAGAACCCTATCTAACCGTTCCTCAACCCACTCCTCTGTACCACGCGACCTCTCCCAAGTGAATGGATATCCCTCCATCCCCAAATCCACCAATCCAGCATCAGCCACGGCCTCTCTAAAGCCACACAACTTCCAATTGGGGTGAGCTTAACTCCCTCTTTTCTCATAATTAAAAAGTAGGTCGTTGAAATCCCCTAAGCAAATCCATGGCAGAGAAGAAATGGTAGCAAGGTAACGAAGAAGATCCCAAGACTCGCATCTTCTAGCTGACTCTAGATACCCATAGTAGCCTGTCATACGCCAGTGACTCATACCCGCTCCTCTAATTTCTATATCCACAAAAATTCTTTGCATATTTTATTAAGTGAGCTTCATATTTGCCATCCCAGAGTAAGGCCAGCCCTCCACTGCGGCCCACCCGATCCACCACAAACATATTTTCGAAGCCCAATTTATTTTTAAGATACTCCAACTGATTTCTATAGCAGAGAGTTTCCATTAAAAAAGCAAAAGAAGGTTTTTTGTGCTTGACCAAATCTGTTAATACTTGAACTGTCCGTGGTTGGCCCAGCCCACGGCAGTTCTAGCTAAGGATACTCATTGGGTTCGGTGGGCCCGATTGACAGAGCCCACTGTTAATTCGTTTTTTTGAAACAAACCTATCTCCATCATGTGAGAGGTACCACTTTGAGATTTCGAATTCTCTTCCAGCTCTAGATTATATATTCTCCTCTTATTCTCTACAATTACAAGGTCCATCTTAAAATCCTCCTCTCCCTCCTTTGTAGGCCCAATACCAATTACTTCTTTCCCTTTGCTTGTGAGTTAACTCTTGGCTGGCACCAATACATGGGTTACCTTGTTTAGCAGCATGGACCCATCCTTCTCTCCTCCCTCACTTTCACGTAAATTTGCAAGTCCTGATTTTATGGGATGCATGGAATCAATTGACATATCATCTGCGGATTCCATGCAATTTCCATATTTTCCTTCTCCCACTTTCGGTGGCACCGAACGCAACCATTTCTCACTGGAGTTCATGTTATTCCGTCTTGTGGGGGCCTTCATCCATTGCCCATACGGCTTTGTGATGGTACTTGCATGACAGTCATAAAGAGATGGACATTGTTTCTCAGTATGACCAAGCAATCCACATATAAAGCAGAATACATGAAGATGCTCATACTTGAAGTCTATCCACATCCACTCACTCCCATATTTCTTCAGCTTCATACGGCATTTAAGAGGCTTTCGAACATCAAGAGATACCCTTATCCTCATATAATTCCTCCAAACCTCCATTAAATTATTTTCATCTGACGCCTGGAATTCCCTAATATAGTTTCCGATGTTCTGCAACATCTTCTCAGAAAGAAAACCAATTAGTAAGTTATAGACTTGGATCCAAAAAGATGTATGATATAGTGGCACCATTTGGGGTTGTTCTGATTCACCCAATCTCTTGACAAGGAGGATGTGTTGATCAAAAGTCCAAGGCCCTAATTCAAGCACTCTCCGAATATCAATCTCATGGAAGAATTGAAATAGGAATAACGTTGGAGACAAATCTTTGATACAAATTCCTTTCCTTGGACGCCAGGGTGCTGCCATTGTATTTTTCACGGTCGGGAAATTGATGACCTTGTCCGTCAGGAATCTTCCTACCAAACAAAATCGGAAGTCAATCTTTCCATCCCTTCCATCTTCAACATCTTCTCCCGCTATTATGAGACCTCCCTCATCTTCTTTTGCAATAGACAAAGAAGCATAAATCTCGTCCACGGCCGATTGCGGTCTTGTGTGTGTGGACGTCATTGATGCTACAAAGGATTCAGAATGATAAACAACTCTTGAATAAAGAAAAGACCTTACTTTTCATAGAAAACAAGACAAACTCTACTTGTCATAAAAAACAAGACATGACTCCAGGTCAAAGTTTATGAGCTGTTAAAAATGGTAAACGAGATTGATTGTAATGGCCCATTCATTAAAATCATGGAAATGATACTCTTTTATGTTATAACCTTGTGACCCACCAAGACAGAAGAATAATAATATTCTTTCTTAATGTGGCAATAATTATGATGAAGTTAATTTGTTGGTTAATGTCACGTCTTTTTTTTTTTTTTCAACCAACCAATTTGATTTGATTTCATTACATGGATTTCTTTTAATATGTTCTTGTAACTGTTAATTGGTCCAACTCCGGTTAATATTTTTGAAGAACAATTATCACAGTTTTTCGTTATAGATAATAAGTTTTTTATTATCACTAACGTCATTCTAACAAATTTCAATACTACATTTTTACATAGCACTATTGTATGAATATATAAATTATACATATGACGAAACAAATGGCACCAATAATGAAAAATGTTGCAATATGAAACCCTTTTATGTTATAAAATTGTCACCCACCAAGAAAGAAGAAGAAGAAAGAATTGATGTTCATGATTGGATACTGGTTTCCAAGGGGTAAATCAACGATCGTGAATATTCGAAGAACTTAAACATTGATCACGATGAATATTGTTTTTATGGGAACAATTTTTTAGAATAAATGGCAAAAAATAAACATGTGATTAAACTGCTTGGTTTTTTAATGCATTGATTTCAACTAACTTTATTAAACCACATGATTTAATAGTATTGTAGTTTAATAATATGTTCACATTAAAAAATGAGAGCATTCACATGAGAAAAAAGTATATATATACATAAAATCATTCTCAGATGCAGGTGCCCTCATTTCTTTTATTATAAGCACATCATTAAACGGTTCAATTTAATAGAATTATTTCTCAATGTACTATAAAGCTATACAGTTTGATAGTATATTTGCATTGACTCTATTAAGCTACAAGACTTAACAACGTGTCTGCATAAAAAAATATGAAAGCATTCGCACTAGCAGAAATCTTTTATGAGAATTGTGGGGGGGGGGGGGGGGGACAAACCACAAGATAACAACACAATGCAAGCCCTAATTAAAAGCTTGAAAACTATTCTGGAATTGAATTGTTGCAATTTGCAATGAGGTTATGATTTTGACACATCCTCCCCCCCCTCCCAAAACAAAAAAAAATGTGCATATGATATAACATACCGCTAAGATATATTTGTGATTATAAATCATCCTTTAATGAAAAAACTAAAAAAATAAAAAGAAGAATAAAATAAAAAAGAGAAATTATCCTCCAACCAACTTTAATAATATCCCTCATAGCTTTCGAGTATTAATTTTATATCAACCACCCACTTCTCGACTACTCCATTAGTCACCATAAAAGAATATAAGATAAAAGATTATTTTGTCTCTAGATTCTATTAACAAGGTTAAATGATGGTTTAACCTCTTTTTAAAATTATCTCTAGGGCAAAATAGTCTTTTAACTCAATTCTTTATAGTAACTAAGGGAGTTAATTGAAAAATAGCTTGTTGATATAAAATTAAAATTTAAGGTGGTACAAAAATATCATCAGAAAGGATATTATAAAAAAAACACACTTAATTTTTCCTAACATATCATATTTTTACCAAAATTTTCTGACAATTATTTTTTTAATTTTATTATTTTACCACTAAATCCTTAACTTCCTTTTAAAAAATGCTGACTTCAAAAGAAAATCTAAGTATTTCAAATTTATCAACTCAGACCGTGCTGATTTGATACAAGAATAAAAAGTCCTATGGTAAATCAATAATTTTCCAATAAAAATATAATAATATACTATCATTAAATTAAATACTGCAATTGATTTGTATTTTATTAAATTGATGTAAAAATATAAACATTAAAATAACAATTAAAATATTTCTTAATATAATTATATAATTTCAATTTTTTATTCAAAACTTTTTTAAAAAATATATGATTTTCTAAACATATGATTTTAAGTTTTTTTGCGATTTTGGAGGATAATTATTTTTCTACACATTTGAATAGTTCAAGGGGGTAAAATAGCCTTTTAACATAAATTATTTTTCAATTTTCGGCTACATTTAATGATTTGATGGTAAAATGTAAAAATTAAAATGGTAGGTGGGAAAAAGTAATTGTCAGAATTATTTGATAGTAAAGTAATATGTTAGAAAAATTAGATTGGTATTTTGATAATGTCTGTTATAAAAAACTTATAGTGTCTAGTTATATTTTCAATATTTTTAAAGTGGTTAAGGTACAATTTTCTTTTTTTTAAAAAAATTAGTCTAATGACAATTAAATTTTCTCCCCACCCATATGAGCGGGATTCAAATCCTAAATCTCTTATTTTTCATCTAAGAGATTTTACAATTTAAGCTAATATACCACTATCAAGGGAGATTACCGATTTCTCTACTGTTAAAATCAATAGATACCACTTATTTCCTATTATTGTCATAATACCCAATAATCCTCTAGCACCATAATTTTATAATATTACTCTATTCATATTTATAAATTTAATAAATCATATTGAAATTAAAATAAAAAGTTTAGATACCAAAAGTAAGAAATTAAAAAAATTAATAATAAGATATTTTACTTATGCCTTTTGTTATCTTTTAAATATTTTTCTTATAACAAAAATGTATATTTTATATTCTTCCCAAGATAAAATATTAATTAAATAACACATTTGTCCCTCTTTTCCATTAAATTTTTTATGGCCAAAGAATTATTTGATAATAATTTTTTTAAAAAAGGAAGATTAGTGGTATATATTGATCTCAACAAAAAAAAAAATGACAATCTTACGACTGTAAATGATCCTTTTTTACACAACTTAAAAGTGATTTCTAACACCCAAGTATAAAAGTATCTTGTTATATTATAACTCGATGAGTTTGATGTCGATCCACAGGGAAAAATTTTACTCTGTTTATTTATATTATCTTAAAAATCAAAATAAAACTTGAATATAAACAACTTAATTTAAATGAAATTATGAAATTGAATTAGTTAGGGTTATGGATCCACTTTTAATTATAAATAAAATTTAATAAATTCTTTTTGCCATTTTTTAAGATTTACTGCCCAAATGATTAATTATATAAATTATTATTATTTTCCCATTAATTTTATTATGAATTACGTATTTATTGTGCCAAAATTTAATTTGTCTACAATAAGTCTAAATACCATTTTACCATACCTTATTTAAGATATTAAGAATTTATTGTGCCAAACTCATTTGTTTGTCTATAATAAATCAAAATTTGAAAATATAAAATATGTTTAAAATTAAATAAAAAATAATTTGATTTATATAATTAAAAATATAATTTGATTGAATCATATTTATTTCCTAAGAGTTTCACCTTACCCTAACTATTATTATTTAGCTAAGCATAATTGAAATAAAAATAGTTATTAAAAGTAATAAAAATAACTAAAATTGAAAATAAAACTAAATTTAATACAAAATATGAAAACACACAAGAAAACCAAGATTACAAGGAAATTGAGAGAAATTGAGAAGAAAAGAGATTATCAAAACATAAAAATGAGGCTCTATTTATAGAAAAATAAATTCATAATCCAGTACATTGCAGTCTATCATAAGGTTTATGCATGCGCTCTACACAACTATTAGATTCAAGATCCAATGGCTGGTCAAACTTAAAAATCAACATTACATGTGGCATCTTGTGAAGCATCCGATTTGGTTAAAGAACGGTTGAGATTTGTGGGTTAGTGGGTGGATCGAGTCGACCCAAATACAAAGATTCAGATCCTACAACTTGCTTCACCGACCATTGTCACGTGGCACGATCGTGGCTATTGATTCATGAATGGTTGACATTTAGTCCAAATTGTCAGCTATCCAATGCACTCATATCTATTGTAAGCTCATTTTATCATCCAATCAGTGCTCCGTCAATAAAAAATGTCAACTTTTTGTACAAGCTCAATTTTAAGTCAGTCTTGACTTATCTTAAAGTTTTCGGACCTCCGAAATCTAAATTTGACATATGTTTATCTGTTTAGAGCCTTGAAATACGTGAAATTAATATTTTACCAAAGAAACACACAAAATTAAATATAGTTAAGATATAATTAATAATTTCTAATATATTGCATAAACACAAATATAAATTATAATATAAGCAAAAAATAATATTTTTTATCGCTTGATAATCAAATAATTTTTATTACTAATCACAACCAGCTTGCTAGTCCCTAGTAATTAAAGTGTTATATTAAACTAAATTTACAAAATTCACATACAAGTTAATAGTTGTTCATTTATTCTCTAAACTACCAAATAAATAAACTCTCATAGATTTCTTTAGCTCTTAGTCGTTCACTCATTATCCAGAATATCATCAAACATTCTTTCGTACTAAGTAATTAACACAATACTTATGAGGCTTCTTTAAAAGAAAAACAACATTTTCGTTCTAAAATTCATTAGAAATTTTATCTTTAGACAGTAGATTATTCACATAAATTTTAAAACATTACATTTTTAACCCATATAAGAAGCTTTAGGCTAGTAACTCACAAACCAGTTGGCCTTAGGGCACTAGGCATTGAAACACCCCTACGGATTTAATTACTCGGGTTTCTAATAAATAAGCAAACAATATATCTATAACTCATGTAGCGAGCTTTAGGCCAGTAACTCCCAGACCAGTTGGCCTTAGGGCACTAGGTGTTGAACAGTCCTACAGACTTAATTACTCGGGTTTCTAATAAATAAGCAAACAATATATCTATCACTCATGTATCGAGCTTTAGGCCAGTGACTCCAGACCAGTTGGCCTTAGGGTACTAGGTGTTGAAACACTCCTACGGGCTTAATTACTCAGGTTCTAGATATAGGAAAATTAAACACATTAAAAAAAATTCTTTATTTTTTTTTGCAATACACACTTTCTACTACATTAGATATTATCCCTAATAAATCAAAAGAACTAAATGCTGCAAAATTTTTAACTAACAACCCACTAGTATGTGTCATACTGTGTATGTGAAGAATAATTTAATAATACTTGTTAAATGAGTAAACAATTAAATGACTTAATAACCAATTAAAGAGTTCATAAATTTTAGTAATTCAAAGAAAATGGAACAAAAACAACTTATTATGAATTTCAAAATCAAAATATAATACAACGGGACTATTAAGATGCGACTTAAAAGTCGTAACTCTTTACACAACCATCATACACAAAAGAAAAAAAATTGCGTTTTTTTAAAACGAATTGGGTTTTTTTTAAAGAAAAAAAACAAACACATATTTAAAAACACACATCAACTATTCCCACCCCCCAATCTAATCTAAACATTATCTCAACATTTTATAATTTTACAGATATGCATACAAAAAACAAAAGAAAGAAAGAAATGATAAAAGAGAAAAAAATAATAAAAGAAGAAGAGGGGGAGATCTCATCTGAACTCGATGCAGAAACTTAAAAGAAGATGACAAAGAACAAGAAAATGCGTTTCTAAAGGTACTGCACTCTCCATATTCAGCCATTTTCAACTCAAATTTAGTCCAAAGTTAGATTTTACAGCAAAACTTTGTAAAAACATCACCAGGATTAAGACATTCCACAATTATAAACTATTCTCTCCCTCCAACCTGAACGAGATATTGTCCTCAATGTTTTAAAAGGAAAGAGGAAGAGTTTAGAAGACATCACATGAACACTGCAATAGAAAATATTTACAAACGAAAAGTTAAATCTAATTTGCACTTATTACTACTGCTACTGCTACCATCATCAGTCGACTAATCCAATGCATAAGTCTTGGGATCTGGCTCTAGTGTATAAGCTTGTAAAAGGCCAAATAACTTATTAATAGTAGAAGCACAAATAAAGAGTTTTTTTTTACAGGGTGTAAAACAAAATGATTCTTAATTGCATGGTTAATAAAAGTTAGCAAGCCATTATAAAATTATTAACATTTAACAAATCGATGAGTTTTTAATGAATGTTCAAATGGGCCCAAGATGCAAATATAATCAGTGCCTCAAGAGTTGTAAGATTTCCTGGCAAGAAAATAAAAGTATCAGCATTTTTAATATTTCAAATATTCTCTCTTGCATCCTTGATACCATTAATTCTTCTCCAATTGGTGGGCTAGACAGGCATCCTAGAGGTTTAATGGCTTTTGGGATAATTTCTAGTACTTGGCTTATTCTAGTAAAAACAGCTTTTGAGACAAGCCTTGATAACCCTCGTTTACCTCCTTCATATACAAGGTGTAATTTCTTTTCTGCTATTACACGACCAAGATCTACAGCTGCTTGAACGAACTCCTTGTACTTTACATAGTGAAACCCAGAAAGCATACAAATATTTTTGAATTGTTTACTCGAAGATGCTGCCATTGGAATAATCTTTAAAAATAAGTTGTGAGTGTTTGAAAAATGAGCTTATATTTAAAGATCTTGGTGACAGAAATAATGAGAAACAACTGTAAATGGGTTGAAATATTTGTTAAATGACGCGTAAAGCTTGTGACTCAATAATTCAAAAGCAAACAATAAAAAGAAAAAGAAAATAATGATTAGAAAAAGTAAACAGAAAAAGAAAACAAATAATTATTAAATACAAAATCACACCACTAAATGCAATAATGCAAATGATAAAAAAAAGTAAAATAAAAGGATATTTATTGGTAGTTATGATTGTGGCTCACATCTTCCTTTAGTTTTACGTCCAATAACAGTTTTAACGTCCTCTATAGGTTGAGCATAGGCTTGCCATCCAGTTTTCTTATAAACTGACAAACAAGGTTTTTTGAGAGTGTTACTACTTCCAGTGAGATTTTGGAGTTTGACATGTCATTCTTGAAGGTAGCTATGACAAAGTCTACTGGGCTGATTCATGTGGATGGTTGATGTAGGTGTGATCTTTCTTTAGACTTGAGATAATGCTTATACTTTTATTTGATTGTTATCATTAGTCTGATTGAATAAACAAGAGTGTTTAAAAAAAAATCATTTTGGATGTGAATTTTGTTTTCGATTTATTTGCTAGGGACTAGCAATAAGCTGGTTGGGGGTGTGTTGAGTGTTAGAAAATGTATATTTATAAAGGAGAAAATCGTCATTTTACATCTCACGTCTTACTAACAACCGTTACTTTTATGTATTTAAGCTTCTTGTAATTTAATTATGTGTGTTTTATTTTAATTAAGTATTTTATGTATTTTAGGGGCATCATGGTCATTTCACAATAAACGAGAGATCAGACGGCAAAACGGACATCACTTTTGAACTCAGGACGGTCGAAAACCTTAGGAGAAGCATAAAAGGAAAAATGGCACTGTTCACATGTACGGTACTATTCACGCGTACGGTATTGTCTACGTTACTGTTCACGACACTGTTCGCATAGACGGATCGATGACGTGGCATTGACCGATGATATGGCATTGACTGATGAGGTGTCACGATCTTGTTGGACTAAAATTCTTATGTACTGTTGATAGTGACGTGGCAGCATATCAGTGGACCAAAAATCTCGCGTACGGTACATGCATCACACATGATTATTTTCAACCAAACCGCGTCACTGTTCAACCCGGGTCAAACCGTGTTACTGTTCATCCGCGTGGTCAAACCACGTACTGTTGACTGATGACGTGGATCAATCCTGAGTGTCCAAACTGTTTTTAATCTGATGACCGCAATTTACTCAATGTATCTATAAAAACAGGGCCTCCCCCACTAATTTGATAGCTCTGAATCCATTTTTAGACTCCATTTTCTATAATTCCTTCTCCATCTTATATTTTCTACGTATTTTAATAAATTTTCATTTTACCCCTAGTTCAATTATGAGTAGCTAATTTTCTTTCAAGCTTGGGTTGAAGGTGAAGTCTCAAAATGTGTCATGTGCTTTATTTGGTAAATTTATTTTCTTTTCCCCTCTAATGTTTGTGGATGATTTGACTTTTCGTCGACAAATAATAATAATCTTGTCTAGATACCGCCCTGATTACATCGGCTCCCTAGTACAAGGTTATTATTATTTGACACGATAAGTCCTTAGCACCATATTGATTAGAGTGTGGTTCATGAAGTGTGGATTACCCCTGTTAGCTTATATAGCTATAGATATTGATTTTGATGATAACAAATCACATGTATTGATTAAACAAAGATTTATGAAATGTGTTTTAAATCTTTGATATTATTTTTAAATTTCATTTTGGACCTATTTGAAACTATTTAAATGTTTTGGGTCATACTATAATTTATGAATATTTTGGACTAAAGTGAAAGGTTTTGAGAACTTTGAAAATATGGGTATTATGTTGAAAAGGACCTTTGTGTGAAACAATAAAATCTTTGGAGTCATATCATAATTTCAGAAAGTTTTGGGATTGGCAAAATATTATTTAGAAATTCTGAAATTGGACATATTTGCAAAGTTTCATAACGTTTTGGGCCATCCTACAGTTTTATAAAGTTTTGGGGTCAAACTGCAAATTTGGAAAATAATTTCACTGTACCATCACTGTAGCAAACGGCTAACCATTTATTTTAAAACGGCTAACCGATAACGTCCAGAAAGCATGTTTTGTCCAGTTTTGTTAAAATGATGATTCTTGAACAAAACGGTGAACCGTTTACTGAAAACGGTTAACCGTTTATTTTAACCTTGAACCGTTTAGTGAGAATGGTTAAGCCAAATTTGTTTTGCAGGTTACTGGAAACTAACGGTGAACCGTTTACTGAAAACGGTTAACCGTTTATTTGAAATTTGGCCCAACTGTAACTTTTGACCAGCGAAACGGTTAACCGTTTATAAGTTAACCTTTAACCTTTTTCGGGCTGACAAGTGCATAACGGCTAGTTTTTGAGCTCAAACTATATAAACTCAAAGCCAATTCATTTTTGGTGATCCAAGCAAGCATAAACAAGTGCACACAACATCTATTGAGCTTCATTTTCGTAAATCATCATTTGTTGAATCATCTTTGTTCTTCAATTTGTATATCTACTCTTAAAGAGAGATTCATTGTTGTATTTATCATTTCTCATCAAATTGTGAGTGTACAAGTGTGAGAAATACTTGGGGTAAAGAGATTGGGGATATAATCTCTTGTTGTAAAGGTTCATTGACACCTTGGAAGTCAATTGTAAAATCTTGAAGCCTTGGGAGGCTTGGATAGTGAAATCCTCAAGCGGGTGAGCTTGGAGGCGTGGACGTAGGCGGGGATAGCCGAACCACGTAAAAATCCTTGTGTTCGTTTTTCTCTTCCCTTACTCTTTTAATATTGTGCATGATTGAATTTATTGTTTCTAATTTGATTAAGGCATTAGATTGATTTGTTGTGTGGATTTGCTAGGATAACTTTTAAAATTCCAATTCACCCCCCCTCTTGGGTTGCCTAGTTAGTATTTCAACCCCCTCATGATTTAATTGGTATTAATAATAAGGAATATTTAGCCCATGGTGCATGTTGATATGGATCCAGATACCCAAGTACGTCAATTTAATAGATTTTCACTTCAATTTATTCTCGTCATTTCAATTCCAATTTTAAGATAATCTAAGTCACTTTCACCACAAATCCAACCACCCTCATACAAAATTAATTCTACATATAATTAAAATCCACCTCCTCGTGGGATCGACACTCGTCTCCATTAATCTATACTATAATAGATTCGTGCACTTGCGAGTTCAATAAAATTTGCACAACAGTAGGCCAATAAAATCCAAGCTGTAAAATTTTAGCAGTAGTTTTGCTTGAAGAAAAGTTTTCACCACATACTTCAGAATGATAAAAATCAATGACACTACTTACCTCACTATCAGGAATACATCGCCGAAAATTTGGATATGGGCAATATTTGAACAAGTAAGGATCATCTCAATAACATTTCTTTACTTCTGCAAAAAATTTCTTCTTCTCTTGAGCATGCCATTGCAAAGGCATTTTACCTGTAACAAGAAAATTAACAATGTTAGCATATCATGGCATTGAGGTAATAGAAAATAAAAATTCATCAGGGAAATAATCATTGATGGGTGTTATGTCAGTGTAGAATTCGGATGTGAGTCTTGATAAATTATCAGCAATGACAGTTTTGACACCCTTTTTATCTTTGATGGTAAGGTCAAATTCTTGAAGTAACATAATCCAACGAATTAATCTAGGTTTGGCATCTTGTTTACTCATCAAATATCTCACAGCAACATCGTCAGTAAAAACAACAGATTTAAAGCCAAGCAAATATGAACGAAATTTGCTTAATGCAAATACCACAACAAGTAATTCTTTTTCAGTTGTAAAATAATTCATTTGAGTACTATCCAAAGTCTTACTCTCGTAATAAATCACAAAGGGCTTACCATCCTTTATTTGTCCTAAAACAGCACCAACAACAAAATCACTTGCTTCACACATTAATTCAAAAGGTAAAGACCAATTAGGAGATTGCATAATAGATGCAGATGTTAAAAGACAAATTATTTTCTCAAAAGATTTTTGGCAATCATCAGTCAATTCAAACAGTGCATCTTTTAATAAGAGATTACAAAATGGTTTAGATATGAGACTAAAGTTTTTTATAAACCTCCAATAAAATCCTGTATAACCTAAAAAAGATCGCACATCTGTAACTTTTTTTGGTTATAGCAATTTAGAAATAACCTCTAATTTTACTTTGTCAACTTCAATCTCTTTAACAGATATAATATGACCCAAAATAATTCCGGAAGTAACCATATAGTGACATTTTTCCCAATTCAACACGAGTTCTTTTTCAACATATCTTTTGAAAACTTTCTCGAAATTATTAAGGCAATCATCAAAAGAATTCCCAAATACAGTTAAATCATTCATAAAAACCTTTAAACAATGTTCAACCATATCACAGAAAATACTTAGCATACATCTTTAAAATGTTGCATGAGCATTACAAAGCCCAAATGACATTCTTTTAAATACAAATATTCCAAAGAGACATGTAAATGTGGTCTTTTATTAGTTCTCAAGTGCTATGAGAATTTGATAATAACCTAAATATCTATCTAAAAAGTAGTAGTAGGGATGTCCAACTACTCTTTCTAAGATTTGGTCAAGAAATGGTAATGTAAAATGATCTTTTCTAGTGGCTTCATTTAACTTTCTATAATCAATGCACATGCGGCAACTAGATGTAATTCGTGTTAGAATTAATTTACTTTTTTCATTTTTAACAACAATGATTCCAGATTTTTTAGGCACTACTTGTGTAGAATTTACCCACTTACTATTAAAAATAGGGTAGATAATTCCCACATCAAGCAATTTAAAGACTTCTATTTTAAATGCCTCTTTCATGTGTGGGTTTAATATTCTTTAAGGTTGTTGACATGTTTTAGCATTTTCTTCCAAATTAATTCTATGTGTGCAAATTAAGGGATTAATGCCTTTAATATCTTATAAAATCCATCCAATTGCATTTTTATACGTTTTAAGAATAATTAGTAACTTACCTTTTTGGTCGCTTGTTAGAGTAGAACAAATCACAACAGGATAAATTTGTTCTTCTCTAAAAAAAAGCATACTTCAATCCTTTAGGCAAATGTTTCAATTCCAATTTAGGTGCTTCTTGTTATCTGTCTTTTCAATAATTTCAAGCTCCTCAAATTTTGGCTCTTCATCATAATTTTATAAAGTCTGTATAGAATCAAGCAACGAATTTATATTAGAAATATCAAGTTCAAGTTACGTCTTTGACCCAATTGAATTAACTAAACAAATATCATAGAGTTCAGAAAAATTTGCTTTTTGAATATTTTCCTCTATACAATATTCAAGCAATTCCTTTTGTTCATCAGTATGACAATATCATCTTCATTCTTATTTTCTTTATTAGGTTGTCTGCACATGTTAAAAATATTCAATTTCAGAGTCATATTTCCAAAGGATAAATTCATTAAACCATTCCTACAATTAATCAAAACATTAACAGTTGCTAAAAATGGTCGACCTAAAATTAAAGGATTTGGTTTATAATTATTCACAACAGGTTTTGTTTCTAAGACAATAAAATTCACAGGGTATATGAGTTTATTAACTTGTACTAAAACATCTTCCACTATTCTTTTTGGTACTTTAACTGATCTATCGGCAAGTAAAAATGTAGTTGAAGTTGATTTTAATTTACCAAGATTAAGTTGACGATAAACTGAATATGGAAGCAAATTAACACTACTACCAAGATATAGTAAAGCATACTCAATTCTGTGATCACCAATAAAACAAGAAATAATAGGACAACCAGGATCTTTATATTTCAACTTATTATTAGTAGATAGAATTGTACTTACCTATTCAACCATGAAAACACTCTTTCTTACCTTCAATTTCCTCTTGACAGTGCATAAGTCCTTTAAAAATTTGGCATATGAAGGTACCTGCTTGATTGCATCTAATAAATGAATGTTAACTTTCACTTGCTTAAATATTTCATAAATTTCAGAAGAGTGGTTTGATTTCTTTGGTTTATTCAATGCATGCGGAAATGGTGGTTCATGTGGAACACTAGTTATTTCTTCACTAGGTGTAAGTTCATTTAGTCCTTCCTTACCCTTTGAATTTTCATTATCTTTACAAGGTTCAGGCATAGATCTATCAATAACCGTACCACTATGAACAGTTATAACTGATTTGACTTGGCCATGGGTGGATTTTATTGAATCTTAGGATTTGGTCATGGTTGACCTGGAAATTTTCCTTTTTCTTCAATTGTAAGTGCAGAAGCAATTTTAGCAAGAGTATATTTCAAATCAGAAAAAGTTTGTATATTTTGATTGTTAATAACATCTTGCTTTTTGATGAATGAATGCATTATGTTTTTTTTAGATTTTTTCATAGTGGGGGAACATATGGTGCATAAAGCTGAGTATTTTAAAAATTTTGTAGAGGTGGTGCTTGTTAAGATTGTGCATTGTTATTACTCCTCAAACTGAAATTTGGATGATTTCTTCAACCAGGATTATAAGTATGTGAATATGGGTTTAGCTTATTAAAAGTGTTAATGGCATTAGCTTGATCATGTAGACATTCTTTAAGTGCAGCAGAGTGAGACAATCTTGAGTGAAATGATCATTAGAACTACAAATATTACATGCAATTTCTTGAACAAATTTTACTTGATCACTCTTTTTATTCTTTAAAGCTTCAACCTTCTTAACTAGGGATGCAAATTTTACTTGTAAATCAAGATCTTCCTTAAGTTTATGGATTCCTCCACTAGATGATGATTGTTGTTTATTTGTCAATTCAAAAGTTCTAACAGTATCCCAATGTTGTGCATTTCCAGCTAATTGGTCAAGATAATCTAGTGTATCTTCAGGATTTTTATCCCTAAATTCACCATTACACATTATTTCAACAACTTATCTATTTTGAGGTATTAAGCCTTCGTAGACATAAGTGACCAAGAGTGTCTAGTTATATTATAACCCAGTGAGTCCGGGGTCGAACCACAGGGTCTGGTTGTCAATTTGTTAAACAAAGAAAATAAATTGTGGGGAAAATAAATTATTTGGAAACAATTTAAAAATATGCTAAGGTTACGAGATCCACTCTCAGTAATCAAACTATAATTTTAATACTCTCTCATTTATATTTTGCTTCACTTTTACCAGTTAATTATTATATCATTTAATTCTATGTGTGTGGATAAATATGGAATAAAATACCAAATGTGCCACACTATATTAATGTGTCGATATTATGTCAAAATACCATATAGATCCAAAGAAATTTATAAATTAACATGACATAAAAATAACTAAAAAAGAATAAAATAAACTTAAAAACTCATTTGAAAAAATAATAAATTTAATAGTTTGAAACATTGAGCTTCACCCTTCACCTCAGTTTAATAAAATTAGCCACTCATATTGAAAGAAAACACAACACTCTTTTTATTTGATAAACTTTTTTAAATATATTACAAAGAAAATTAATACAGATAGAAACAAAAAAAGAAAAGAAATAAAGAAAGAAAGAAATTTTTCAGTTACACCCTTGGCTATCACTCTCTCTCAGAACTTCGCTCCTTTCTCTACTGGCTTCCTCATTCGCTTGCATCCCCTTGCCTATAATAGGCAAGGGAATCATATTCTTTTCTCTTATTTTATTAATGTTAATATTTTATTTTATTTTATTTTTATATTATATATACATATTGAATTGTGTGATGGCCAGGAGGCGTGATGGCCTCCTAACCATCACCAACATGCTTGCCAATCTTTTTTTTCTTTATTTTTATTTTTAATAACATCTCCTCGATTGATGAATTCTAAATTGCTCCAATTGTCCTTCTTTGTTCCTACTTTCAACTCCAATTCCATATTTATTCCTGAAAAATATTTACAAGATATAAATTAAAATATTATAAATTAATTTAACATAAAATATATTTGGGGAGTATTAAAATAATTTAGAAATAACGAGCACATTAATCGACACAATAAGTGAAAAACTAATAATTTTATCCTTATTAAATGTACACTTTTTAGTGTCAATCAATGTGGACATATGTTAAACAATTTTTTCAACCTATCCCAACATTGGTATAATGTTTCTCCTTTTTGAGTGAAAGAAGTGATTTGCCTTTTAAAAGAATTGGTTCTGTGAGGAGGAAAATTTTTTAAAAAAAATTGTTCTTCCATGTTATTTTTGTTGGAGAAAAATCAGTTTTTTAAATTTTTATAAAACCTTTTAAGATCGCTCTCATACAATATATAAGAATTTATAATCTAGAAATCGTACCTTGAAAATCCAATTTGGCTTTTTCCGCTGAAGTGATTTAGACTCCCAAATCACGATCCGTCACCATCACTCCTATTAGATCACGATCCGTCACCACCACTCATGTTAGATCACGATCCATCACCACCACGCTTGTTAGATCACGAACTGTCACCAATGATCTTCTAGGTTATGACTCAGGTTTGATCTGCACTTGATGTGTGAGCGCTTTTATTACCACTAGCACGAGAAAATTTCTCTCAAAAATAAAGAGAAAAATATTTTTCTCTGATATGTATAAAGTGGCTGCTTCCCTTTTTCTTTAGAAAAAATAAGCCTTTTTATATCTCCCTTTAGTAAAAACCTTAGGCTCCAAATAATGAAAATAAAAACTCACGTACTTGCTTTTTCTATAGGGGACCCACCTTATAAAATAACATAATGCCCCTTACACACAAGTTAATTAAATGGAGCCTCTCACTAAATGATATATTTAGGCTTTTGACCCAAATAGCTAGTTATCTTGTTTATTAATCCAGTAGTGGTGCAGTCAATTAAATGAGCTAACCCGGGGATCATTTGGGAACATACAATACTGGTTATAATAATTACACCTGTAATTAAAATAGACTAATTATTTAATTTCAAATCTACTCCACTAAAAGATTGGAATTCACCTCCATAATTGTATGCTCGAATAATAATTCGTCCCAAGCCACATTGATTTCTTTATTGCATAATCCTTTATACCACATCATTAATTAAATCGATATCTCAATTGTCCAATCAATTTAATTACATCTTGTTCCTTGATACTTACTGGTTTTCTCTAATGATCATTTTCAACATACTAAATATGTTGACATACTTAGTATGTTGCAAATTCTATGATCAAGTGCTGAAAACCCATCAAGAGATGTGTTGCAAATTCTATATTGTTAATCCATAACTCCAATAATCATAATTGCTCCCACCAAGATACCGGGTAATCTTGACCACAAGTATGTGTCGTGCGCATTAGTAACTCAAATGGAATAACAATTACAATCATGAAATCATAATTAACTCAATATTAAGATTACAGTAAAATCAATGCCTATGAGATTTAATAAGTCTGACAGTTATTACAAAGTTAATTAAATCTCATATGTGATCTTGTTCAATGTAGTCGTACTACATCAATAAATTCATACACGATTAAGACAAATCACTCAATGAATTCATTACAGTCTATACCTAAATAAAGTGCCCAACTTTATTTATCAACTGCTAACTAAATTTATTTAATCATAAGATAACTTGTATTTATGTCTTCTGTAAATCCACATGGTGATCACATAAATACATATAATATGATTAAATTGACTTTAATCAAAATATTAATGCAATTAAGATATTTGAATAAAATACCTCAATTATTTTATTAATTAGAAAATTTATTTATTACAATTAAATAAACACATATGCTTTTAAAGAGCACATTTTCCCAACAATCTCCCACTAGTTCTCAAAGCATATTTGGCATCTCACGCATGCCCATGGGTTCTAAGTGCAAGTTAAAAGGTTTCCCAGGTATGGCCTTAGTAAAAGGATCTGCCAAGTTTTGCTGTACGCAATCTGAGTAACCTCCACATCACATTTCTGCACTATATCCCTTATAAGATGATACTTCCTCTCAATATGTTTTTGTTTCTTGTGGCTCATTGGTTCCTTAGATTGAGCTACCACACCATTATTATCGCAAAATAGTTTAAGGGGTGCAGTTACAGCAGGTACCACCTCAAGATCTTGTAGGAACTTGCGGAGCCATACAGTTTCTTTTGCAACTTCGGATGCAGCCACATATTCAGCTTCAGTTGTGGAGTTTGCGATACAAGATTGTTTCACACTCCTCCAACTAATAGCTCAATTTCCCAATGTAAACACAAAGCCAGAAGTTGATTTTCTAGAATCCTTATCTGACATAAAGTCAAAATCAGTATAACCCACTGGAATGAGTTCATTACCAGAATACACAAGCATATAATTTGTAGTTCTTTTCAGACACTTCATTATATGCTTGACCGCAGTCCAGTGTTCAGGTCCAGGATTAGATTGATATCTACTAACCATCCCTACCGCAAAACAGATGTCTGGCCTAGTGCAAAGCATGACATACATGAGACTTCCCACAGCTTTTACATAGGGAACTCGTCTCATTCTCTCTATCTCTTCAGATGTTTTAGGTGATTGATCCTTAGAGAATGTAATTCCATGTCTGAATGGTAATAAACCAGTTTTGAAATTTTCCATGCTAAATCTAGCCAATATCTTATCGATATAGACCGCTTGAGATAAGGCTAAAGTTTTATTCTTCCGGTCTCGTAGTAACTTGATACCAAGAATATAACTTGCCTTTTCCAGGTCTTTCATATCAAATTGTTTTGCAAACCAAATCTTTATTGTAGTCAATACTCATATATCGTTTTCAATTAGGAGAATATCGTCAACATAAAGAATTAGGAAGGCTACAATTTTTTCTTGAATTTTCTTGTACACACATGGTTCATCAAAGTTCTGAATGATTCCAAACGATTTAATCGCTTGATCAAATCTGATATTTCATGACCGGGATGCTTGCTTCAATCCATAAATAGATCTCTGCAACTTATGTTAACATGAATATGTTAATAATATTGATTTTGATGATAACAAACTTTAAATGGTTTTTGATAAAATTGTTGGAGCTATTCCTTAATAAACGAAAGCCTTAATAATCATTCCATTCATATTCATAAAAGATGGACTTTTAAATTAGAAAAAATATTCTCTGCAAAATCTGGTTTAAAATGTTATTCTGGAAATAAACGGTGAACCGTTTTATTTTAAACAGTTAACCGATTAACACCAGAGAGCAACATATTGCCAAAGTTCTAATCGTTTATGAAAAACGGAAAACACAAAAGATGGGAAGGCTACTGGAATTTAACGGTGAATCGTTTATAGAAACGGTTAACCGATAACATCCAGAATTAAAGGTTATACTCCTCTGGCACTGTTTAACAAAACCGGATAAGGCTAAATTGCTTTACAGGATACTGGAAACAAACGGTAAACCGTTTATTACAAACGGCGAACCGTTTATTACAAACGGCGAACCGTTTATTACAAACGGCGAACCGTTTATTACAAACGGTTAACCGATAATATCTAGAGAAGTCACTTCATGCAAATCCTTAACCGTTTAATGTAAACGAATAACTAATGTTCATCTTGCAGGTCTCTGGAAGTTAACAGCAAAAGGGTAATCATGAAACGACAAACCGTTTATTTGAATTTTAAGCCCAACGGTAACTTTTGACCAGCCTAAACGGTTAACCGTTAATGGTTAACCGTGAATCGTTTTCGGGCCGACAGTTTGTAACGGCTAGTTTTTCAGCTCCAAATATAAATATGCTCATTCAAATTCAAAGAAGATTGATCACAACACGACTATTGAGCTTAAATTCGAGAATACAATCTTCATAGAGCTTAGAACATATTCTTGCTTCATCTATTCATATATTGGGCATCATTGTGTAATCTTATATATTGTGAGAGGCAAAACAAATTTGAAATCTTTTTTTTTTGAGTGATTGTAAGTGTTGGGATACACTTGGGTTAAAGAGATTGTGATAATCTCTTGTTGTAAAGGTTATTGACACATTGGAAGTCAAGTGTAAGCATTTGAAGACTTGGAGGCTTGCTTAGTGGAATCCTCAAGTCCGGAAAGCTTGGAGGCGTGGACGTAGGCGAGGTTGGCCGAACCACGTAAAAATCTCTATGTTTGAATTTATCTTCCCTTATCTTTTTATATTGTGATCAACTTAATTGTTATTGCTTTGAATTTGGATTATATTTGCTTTGAGTTTTTCTTTATAAATTGAATAATTTTTAGAATCCCAATTCACCCCCCCTCTTGGGTTGCATACTTGTATTTCAATTGGTATCAGAGCCTTGTTCTCTTATTAGGACTTAATTGTCTAGAGTAAAACATCCATGGCAACCCTAAATGACTCAACCTTTAGAAAAGGGCAATCCACAACTAGACCACCGTTCTTTGACGGTAATGACTATGCATATTGGAAAACTAGAATGAGAATCTATTTGCAAGGTTTAGATTATGAAATTTGGGAAGTTGTATGTGATGGTCCGTTTTTGCCCCTAACTAAAAATGAATTCGGGGAAGATATTCCAAAAGCTATGAATTGGAAAAGAGAAAAGCTTCTCTAAATTCTAAAGCTATGAATGCTTTATTTTGTGCTCTTGATAAGAAAGAATTTCATCGAGTATCTAGTTGTGAAAGTGCTAATGAAATTTGGCACAAACTTAAAACAGTTTATGAAGGCACAAATCAAGTGAAAGAGTCGAAAATTAGTAGATACACTCGACAATATGAGTTGTTCCAAATGGAACAAAATAAGAGTGTGTACTCTATGTATACGAGATTGACGGACATAGTAAACACTCTAGGAGCCCTAGGAAAGACCTTCTCAAATAGCGAAAAAGTTAAGAAAATCATTAGGTCTCTTCCGAAAGAATGGAGACCAAAAAGTACCGCTATTGAAGAGGCCAAAGATTTAAATACTTTACCTCTTGATGATTTAATTGGTTATCTCATTTCATATGAAGAAGATTTGGCAGCAGAAAAAGGGCATGAGGAGAAGAAGAAAAGCATTGCTCTCAAAGCTTCAAAATATGAGAGTGATGGGGAGAGTGAACCGGATGATGAAGAGCTAGCCATGCTAGCAAGGAGGCTCAGAAATTTCTTCAAGAAAACCGGAGAGTGAAGAAATTTCAGAAACTTCAAGAACCATGACACGACTTAAAAGTGTTTGATTTACTCTCAAGTATAAGAGTGCCTAGTTATAATATATCTCGGTGAGTCCGAGGTCGATCCACAGAGAAAAGATTTAATTTGTTTATTTTATTTTATCTAAAATTTAAAAATAAAACTTAAATATAAACAACTTAATTTAAATAAAACTATGAAATTGAATTAGTTAGGGTTGTGGATTCACTCTTAGTAGTAAATAAAACTTAATAAATTCTTTTTGCCATTTTTTAGATTTATTGCCCAAAAGATTAATTATGTAAATTATTATTATTTTCCCTTTAATTTTATGATGGATTAAGTATTTATTGTGCCAAAATTTAATTTGTCTACAGTAAGTCAAAATACCATTTTACCATACCTTATATTTAGAAAAAAAAAGAATTTATTGTGCCAAACTCCCTTGTTTGTCTACAATAAATCAAAATCTCATAATATAAAATATGTATAAAATTAAATAGAAAATAATTTAATTTATAAAATTAAAAATAGAATTTCATTAAATCATATTTATTTCCTAAGAGTTTCACATTCCCTTAACTATTAATATTTAGCTAAATATTTTTTTATAAAGGAAATTACTAAAATTGAAAAACACATAATTAAAAATGGAATTTGAAAATTGAAATAAAACTAATTTTATTGATTGAAAATAAATTACAAAGAGAGATGAGAAGAAGAATTTGGGGGAAAAGAAGAGAAGAGAAGGTGTGGAGAGGTGTGTTCAACCCCCCTCTATTTATACTAATACATGGTAAATCCACACCACACAAATTAAAAAAATCTAATTACATCTTAACCTTACATTTGTCCCACTAATAATCCCACTAATAAAACATAAACCTAACTTATCCACTCAAGAGTATGCAACACATTCCACTAACAATTACCATACCTAATATGATAAAAACTTATAATTTTACAATTACCACATTTACCGTGGTAAAAACATAAAAAATTACAATAAAAGTCTTGGATCCTCCTCGACAATGACATAATTTTTCGGACTTTCGGAATCCAAATTTGACATCCATGCATTTGTTCGGAGCCTCAAATTGCATGCAATTATTATTTTTACCTAATAAACATACAAAAATACACAAAATCAAATATTTAGAAAAATAATTAGAAATTCACAATATGTTACACAATTACAAATATAAATTACATTAATAAAACAAAATAACATTTTTATCCCTTAATAAACATACAATTTTTAACACTAATCACACCCTCCAACTAGCTTATTGCTAGCCCCTAGCAATTAAAGCATTAGATTTACAAAATTCACATGCAAGTTAATAGTTGTTCATCTATCCTCTAAACTACCAAATAATTAAACTCTCCAATTTGTTTTTTTTAACTTTTGGTTATCCACTCATTATCCAGAATATCATAAATCTTCTTTTGTGCTCAAGTAATTAACACAATACTTATGGTGTTTTATTAAAACATGTTATTCGGATGCGGACTTTGCCGGTTATAAAGTGGATAGGAAAAGCACTAGTGGAACTTGCTATATTCTAGGACACTCACTTGTTTCATAGTTTAGCAAGAAACAAAATTCTGTTGCACTTTCAACTACCGAGACTGAATATATAGCTGCCGGAAGTTGTTGTGCACAAGCACTTTGGATGAAACAAACACTTAGAGATTATGGCAATAATCTTGAACAAATTCCTATTAAGTGTGATAATACTAGTTCTATCAATCTTTCAAAGAATCCCATTCAACACTCTAGAACCAAGCATATTGAAATTAGACATCATTTCTTGAGAGATCATGTTCAAAAGGGAGATATTGCATTAGAGTTTATTTCTACGGAAAAACAACTTGCCCAGTTTTTACAAAACCTCTTTGTGAAGAACAATTTTCAAAAATTCAGCATGAACTTGGGATGATGAAATTTTTGCATTAACGTCTCTATTCATGCTATTGAGTGTACTGAATTGATTGAATTATTTGTGATTTAATATTTATGAAATGCTTGCACTTGATAGTCAAATGATGTATTTGCTTTGTTAATTCTTGATTGATTATATGAATTAATTGCTTGAATACATGTTCATGAATCATGCATTAAAATGGCTCATAAATTTTTTTTTAGATCAATTAAATGATCTTGAAAAGTATTATTTGCTGACCAAAAATTAAATCAAATGTGCGAAATTATAGATAAAATAAACGGATAACCGTTTCCAATAAACAGTGAATCGTTTTACTCCAGAAATGAGATCATGTGTCTGTTTTTTTTACTCTTTCACCGTTTGATGCAATCGGTAAACCGTTTAAAAACAGAGAGTCCTCTAACAGTTACTCCTTAGCCGTTAAGAGCTTAAGCTTTCACCGTTGCCTACTCTTTAGCCTCTGGTAGTTACCCCTTAACCGTTTAAATAAACGGTTAACCGGTTTCGCGTTTATAAAACTGTTCAAAGGTTTTTTCTTCCTCTTCTCCAGTTGCCCTTTCACCGTTTCGGCCATTGTTGCGCGGCCGAAGGTTCCTTTGCCCTAAAACCCTCATTTTTCTTGCTTTTCTTGCCAAATCAAACCTACAAAATCATTTCTTATCACCTTTAGAACACTTTCACCAATTCAAAACTTCAAATTAATCCCAAAATTGAAAAATCCCAAATCTAAACCCTAACTGCCGCGGGTCGGGTTTCTTCGATTTTAATCCGATTCTTTCTTTTTTTCAACCAAATTGAGCATCAAAATTACATCATCTACTCATTCCTAAGCAAATCATCGATTCATTTTCTTCTCATCACATCTCTCCCGCATTTTTCAACCTCCGTCGTGCTTCTCCATAGCTGCACCCCCTCAGAGAAATCTCAGGCGAAAATTTGTGCCTCCAAGGAATCCTATACCACTAAGGGAAGTCTCTGAATGTGCAAGAATTCATTTCCCCACGCCTACCTTGGCCAAGCGGTTCGAGGATCGCTTCGATGGTCGAAAGGTACTTGACTCCTTCTATGTTGATATTGATGATTTCAGTAACTCAGTTGTGCGTGGTAGAAGCATTCGGGATATGCTTCAGCCTTGGGATTCTGCCATTGACTTTGATGACCGAGTTTATCCCAATTTAGTGCGAGTTTTTTATTCGACCATGGAAATCTCCGCAACTCGCCTAAATAGGATAGTTACTCAAGTCGGCGGTGTGCTTATAGTGTTTGATGATGCAGACCTAGCTGACTTTCTTGGTATCTCTAGTGAAGGACATGATTTTTACACTTCTAGGAAAGCCCTTTTCTTTGACAGTTTTTGTCATACTGATGGAGTCCGTAATATTTATCGTTGTCGAGACTTGTCTGATGAGATTTGCTTGCTCCTTTTTCGGTCTCAACTTTTACCTCTCCAAGTTCGCATTCTTCACACTATTTTACAGCACATAATGACACCTAGGAAGGGCCACTTGGATGAGGTTACGAAGTTGGACGTTGGCCTACTAGATAGCCTACTTTCAGACCATCCCATTAACCTCAGGTATGTTATTGTGCGGCACATGTTGAGTACTCCTACGGTTAACCACCGCTTGCTTCCTTATGGCAGTATCATTACTAAGATACTGCGACGCTTTGAGGTGCCTCTTCTTAATACCGGTCATATGGAGACTAGACAAATTGGTCCCGAGGCCATGACTAGTATCGGTTTTTCTAAGAAGAATGGATAGTGGATAAAGACAAGCAACTCCAAAAATCGGGATACCCTGATTGCCCCAGAGGATGATCGGATACTCAACGATATCTATCCTCCCGATAAGCTTCTTGACTTTAGATTAGGAGCTCATCCTCATCTTCCGCGTCACCGTTTTGTCCCTCGGCCTCCAACTGACTCTGATTCCGAGGAGCATGCGATGGATGATAACATTCCCTCCTCTTCCGAGCCGCCTCCTGCTCCTGAGCCATTTGCTGTTCCTGAGCAGCCATCTGCCTCTATGCCGCCTCCAGCTCCAGTTCCGCCCCCTACTTCAGACATTGTACAGTAGTTGATTGCTGATGTTTACCGGATTTCAGAGCGCCAGCAGCTGATTCTTGATCGGTTGGACACTGTTTCCCGTGACCACCAGCAGTTACGTTCAGACTTTTAGATCTTCCAGCAGTAGAGCATTGATCAGCAGCTTGAGCTTATCGCTGGACAGCGCACTCTTCTCTGCTATTTCGGCTATGATCCGGGGAGTACATCTTCTCCACCTCCATAGTTTCTGAGTTCTATTTTTGCACATACATTTCATATTTTAGTTGTTTGCATGTTGCCATTTATATTTTTATATACATTGTTACCTCTATATGCTCTTTCTGGATTTTGATGACATATTTTTGTGATGTTCTTGATGTTGGATGCCTTGGTCATTGGTTGATGAAATTGTTGGTTTATTGGATATTGAAGTGTTGGTTTGTTTGTTCATGGCGTTGTTGGTTTGTTAAAAGATGGAGTTGTTGTTAATATATTTTGGAAGTGTTTTAATCTCATTTTCTATTAGTGGTTTTACTCATTTTTAAGGGGAAATCGCCAAAACCGGGTAACTTCTTTGACGGATTTGCGTTTTTCCTTTCTCTCTTTTCTTTTTTATGCTGAAGGGGGAGAGATTTAAAATGAATTTAAAAATATTTTCTTGAGCAAACATCTTTTTATTGGACATTTCTTAATTTGGCCATTCATTTAGGGGGAGCACATATTAAGGAGGAGTTAAATATTGAATGAAATTTGTCATCATAAAAAAGGGGGAGATTGTTAACATGAATATGTTAATAATATTGATTTTGATGATAACAAACTTTAAATGGTTTTTGATAAAAATGTTGGAGCTATTCCTTAATAAACGAAAGCCTTAATAATCATTCCATTCATATTCATAAAAGATGGACTTTCAAATTAGAAAAAAAGATTCTCTGCAAAATCTGGTTTAAAATGTGATTCTGGAAGTAAATGGTGAACCGTTTTATTTTAAACGGTTAACCAATTAATACCAGAGAGCAACATATTGCCTAAGCTCTAACCGTTTATGAAAAACGGAAAACGCAAAAGATGGGAAGGCTACTGGAATTTAACGGTGAACCGTTTATAGAAACGGTTAACCGATAACATCCAGAATTGAAGGTTATACTCCTCTGGCACTGTTTAACAAAACCGGATAAGGCTAAATTGCTTTGCAGGATACTAGAAACAAACGGCGAACCGTTTATTACAAACGGTTAACCGATAATATCCAGAGAAGTCACTTCATGCAAATCCTTAACCGTTTAATGTAAACGAATAACTAATGTTCATCTTGCAGGTCTCTGGAAATTATCGGCGAAAGGGTAATCATGAAACGACAAACCGTTTATTTGAATTTAAGCCCAACGGTAACTTTTGACTAGCCTAAACGGTTAACCATTAATGGTTAACGGTGAACCATTAATGGTTAACGGTGAACCATTTTCGGGCCGACAGTTTGTAACGGCTAGTTTTTCAGCTCCAAATATAAATATGCTCATTCAAATTCAAAGAAGATTGATCACAACACGACGATTGATCTTATATTCGAGAATACAATCTTCATAGAGCTTAGAACACATTCTTGCTTCATCTATTTACATATTGGGCATCATTGTGTAATCTTATATATTGTGAGAGGCAAAACAAATTTGAAATTTTTTTTTTGAGTGATTGTAAGTGTTGGGATACACTTGGGTTAAAGAGATTGTGATAATCTCTTGTTGTAAAGGTTATTGACACCTTGGAAGTCAAGTGTAAGCATTTGAAGCCTTGGAGGCTTGCTTAATGGAATCCTCAAGCCCGGAAAACTTGGAAGCGTGGACGTAGGCGAGGTTGGCCGAACCACGTAAATAACCTCTATGTTTGAATTTCTCTTCCCTTATCTTTTTATATTGTGATCAACTTAATTGTTATTGCTTTGAATTTGGATTATATTTGCTTTGAGTTTTTCTTTATAAATTGAATAATTTTTAGAATCCCAATTCACCCCCCCTCTTGGGTTGCATACTTGTATTTCAACTTACATACCATGTGTTCTTGGCCTTTTTGTATAAATCTATCTAGTTGCTGCATGTAGATGTTTTCTTCAAGATGCCCATTAAGAAAGGCAGTCTTGACATCCATTTGCCAAATTTCATAATCTAGCACCGCAGTAATGGAGAGCAAAATCCTGATGTATTTAATCATAGGAACCGGAGAAAAGGTTTCCTCATAATCGATTCCCTTTTTCTGAGTAAACTATTTGGCTACTAATCTTGCTTTAAATGTTTCCACCCTTTCGTTTACTCCTCTTTTACTCTTGTAGATCCACTTGCACCCTATAGGTTTTACCCCATTTGATGCCTCTACAAGTTCCCATACTTTATTGGAATACATAGATTCCATTTCTTGATTCATGGCCTTTTTCTAAAATTCAACATCTCCATCTATTAGAGCATCGTTGTAATTAGTGGGATCTTGTACATGTTCATCTGAGATAGCCGTATAGGTTTCTCCCAAAAGCATGTATCTCGCAGGTAACCTAGTTACCCTCCCACTACGACGAGGTTCTAAAAATGATGGTTGTTCATGGATAATCTTGTGTTGATCATCTGGTTGTTGTTGTTCTTCATGTTCTGTAACAGGTGTTGAAAGCTGAGCATCAACCTGATCACCTGACATCTCTTCAAGTATTACCTTACTCTTAGGTTTGAAGCTATTCATATAGTCTTCCTCGAAGGAAGTGAAATGTGTGCTCACGATCACTTTCCTATCTTGAGGACTATAAAATAAACCTCCCCTTGTTCCTTTGGGATACCCCACAAACATACAAACCTCATAACGTGAATCTATTTTGTTTGCCTTTGGTTTCAGCACATGTGCTGGTGATCCCAAAATACGGACATGTCGTAAACTTGGTTTGCGACTTGACCATAATTCTATTGGGGTTTTAGGCATTGACTTAGATGGAACTAAGTTCAAAAGGTAAACTGCCGTTTCCAGTGCTAGTCCCCAAAAAGAGATTGGTAATGACGAATAACTATGCATAGATCTCACCATATCCAAAAGAGTTCTATTTCTTCTTTCAGCTACCCCATTTTGTTGTGGTGTTCCCGGGGCAGTCAACTGAGATATAATCTCATTTTCAACCAGATACTCTTTGAAATCTCCTGAGAAAAATTCACCACCTCGACCAGATCGAAGTTTCTTTATGTTCTTACCTAATTGCTTTTCTGTCTCAGCCCTATACTCTTTGAATTTCTTAAGAGCTTCAGACTTGTGACGCATCATATAAACATAACCGTATCTCGAGTAATCATCAGTGAAAGTGATGAAATACTCATAACCTCCTCGAGCTTGTACATTGATTGGTCCACATACATCTGTAGGTACCAATTCAAGTGGTACTATTGCACGTACTCCTTTGGCCGAGAATGACCTTTTGGTCATTTTACCTTTTAAACAAGATTCACAGAGTGGCAATGATTCATTTTATAATGGACCCAAAAGCCCAACTTTGATCATTCTCTGTATCCTATTTTGGTTTATATGACCCAAGTGTAAATGCCAGAGGTAACATTGGTTGGAAAAAATATTTTTTTTCTTAGATAAATGTGTATCCTCATCATTATTTATCACTGTGTCGTGCATAGAATAGATCATTGGACTTAAATGATATAAATTATCTTCCAATGTACCAGAACAAATAAGTCTCTTATTATAACAAATAGAAACAGATGATCCAAAATTTACAATGTACCCTTGCTTTGGCAAACAAGCTACTGAAATTAAATTCCTCTTTATGTCTGGAACATAAAGACAATTATTCAAAATTAAAGTCTCATTATTAAAAGATAATAAAAAAAGATCCAGTTTTTAATGCTAACACGAACTGTCTTGTCCCTAACTGCAGCTTGACGCTTCCTTCACTTATTTTCCTGGTTTTCTGAAACCAATAAAGTGAATTACAAATATGATTAGTTGCTCTTGAATCCAACACCCAAGTGTAAATAGAATTCTGAACTAAACAGGCCTCAATTACAAAAAGATTTCACATACCTGATTTCACAATCTTAGGGAAATCATTTTTCCAGTGACCTTTCTGTCCACACTTGAAGCATTTGCCTTTCGGCTTGCCATCTTGCTTGGCAGACGGTCTCTTTTTTCCAGCTTTCTTCTTACTTTTTCCTTTCGACTTAGGTGTAAAAGAAGAAGTTTTTTCAACAATATTTATGCTTCTCAAAGATTTCTCAGTGTTGTGCAAATTTTATTGAACTCACAAGCGCACGAATCTATTGTAGAATAGACTAATGGTGACGAATGTCGATCTCACGAGGAGGTGGATTTTAATTGTGTGTAGAATTAATTTTGTAAATGGGTGGTTTGATTTGTGGTGAAAATGATTTGGATTATCCTAAAATTGGAATTGAAATGGCGAGAATAAATTCGAAAATTGGAATTGAAATGACGAGAATAAATTGAAGAGAAGTCTATTGAGATGACGTACTTGGGTAACTGGACCCGTATCAACATGCATCATGGACTAAATAATCCTTATTAATGCCAATTAAATCATGAGGGGGGAATCCACACATCATGAACCACGCTCTAATCAATATGGTACTAAGGGCTTATCGTGCCAAATAATAATAACCTTGTACTAGGGGGCCGGTGAAACCAAGGCGGTACTAGACAAGATTAGTATTATTTGTCGACGAGAAGTTAAAACATCCACAAAAATTAAAGGGGAAGAGAAAGTAAATTTACCAAATAAAGCCCATGACACATGTTGAGACTTCACCTTCAACCCAAGCTTGAAACAAAATTAACCACTCATAATTGAACTAAGGGCAAAATGGAAATTTATTAAAAGAAGTAGAAAATATAAAATGGAGAAGGAATTACAGAAAATGGATCCTAAAAATGGACTCAGAGATCTCAAATTAGGGGGGGAGGCCCCTTTTTTATAAATATATGGAGTAAATCATGGCCATCGGATTAAAAACAGTTTGGACGCTCAGGATTGTGCCACGTTGATGTGTTCATAATTTATCTATTATTTTAATGCTTCCATAACTTAATTTTATGTTAAATTATATCTTATTATATTAATTTTTATCTTAATTTTTATATTTTGTTATTTTAGGTACAATATGGGATTGAAGAGGAATAAAATCGGAACATTCAGGAGAAAATCACCTTGAAGGAATTAAAAAGAGAAAGAAATAAAGAGAATTAATTGGAACAAGTCACAAAGGATTTAATTATATTAATCATTAAGCATCCATGCACGTGGGCAGCAAGTGAAGAATTAGTTGTCAAAGAGGAATATGGCAAGCACGTGATGGGCATTGGCTTTGCAAATTGGCAAATTAAATTTTACAAGTTAAGTGTGCATGGGCTTTGTTTTCAATTCTAATGGGCTTAGGAATGAAACAGGCGGCAATTTTAATCCTTTCCATTTAAGGATTTGGAGAGTGAACATTATAAAAGAGAACAAGAGGGCAGCCGTGAGTTGGGAGAGCCAAGAGAATTAAAGAGATAAAAAGGCAGCCGCACAAGAAGAATTGAAGCCAAGAGAAAAGAGGAATATAATAGAGCAGCAGGAATTTTTTTCGGAGCAAGAGGGAGACGCATTAATTCTTGAGTTTTTTCTTTCTCTCTTCTCTATTATTTTATTTGAATGTTTCCAATTAAATTAATGGATTCTCTTTATATTCCCATGAACTAATTTATTCTACTAGGACTACGATGCAGCCTAACTATGAAGATTTAATTCTATAAATCTATGTTATTTTTAATTAATTATTCCATGATTGAGTGTTCATTATTGTGCTTAATGCTTTTAAATATCTGGCCAATATTTGAATGATTTGAGGATACATAATGAGACCGAGAGGAGATTTATGTATTTTTGCTCTGTGTAATGGATGCCATGAATTGAACGAAAGACAGAGATGTGCCAACGTGATTCGTGCAGTTTTATCTAAGAATTTCCATAGAACTTAATGAATCTTTGCATATTTAAATTCACATAGAGATATAGTGGGTTGATATGTGGAGATATTTTTTATATTACTCGAGAGAGGATATTGAATAAATTAGGAAAATTCACTGTCAACATGGGTAATAAATTTTAATAGCATAGATGGAGGATTAAATTGGATTGGTTATGGTGAAATCGGACGTCCTAGTGTCTTAATCTCTTGGTGATTTCTATTACTGCCTGCGTCTTTATTTAATTTTTAATTAGTTTATTTTATTTTATTTTAATATAAATTCGCTTATTCGATTGTTCAAATAACTTAGGGTTAGAATAATTTCGGTAACTAATAGGATATATAATCTCTGTGGGACGATACTCTACTCTTCATTATATTACTTGTGCCGACTAGTACACTTGCTAATTTACGCAACAAGTTTTTGGCGCCGTTGCCGGGGATTGTTTGGATTAGTATCGATACGAACTAACCTTAGTTTAATTTGAATTTTATTTTTATTATTTTAATTTTAATTTTCGTTTTCTTGTTTAATTTTATGAGACGTTCTAGAAGTTTTGATTTATTGCCTTTTGATGCAGAGATTGAACGTACGTGTAGAAGGCTTAATAAAGAAAGAAGAGAAGCTTTATAGGAGCAACAACTAATCATGGCTGACGAAGCATTACATGGAAATGAGGATGCAAAACTCTTAAGAGATTATGTTGTACCTACAATTAATGGTGCTCGCTCAAGCATTGCACATCCTGCCGTTCAAGCCAATAATTTTGAAATTAAGCCAGCCATAATCCAGATGATTCAGATGTCAGTACAGTTTGCTGGGATGCCAAATGATGATCCAAATGCTCATATTGCAAATTTCTTAGAAATTTGTGACACATTTAAGCAAAATGGTGTTTCAGACAATGCTATCAGGCTAAGGCTTTTTCCGTTTTCACTGAGGGATAAAGCAAAAGAGTGGTTGAACTCACTCTCTGCTGGAACAATCACTACTTGGGATGGTTTAGCGCAGAAGTTTTTAGCAAAGTACTTTCCTCCAGCAAAAACAGCCAAGTTGAGGAATGACATCACAACCTTTACTCAGTTCGAGATGAAATCATTATATGAAGCGTGGGAGAGATACAAAGACCTACTAAGAAAATGCCCACATCATGGTCTACCAGTTTGGCTTCAGGTGCAGACATTTTACAATGGTTTGGGATCCAATACCAGATCAATGATTGATGCTGCAGCAGGAGGAACGTTAATGGGAAAAACACCAGAAACAGCTTATGAATTATTGGAGGATATGGCATCCAACAATTACCAGTGGACTTCAGAGCGATCAATGCCAAGGAAAATTGTAGGAGCCCATAATGTTGATGTTGTCACTGCTTTATCTGCACAAATGACTGCTTTATCTAATAAGCTGGAGAACCTAAATGTCAGTGCTATTCAAACTCAAGTGTGTGAATTATGCGGAGGAAGTCATACTAGTGTCAACTGCCAAGTTGGAAGTCCTTTTGCGTTGTCATCTGCAGAACAAGCTCATTATGTGTCAAACTTTCAGAGGCAACAAAATAACCCATATTCTAATACCTACAATCCTTGTTGGAGAAACCACTCGAATTTGTCATGGAACAACAATCAAAATACATTGAAGCCACCTCCAGGGTTCCAATCACAAGAGAAGGAGTCAAATTTGGAAGTTGCTCTTACCCAACTTACAACAAATTTGTCTCAATTCATGACCAAAACAGAGACAACTTTTCAGAATCAAGCTGCATCAATCCGGAACCTCGAGGTGCAAATGGGTCAGAATGCAAAATTGTTATCCTGCAAACCACAAGGCTCTCTGCCGAGCAATACAGAGACAAATCCAAAGGAACAAATTAATGCAATTATGCTTCGGAATGGTAGACAACTTGAAGATATGCCAAAAGAAGTAAAGAAAGTTGAATAAGATAACATAGAGCAAATTAAAGACACCACTAGAACATCTGAGACAGCAAGTGCAGAAACTCCACAATCACAACAATCAGCACCAGTCAAAGCTTATGTCCCTCCAATCCCGTTTCCTCAGCGCCTTCGGAAAAACAAATTAGATAAGCAGTTCTCTAAATTTCTTGATGTCTTTAAAAAGTTGCATATTAACATTCCTTTTGCAGATGCTTTGGAACAAATGCCGCTTTATGCCAAATTTATAAAACAAATGTTGTCCAACAAGAGGAAACATGAGGAGCATGAAACTGTAATGCTGACTGAGGACTGCACCGCCATCTTACAAAATAAATTGCCACCAAAGCTGAAAGATCCAGGGAGTTTTAATATTCCATGCACTATTGGAAATTGTTATTTTGATAAAGCTTTGTGTGATTTAGGTGCAAGCATTAATTTGATGCCTTTTTCTGTTTTCAAGAAATTAGGTTTGGGTGAACCTAAGGCAACAACTGTTACCTTACAATTGGCAGATAGATCTATAAAGTACCCAAGAGGCATAGTTGAGGATGCGCTTGTAAAAGTTGACAAGTTTATATTCCCTGCAGATTTCATTGTCTTAGATATGGCCGAAGATATTGAGTTACCTCTCATTCTAGGCCGACCATTCTTAGCTACAGAAAGAGCTTTGATTGATGTTCAAGAAGGGAAATTGATTTTAAGAGTTCAAAATGAGCAAGCCATTTTCAATGTGTACACACCTATCAAGTATCCAACTGAACTCAAAGATTATTTTCAAGAAGACACCATGGATAGAAAAATGGCCAAATCATTGAAGGATAAGCATCTATCTGACCCCCCTGACATTTATACAATACATAAGCAATCTATTAATGAAGATTCATCGCCTCATTTTCGTGAGAAGAGGCCTAATTGCAAGAACTTTGTGCAAGGTTCATCCATATCATCTCCTTCCATCCACGAGCCTCCTTGAACCATCTCTCCAAAGACAGTCAGGCTAATGACTATAAATTAAGCGCTTCTTGGGAGGCAACCCAAGCTTTCTAAACTTTATTATTGTCATTTTTGTTATTTTTCTTTATTTTTTCTTTTCTTTTACTGATTTTGTTTTGTTTTAGGATTTTGCACAAGTTTGGGGGTCGATGAACATCAACTTTCCACATGCCTTTCAACGAATCAGCTACAACTTTGCATCTTCAAGTGCAAAATCGGGGGAGTTTCTCTTTTCCTTTTCTTTTTCTTTACATTGAGGACAATGTTTATTTTAAGTTTGAGGGTGGGAATATTTTCTTTTCAAATAATTCAAAAAAAAAATAATTAAAAAATTAAAAAAATTAAAAAAAAAGAGAGCTTTTAATGCCTATGATGAGTTTATGATTGAAAATGAATATGGTTCTTAGAAAAGGATGAATATTATCTTAGTTTATACTTGATTCTTGTGTTACTTTTGTCTTGATTGTGATTCGTTAAATATCTTGCGCACTTATATCGATTCTTTCAGAATTTTGACTTGAGATTTGAGATTGATACAGCCTAAGTTGAGAATTTTAGATTGAGTAAATGACTGTTTGCCTCGATTCTACAGTACTTAAGTTTACCCAGGCACTATAGTCAGAAATAGCTACCTATAACCCTTAAGAGTGAAGCTATCCTTGAGTAATTTAGGCCTATGTACCACCAGTATGTAGAGGATAATCTACCATGAGAAGAAGGCTACCTTAAGGGGTAGAGTGAAAGCTCCTGACTATGGACAAAGAAATGAAAAAAAAAAACATGTGCTTCAAGAAAAAAAATGCAAATTTATGCCTGAGAAGAAAAAAAAAGAGAAAAAAAAGATCAAGATGATGAGATTAGTTTGACCTACTCTGTTTATTATTCGAGATAAGGGCTGTTGATGTTGAAGCTCTTGAGAATGAGTTTTGATTGAATTGATTCACACACAACACATGAATGCAATATGAGATGAGGTTGACCATTGAATTAAAGTTAAAACTTTGATAATATTTTTAATTTTCTTTGAGCTATATACTTTATGCAATCTTTGAGGCATTTTTGATGATGTTTGTGGGTATCATCGCTGGAAACTCACGAGACTATAACTCGTCCACTAGGGCCGCCTAGGGGTTTAAAGGCTTGTTGCATACGCTAAATGCAATCGCGATCACCTGCGAAAGTGGTTTAGTTAGAATTTCATTTTCGTAGTTTTTATTTTAGTTTTTGCTCGAGGACTAGCAAAATGTTAAGTTTGGGGGTATTTGATGTGTTCATAATTTATCTATTATTTTAATGCTTCCATAACTTAATTTTATGTTAAATTATATCTTATTATATTAATTTTTATCTTAATTTTTATATTTTGTTATTTTAGGTACAATATGGGATTGAAGAGGAATAAAATCGGAACATTCAGGAGAAAATCACCTTGAAGGAATCAAAAAGGGAAAGAAATAAAGAGAATTAATTGGAACAAGTCACAAAGGATTTAATTATATTAATCATTAAGCATCCATGCACGTGGGCAGCAAGTGAAGAATTAGTTTTCAAAGAGGAATATGGCAAGCACGTGATGGGCATTGGCTTTGCAAATTGGCAAATTAAATTTTACAAGTTAAGTGTGCATGGGCTTTGTTTTCAATTCTAATGGGCTTAGGAATGAAACAGGCGGCAATTTTAATCCTTTCCATTTAAGGATTTGGAGAGTGAACATTATAAAAGAGAACAAGAGGGCAGCCGTGAGTTGGGAGAGCCAAGAGAATTAAAGAGATAAAAAGGCAGCCGCACAAGAAGAATTGAAGCCAAGAGAAAAGAGGAATATAATAGAGCAGCAGGAATTTTTTTCGGAGCAAGAGGGAGACGCATTAATTCTTGAGTTTTTTCTTTCTCTCTTCTCTATTATTTTATTTGAATGTTTCCAATTAAATTAATGGATTCTCTTTATATTCCCATGAACTAATTTATTCTACTAGGACTACGATGCAGCCTAACTATGAAGATTTAATTCTATAAATCTATGTTATTTTTAATTAATTATTCCATGATTGAGTGTTCATTATTGTGCTTAATGCTTTTAAATATCTGGCCAATATTTGAATGATTTGAGGATACATAATGAGACCGAGAGGAGATTTATATATTTTTGCTCTGTGTAATGAATGCCATGAATTGAACGAAAGACAGAGATGTGCCAACGTGATTCGTGCAGTTTTATCTAAGAATTTCCATAGAACTTAATGAATCTTTGCATATTTAAATTCACATAGAGATATAGTGGGTTGATATGTGGAGATATTTTTTATATTACTCGAGAGAGGATATTGAATAAATTAGGAAAATTCACTGTCAACATGAGTAATAAATTTTAATAGCATAGATGGAGGATTAAATTGGATTGGCTATGGTGAAATCGGACGTCCTAGTGTCTTAATCTCTTGGTGATTTCTATTACTGCCTGCGTCTTTATTTAATTTTTAATTAGTTTATTTTATTTTATTTTAATATAAATTCGCTTATTCGATTGTTCAAATAACTTAGGGTTAGAATAATTTCGGTAACTAATAGGATATACAATCGTTGTGGGACCATACTCTACTCTTCATTATATTACTTGTGCCGACTAGTACACTTGCTAATTTACGCAACACACGTCATCAGTCAACAGTACGCGGTTTGACCACGCGGATGAACAGTAACACGGTTTGACCCGGGTTGAACAATGATGCGGTTTGGATGAAAATAATCCGGTGTGATGCATGTACTGTACGCGAGATTTTTGGTCCACTGATATGCTGCCACGTCACCATCAACAGTACATAAGAATTTTAGTCCAACAGGATCGTGACACCTCATCAGTCAATGCCATATCATCGATCAATGCCACGTCATCGATCCGTCTATGTGAACAGTGTCGTGAACAGAAACATAGACAGTACCGTACATGTGAATAGTGTCATTTTTCATTTTATGCTCCTCCTAAGGTTTTCGACCGTCCTGAGTTCAAAAGTGATGTCCGTTTTGCCGTCTGATTTCTCGTTTATTGTGAAATGACCATGATGCCCCTAAAATACATAAAATATTTAATTAAAATAAAACACACATAATTAAATTAGAAGAAGCTTAAATACATAAAAGTAAGGGTTGTTAGTGAGACGTGAAATGTAAAATGACGATTTTCTCCTTTATAAATATACATTTTCTAACACTCAACACACCCCCCAACCAGCTTATTGTGAATCCCTAGCAAATAAAGCGAAAACAAAATTCACATCCAAAATAATTTTTTTTTAAACACTCTTGTTTATTCAATTAGACTAATGATAACAATCAAATAAAAGTATAAGCATTATCTCAAGTCTAAAGAAACATCTCACCCACATCAACCATCCACATGAATCAGCCCAGTAGACTTTGTCATAGCTACCTTCAAGAATGACATGTTAAACCCCAAAATCTCACTGGAAGTAGTGACACTCTCACAAAAAAATTAAACCCAATAAAAATAGTCACTCCAATGAATGGTAATTGAGAGAAAATAATAAAAAAAATGATATCACATGCTCTTACCAAGATGAAAGAAATATGCATTCAGCTTAGAAATAATACGATCTCAAGTCAAATTAAAATGCTAGTCAACCAATTTATTTATCTTTTTTCTTTATTATGCATCACTACATCTTTTTAGCCCATATAACTAACTTCTACTTCAGACTATAATTCCCTAAAATCAAGAATGACTTTTATTAGGACGTAACGTAGGCTAGGGACATAGTTAACAAATAAGGGAAATAAGGAAAACAAAGTGTATGTTTGAGAAAAATGCAGAGGAATTTTTTTTTTTGGAAGTTACAAGGTGGATTTCACCTATTATTGTTATATTTTTTTCTTCTTCTTTTTTTAAAATTTTTTTTTTTTGCTTTTGCTTGGTACAACGTCACTGAACAAAATAATTATTTACTTTTTTCTCAAACATAAATAGGTGATGGAACTTATAAGACATCGGGTAATACTCCAAATCGGAGTGGGTCAAGATGATAAGTTTAACAAATAAAAGGCTTTTTTTCTTTCTTTTTTTTTAAAAGGCTCAAAATGGTTAACTATGGATATTTCACAAAAGGGATGGGTAGAAAGGCTCAAACGGATCAAAAATGGTCTTTCTATCGTCTTTTAGGGCTCTAAATAACCTTCCATATCTACTAGTTAAATGGGCCTCCAAATGTAGCGACACACATTTTTTTTCTTCTTCTTTTTTTAATTTTACAATTTTTTTAAGGGTTAACTCAAAAGAAATCTAGAGATCGTGTATACAATAATAAACTGCTAAGTTGTATAAAAATAGGCAAAATGGTTACTCTCCAAGAAAAATGATAGGCTCAAAAACTCACTTGGTACTTATTATGACATGTTCATTCCTTCAAGCAACTCATATTTGTCTCTAACATCAACATGTAGAGTAGCAAACATAGTGTAACATCACTTAAGACTAAAGATAATATAGATACTAAAATTTGAAATTAATCATGTCATCCAATGTTAAAACAAATCACAATTTCTTTAAACAACATTCTACCCCCGAACCTATTCTAAACATGAAAGGAAAATATGTATGCAGAAATGTGAAAATGATGCAGAAATATTTATTAGAAAAAGAAATATTTTTTTTAACTAAGAAGATGCGTTTCTAGAGGCACTACACTCCATATTCAGCCATCTTCAACAAAAAAGTTAGCAACAGTTAGTTTCTACAACAAAAAATTAGTAAAAAATTAACCAAGATTCCACAATTGTCGACTATTCCCTCCCCCCAACCAGAACGAAACATTGTCCTCAATGTTTTAAAGGAAAGAAGTAGAGTTTAGAAGATATCACCTTGGTGGTGCAACATAGAAGAAAATATTTACAAGCGGAGAGTTAAATCTAATTTGTACTTCTTACTGTGGCTACTGTTACCATCATTATTTGGACATTCCAACACAAACATTTCCGGTCGATAAGCTTGTAATAAATCAAGTAGCTCATTAGCAGTGTGAGCACAAATAAAAAGCTTTTTGGCATTGGAAGGAACGAAATAACTTTTTATTGCATGGTTAAGAAATGCGATAAAGCAATCATAAAAATTATTGACATTTAACAAACCAATGGGTTTCTGGTGAATGTGCAGATGGGTCCAAGATGCTAGTGTGATAAGTGCCTCTAGTGTTGCAAGATCTCCTGGAAGGAAAATAAAAGCATCAGTATGATTAAGCATTTCAGTTATTCTTTCTTGGATACCTGAGACAACTAACTCTTCTCCAGTCGGTGAGTCAGACAAACTGCCCAAAGGTTTTAGGACTCTTGGGCTGATGCCTAACACTTGGCTTCCTCTGACAAAAGCAGCTTCTGAAACCAATTTTGATAACCCTCGGTTACCTCCTCCATACACCAAGTGTAATTTTCTCTCTGCTGTGCTTTGACCAAGATCGATGGCTGCATCAACGAACTCTTTATGTTTGCCATAGGTAAATCCAGAAAGCACACAAATGTTTTTGAATTGTCTATTGGGAGTAGCTGCCATTGGAATACTTCTCAAAAACAATTTGTGAGTGCTTGACAAAAAAATCACATTTAAGAGTCTTGGTGACAGTGGGTTACAGTTGTGTATGAGGTAACATGTCAGTGTCAAATAACGTGTAAAGCACATGGCTTGCGAGTCAAAAAGAAAACAGTAAAAAAGAAAAAGTAAACAGTAATAAAATAAAATTATTAAAAACAATAATGCAAATGACAAAACAACAGTGAAATAAAATAACAGTGAAGTAAAAATGATATGTACAAGTAGTTGCGAATGTGGCTCACATCTTCCTCTGGTTTTACGTCCAGAAATGGCTTGAACGCCCTCTATGAGTCGAGAATAGGTTTCCCATCCAGTTTTCTTATAAACTGGCAAACATGGTCATTTATAGTCAGATTCCCGAGACTATATAGCGTGCATGTTCTTTCTGGAATAATGGTCATAACTAGAGAATCGCTCCTTGCACATATCCACTGGGATGCGTTTCAAGAGACAAAAGGATATCATCCAATGACTACTTATTCAAGCCATCCCTAATGAATTGAATCTTATCTTGCCTGTTATCAGACACCATTCCTAAAGAACATGGATTTTTATTGCAACTCATTCTGGCACACTTATGACAAGCAATAAAAATTCTTCGAGCTCATCGTTTTCTTGCATAATTTCCTTTACCACAACCAGGCATGTATGCAATAAATTTTGCAGGTAACTCACCTGCCAATCGTACTTTAGCCTCAATTAACCAACGGATGTTAGCATGTATGTTCTTCATCATGAGCCATTGCATGTGTTCGGATCGGGCTTTATAGATTGTAAAGAGGGCATTCTGAGGAAGTGAAGGGAATAGCTTGTGAAGCTTCACTAGAATCTCGTTTCTGTCCATACCTTCGCCTCAGAAAATCAGTTATTATGGGAAACTGAAGTAACCGACTTGATTGTCACGGAGTGCCGTTATCCGCCACTTCACCGGGGTAACAAACTAAAGCACACAAACAGAAAAACAAATTAAAACACATAAAGAAAATTAAAATCGTCCTCTTATTGAATTTACCTCAAGCTCCAACTGGATGTCGTAAACACTTCTCTCAATGTCTCTGAGTTGGCTTTCTAAACCTTCAACATAGGATACTAACTCTGGTGGTTGCAGAGCCCAAATACGATGTGTTTTACAAAATTGAATCTGCCTTTTGAGGTGAGTTTTGACACGTTGAAGTGGTTTAAGAATGTTCAGGAGGAATGGTCTAAGTATGGTACTCATGATTAACAATGATAAGAGAAACCTTAATGGTAAAACAAACACACTTATACAAAAATAATTTCAATTAGCAAAAGAATAATAAAAAGAAAGAAAGAAAGAAAAATCAAACCACCGAAAAGAAAAAAATCAATTTAAATCTGGTGGGTCACTCAAATTTATTTCGGTGTCTTCTTCATGTGGTTGGTACTCTAGATATGACTTTAATCTTTGACCATTAACTTTAAATGTGACACCGTTCTTTGGGTCCTTAATTTCAATTGCCCCATGTGGAAAACAGCATGAACAATAAAAGGACCAGACCATCGAGAGCGTAACTTACCTGCGAATAGATGCAAGCGAGAATTGAACAAAAGCACTTTCTGACCTGGAGTGAAAGATTTTCTCACAATTTGCTTGTCATGGAAGACTTTCATTCGTTGCTTGTAAATCTTGGCATTTTCGTATACATCAGTGCGAATTTCTTCAAGTTCTGCCAGCTGTAATCTTCTTTCTAAGCTGGCTTGCTGCATGTCAAAATTGAATTTCTTGATGGCCCAATATGCACGATGCTTGAGTTCCACAGGTAGGTGGCAAGCTTTTCCATACACTAGCCTGTAGGGTGACATACCAATCGGGGTCTTGAAAGTCGTTCTACATACCCATAATGCATCATCTGAAATACTAACTAGGCAACCCAAGAGGGGGGTGAATTGGAATTTTAAAAATTATCCTAGCAAATCCACACAACAAATCCATCTAATGCCTTAATCAAATTAGAAACAATAAATTCAATCATGCACAATATTGAAAGAGTAAGGGAAGAGAAAAACGAACACAAGGATTTTTACGTGGTTCGGCTATCCCCGCCTACGTCCACGCCTCCAAGCTCACCCGCTTGAGGATTTCACTATCCAAGCCTCCCAAGGCTTCAAGATTTACAATTGACTTCCAAGGTGTCAATGAACCTTTACAACAAGAGATTATATCCCCAATCCCTTTACCCCAAGTGTTTCCCACACTTGTACAATCACAATTTGATGAGAAATGATAAATACAACAATGAATCTCTCTTTAAGAGTAGATATACAAATTGAAGAACAAAGATGATTCAACAAATGATGATTTACGAAAATGAAGCTCAATAGATGTTGTGTGCACTTGTTTATGCTTGCTTGGATCACCAAAAATGAATTGGTTTTGAGTTTATATAGTTTGAACTCAAAAACTAGCCGTTATGCACTTGTCAGCCCGAAAACGGTTAAAGGTTAACTTATTAACGGTTAACCGTTTCGCTGGTCAAAAGTTACCGTTGGGCTAAATTTCAAATAAACGGTTTACCGTTTATGTTACCCTTTCGCCGTTAACTTCCAGAGACCTGCAAAATAAATTTGGCTTAACCGTTCTTACTAAACGGTTCAAGGTTAAAATAAACGGTTAACCGTTTTCCGTAAACGGTTCACCGTTATGTTCCAGAATCATCATTTGGTTTAACCGTTCTTTAATTAACGGTTCAAGGTTAAAATAAACGGTTAACTGTTTTCCGTAAACGGTTCACCGTTATGTTCCAGAATCATCATTTTAACAAAACTTTGCAGAACATACTTTCTGGACGTTATCGGTTAGCGGTTAGCCGTTTGCTACAGTGACTGCTACAGTACTTGCTACAGTGAAATTATTTTCCAAAATTACAGTTTCACCCCAAAACTTTATAAAACAGTATTATGGCCCAAAATGTTATGAAAGTTTACAAATAGGTCCAATTTCAGAATTTTCAAATAATACTTTGTTAATCTCAAACTGTCTGAAATTATGATATAGCCCAAAATGATATGACACTTTTCAAATAAGTCCTTCTCCAAGATTTCAAGCAATACTTGTTGATTTCAAAGTTTTCAAAACTCTTTCAATTAAATCATAACTTGAAAAACAATCAATTTCATAAAATCATTTTTCTGTTAAATATGAAACCTTTATAATATGAAAATAATGATTTATTTAAATATAAAACCTTTATAATAAGAAAATAATTTGAGCTTAAAAGATTAATCATTCTTAATCTTGTTTGTTATCATCAAAATCAATATTATGAAAACATATATGTTAACATCATCAAGTCTTAATGACCAATCTTTTCTGTCTGGCCTCATCGTCTTTTCTAATATGTGCTTTATTTCTCGATTGGAGATCTCAACTTGGCCACTGGTTTGCGGATGATATGGGGTCGCCACTTTGTGAGTGATGGAATACTTTGTCAAAAGAGCTTTGAATGCTTTGTTACAAAAGTGGGCACCACCATCACTGATTATTGTTCGAGGGAATCCAAAGCGCGAAACAATGTTGCTTTTCAAAAATCCTATTACCACCTTGTGATCATTGGTTCTGTATGGAATTGCTTCTACCCATTTCGATACGTAGTCAATAACAACCAATATGTATTGATGGCCAAAAGAAGGGGAAATGGTCCCATGAAGTCGATACCCTATACATCAAAAATCTCAACCACTAAAATTGGATTTAGTGGCATCATATTCCTTCGCGTAATGTACCCCATTCGTTAACACCTATCACATGAAGAACAGAAAGTGTAAGCGTCCCGAAATATAGTTGGCCAATAGAAACCACATTGTAAAACTTTAGTCATTGTTTTCTTAGCACTGAAATGGCCTCCACAAGCTTGTTCATGGCAGAATGAAAGGATATTCTAAATTTCATTTTCTAGGACACATCGTTTAACAATTTGGTCTGCATAATACTTGAACAAATACGGGTCATCCCAAAAGAAATTCTTTATTTCTGCAAAGAATTTAGTCTTGTCTTGTTTGGTCCAATGCTCTGGAAGTTTCCCTGTAACGAGATAATTAATTATATCTGCATACCAAGGTAATACTTCCACACTCATTAATTGTTCATCTGAAAATGACTCATTTAATGGTAATGGTTCTGTAATTGTGTCAAAATGGAGACGGGAGAGATGATCCGCCACAACATTATCTATGCCTTTCTTATCTTTGAATTCTAAGTCAAATTCCTGCAAAAGTAACACCCAACGAATTAGTCTAGCTTTTGCATTTTTTTTTGTGAGAAGATATTTAAGAGCAGCATGATCCGTGAATATAATTATTTTACAACCAATGAGATATGATCGAAATTTTTCCAATGCAAACACTACTGCTAGCATTTCTTTTTCAGTAGTTGAATAGCTCAACTGTGCATCATTTAATGTCATACTAGCGTAGTAAATAACATGGGGAATTCGATCAATTCTTTGTCCTAAAACTGCTCCTACTGCATAATCAGATGCATCACACATTAGCTCAAATGGTAAGCTCCAGTTTGGGGGCTGAATGATGGGTGATGATGTCAACAACTGCTTTAATTTTTCAAATGCCACAAGACATGAATCATCAAAGACAAAAGGTACATCCTTAGCAAGTAAATTGCATAAGGGTCTAGAAACTTTGCTAAAATCTTTAATGAAACGTCTATAGAAACCAGCATGTCCAAGGAAAGATCTTACTTCTCTGATTGTTTTGGGTGGAGGAAGATTAGAAATGAGATCCACCTTGGCTTTGTCAACCTCAACACCTTTGCTTGAAATGATGTGACCGAGAACAATACCTTGTTTTACCATAAAATGACACTTCTCCCAATTTAAGACCAAGTTCTTCTCGATACATCTCTACAGAACTAGTGTTAGATGATGTAAACATTGATCAAATGAGTCACCAAAGACAGAAAAATCATCCATAAAGACTTCAAGGAATCGTTCAACCATATCAGAAAAAATGCTTAACATGCATCATTGAAATGTAGCAGGTGTATTACATAATCCAAATGGCATCCTCCTATATGCAAAAGCGCCAAAAGGGCAAGTGAAAGTGGTCTTCTCTTGATCTTTTGGTGCTATGGGAATCTGATTATATCCTGAGTAGCCATCTAGAAAGTAATAAAATTCATGATCTGCTAATCTATCAAGCATTTGATCAATAAATGGTAAAGGAAAATGGTTTTTACGTGTGACAGAATTCAATTTTCTATAATCAATACATACAAGTCATCCCGTAGTCACTCTAGTTGGTATCAATTTATTATCAGCATTGGTAACTACTGTGATTCCTGACTTTTTAGGGACAACTTGTACAGGACTGACCCATGAACTATCAGAAATTGGGTAAATGATACTTGCGTCTAATAGCTTAAGGACTTCAGTTCTAACAACTTCTTTCATATTAGGATTTAACCAACGTTGCATTTCCCTAGAAGATTTAGCATTTTCATCAAGGTGAATGTTATGCATGCAGTTTATTGGGTTTATACCTTTAATGTCTACTATGGTCCATCCTAATGCTCCTTTGTGCTCTTTTAAAACATCCAACAACTTACCTTTTTGTTCGTCATTTAGGGATGATGATATGATTACCGGCAGAGTACTTTCTTCTCCCAAAAATGCATATTCCAGAGTATTGGATAATGGTTTGAGCTCGAGTTTCGGTGGTGATTCTGATGATGGAATGAGTTTCTTTTCTGATGGTGCTAGTTGTTCAACTCTTGACTTCCATTTATTAGTGTCCATGGATGGTGCTGAGTCAAGCAGGGCGTTGACCTCATCGACTGATCTGTCAATATCAAAATCCAAACCAAAGTGAGTTAAACATGTTTGTAAAGGGTCATCACTAAGGTTTGGAAGAAAAGTGTCATCAACTAATGCTTCAATTAAATCCACATCAACAATTTCATCATCTGCATTGTGAGGTTGTTTGGCAATGTTGAAGATGTTCAGTTCCATAGTCATATTACCGAAGGACAACTGCATATTTCCAGTCCTGCAATGAATGTGAGCATCCGCAGTTACCAAGAAAGGTCGGCCTAGCATAATGGGGATATGCTTCATTGAATCCTATATTGGTTGAGTGTCAATTACAATGAAATCAACAGGAAAATAAAACTTGTCTACCTGGATAAGCACGTCCTCCACAATACCACGAGGTATTTTCGTGGACTGATCTGCAAGCTGTAACACCACTGGAGTTGGGTGTAATTCTCCAAGTCCAAGTTTCAAAAATACTGAGTAAGGCAACAGATTTACACTAGCTCCTAAATCCAACAAAGCATTCTCAATTGTGTGGTTCCCTATGCTACATGAGATAGTGGGGGAGCCTGGGTCTTTGCATTTTAGAGGAATTTTATGTTGGAGTATAGAACTAACGTTTTCTGTTAAAAATACCTTCTTTTGAACATGAATGTTTCTCTTTTTAGTACAAAGGTCTTTAAGAAACTTGGCATAAGATGGAACTTGCTTTATAGCATCAAGTAAATGGATGTTAACACTTACCTGTTTGAAGATTTCTAGAATCTCACCTGTGGATTTTCCTTTCTTTCATTTCGCTAACCTCTGAGGAAATTGAGCTTTCGGAATGTATTCTCGTGGGTTGGTTTCTTCTTTCTCCTCTGATGATGAGTCCTCAAACTCACAGGTACAGTTTGATTTTCTTTTGTCACCGGCATCTCCACTTTGTTGTCGACTTCTTTTCCTTTTCGCAAGGTCATGACTGCTTTGACCTCTCCATGCTACTATGGTGAACTAGTACTTGCTTCATGCACTCCTTTAGGATTAGGCACTGGTTGACTTGGAAACTTGTCTTTCTCAACAGTCATTGCCAAGGTCTGAAATGAAGAAGCAAGTTGTCCCACCATCTTCTCGAGGCTTGAAATTAATTGGGCTTGTGAGTTGAAGCCTGCTCTCAACTCATTTCGTAGTCCATCAATGGTGCGGTTATGTTGTTCAATCGTGGAGTGAGTAACATTCTTGAAATTCTGGAATGCATCCTCCAATGGTCTGGGTTGAGAGTAGTTCTAGTTTTGATTGTATGGTCTAAATAGTGGCTGAAAGGCTTGAGGATTTTGAAGAATTGGTTGCATTGGTGGAGCTAGAACTGCTAGTCCATTCTGTTGGAATCCTTGAGACCATGAAAAATTGGGGTGGTCTCTCCATCCAGGGTTTTATGTGTTGGAGTATGGGTTGTAATTTGATGATTTTCTCATTACACATATGGCATTAGCTTGATCTGAGTATGAGTCATGGTCATGTGGCTCTGTTGATTTAGCAGTCGATAATGATGCTATTTGTCGAGCGAGACCTTCAACCATCTCCTTGACTTCTTTTATTCTCGAAGTTGAATCGCCAATGTGAACCTCATTCACTCCCTTAATTCTTTTCCTGAGTGATCGACTCCGTTGTTGGGAATTATCTGCTTGTCGCTGGAAGAATTCCTAAATTTCTGATGCACTTTTTGACATTAGCTCTCCTCCACTTGTTGCCATTAGTCATTCTTGCACATTCGGCAATAATCCCTCCAAAAAGTATTGGCATTGGTGTCATTTCTCGTACCCATGATGTGGACACTTCAAGAGTAGCCCATTGAATCGCTCCCATGTTTCGAAAAACTGCTCATCCTCTTTTTGGGTAAACTCTGAGATTTCCTTGCGAATAGCATTGGTTTTATGCACTGGGAAATATTTATTCAAAAATTTAGTTACCATTTGTTCCCATGATGTGATGCTATTAGCAGGCAATGTATTGAACCATGAACGAGCTCTATCATTTAAAGAAAATGGGAATAATCTGAGTTTAACATCATCATCTAAAAAATTCTCAGCTTTAAATGTTTGACAAATAGCATGAAAATCATTCAGATGATTATATGGGTCCTCATTTTCTAAGCCATAGAATGTTGGGAGACAATTTAGCACACTAGGTTTTAGTTCAAAACTCCTAACAGCTACATTTGGGTATCTTATGCATGATGTACTCAAATTAGTTAAAGGACTGAAGTAGTCCTTAATTGGCCTCTCCTGTGGTGCTTGTAAATCCATTCCAAATTTATTTTTAGCGTGCTTGTGTGTGCGAAGTGTTTTTTCTAGTTCAAGGTCTTAGGTTTAAGATTAGGTAATAATGACCTACGACCATGCATGCAAAACAAATAAAATAAAAATAAAGATATGAACAAAACAAATAAAAATAAATAAGAGGGAGAAATTACGATATTAACCTTATTGCGCTATTATAACCTAACTATAAAAACACAATGAAAAAATACATAAAAATAAATTAATAAGATAAACAAAAAAATTTACAAAGAAAAATAAATTGAAATTAAATTACAAAATTTTAAAGAAAAGAAAAAGAATAGAAATACTAACCTTTAAATATAGATTCGCCTTTTTTTTTTTAAAAAAAAAAATACAAGAAAACAAATAAAAGAAATTATTCACAAAAATTAATTCTACAAATTAAAATAACTTACTTCTTCAGCAACGGCGCCAAAAACTTGTTATGCAAATTTTATTGAACTCGCAAGTGCACAAATCTATTGTAGAATAGACTAATGGTGACAAGTGTCGATCCCACGAGGAGGTGGATTTTAATTGTGTGTAGAATTAATTTTGTAAATTGGTGGTTGGATTTGTGGTGAAAATTATTTGGATTATCCTAAAATTAGAATTGAAATGGCGAGAATAAATTCTAAAATTGAAATTGAAATGGCGAGAATAAATTGAAGAAAAGTCTATTTGGATGACGTATTTGGGTATCTAGATCCGTATCAACATGCATCATGGGCTAAATAATCCTTATTAATGCCAATTAAATCATGAGGGGGAATCCACATCTCATGAACTACGCTCTAACCAATATGGTGCTAAGGGCTTATCGTGCCAAATAATAATAACCTTGTACTAGAGGCCGGTGAAACCAAGGCGGTACTAGACAAGATTAGTATTATTTGTCAACGAGAAGTCAAAACCTCCACAAAAATTAGAGGGGAAGAGAAAGTAAATTTACCAAATAAAGCCCATAACACATGTTGAGACTTCACCTTCAACCCAAGCTTGAAAGAAAATTAGTCACTCATAATTGAACTAAGGGCAAAATAAGAATTTATTAAAATACGTAGAAAATACAAAATGGAGAAGGAATTACAGAAAATGGATCCCAAAAATGGACTCAGAGATCTCAAATTAGGGGGGGAGGCCCCCTTTTTATAGATACATGAAGTAAATCATAGCCATCGGATTAAAAACAGTTTGGACACTCAGGATTGCGCCACGTCATCAGTCAATAGTACGCGGTTTGACCACGTGAATGAACAGTAACGCGGTTTGACCCGGGTTGAACAGTGACGTGGTTTGGTTGAAAATAATCATGTGTGATGCATGTACCGTACGCGAGATTTTTGGTCCACTGATATGCTGCCACGTCACCATCAACAGTACATAAAAATTTTAGTCCAACAGGATCGTGACACCTCATCAGACAATATCACATCATCGGTCCGTCTATGTAAACAGTGTCGTGAACAGTAACGTGAATAGTACCGTACATGTGAATAGTGTCATTTTTCCTTTTATGCTCCTCCTAAGGTTTTCGACCGTCCTGAGTTCAAAAGTGATGTCCGCTTTACCGTCTGATTTCTCGTTTATTGTGAAATGACCATGATGCCCCTAAAATACATAAAATATTTAATTAAAATAAAACACACATAATTAAATTACAAGAAGCTTAAATACATAAAAGTAAGGGTTGTTAGTAAAACGTGAAATGTAAAATGACGATTTTCTCCTTTATAAATATACATTTTCTTACACTCAACACTCAGCACGATAGATCTCTTCAGCGGAATGGAGTTCGTTCATTAATTCAGTTAAGGTCATGTTTCTTTTGTTCATGTTATAATTGACCTTAAGCACCTTGAATGTTTCTGGCAGAGATTCTAACACCATGTCTATCTTTGAGTAATCATTGATTTGTGCTCCCTGAATCTCAGCCTCATTCAAATAGTCCATTATTTTAAGGACATGATCACGAACTCTTGTGTCCTTCCCCATTTTACTGTTCATAATTCCTTTCAGCGCTACTTGTCTCGCGAAGCGAGTACTTTGCCCGAACATCTGTTGGAGACTATCCATTAAATATGGCAGTCTCCAAGTTCTGATATTTGGTCTGTAGAATATTAGAAATCGAGGCTAAAATGTAGCATTTTTCCATTTCATTGGCCTTTTGCCATTTCTCATAAAGCCTCCTCTGATTTCTATGAGCATCATCCGCTGGAACTGAAGGGCATGGCTGGGTTAAGACATATTTATAATTTTCAGCAGTCAGGACAATGAACAGATTTCTTTTCCAATCTATATAGTTCTCTCTAATAAGTTTGTTTTGACTCAGGGAAGACATTTTCTGAAAAATAAAACATTCATGCATAAATAATTTGAAATAATATTCACAATAAATGACAAAAATGCATAAAACTATAAATGCATTTTAATTTATTGTAACGATAATCTAGTACCGCTTTGATAAGCTATCCGTTGGGAAAGTCATGTCTACACTTACTAGACCCAATTACCCATTGGATTATTTACTTTCATGTAGACACATGATAAATAATTATAGTTATCTTTTTGGGCCTAAATTTGTTAACATAGCTTCGTTTGGAATGTTAATAACAAATTTTAGTTGAGTCTATAACCATTGTTTCAATCTACGTATTTTTCATATCAATAGTCACCGTTGGGTGAACAATCGATTGAAAAATATTTCAATTTTATCTTTGAAGAAGTTCATCAAATAAAATATCTAATATATATACCCTCCGAAAGGAGCATCACCGTATCATGAAATCGAGGTATATATATAATTTTATTATTGAACTAACAATGGAGCCCGTGGGAAAATTATCTTGAATTTTTCCTCTCTCACTCAATATTTTAAAATTGGTTTTCCCTTTTAAAACATACATATTGTTAATTGCATGCTTCCTATAATATTATCTAGATGATATCCAATATTATTAAGCATGCGCAAATTACAAACAATATAATGAGATTCATAATTAATGAATGACATGTATCATTATGCATAGAGTGGCATTGCCTATTCTATATGACATGTTATCGTAGCATGTAATCATCCAAAACATAACATATAAAAAAAATAATTAAACAATCTTAATTCATGGCTTTCATAAAATGAAAAAGATACATTAACCCTAAGCCTAATCTTCATTGGGCTTCTTGTCAATCTCCATCTTCCATAGGCTTGTCTTTGTTAATGGATTAGGAGAAATTGGGCTTTAAAATTTATTATTGGTCCAAATTTAATTTAGAAAGGAAATAAATAAATAATTAAATTTTTTATTAAAATAAAATTTTGGATCAAGAAATAAATTTAATGTGTTTAATTTTATCTATACATTTTAATCCATTAAGCCCTATTGAAATTGGGCCTAAAACTAGGATTCATTAAGCCCAAAACTGTTTTTGGATTTAAACACAAAAAATTAAAAATTTTCTACCCGAAAGAAAAATTATGAAACCATAGGGACCTCCATGATAAAAACCATAAAAACCCTAAAATCATATTTTTCTTTCTTTCTTCTTTCCCAGCCGCCATCTCCACAAACGTACACTGTTCAGACCTTTCTCATTGGACAGCAGCCATCAACGCCGAGTTTGCCGTCGCCGATACGCTGGAAACAAACCAAACCTGTGCGCGCTGCTTGCTGGAGCGCGCGTTGTATGCAGCAAGCGGCGCACACTGCTAGCATGCGCTTACAGCGAGCGCTGTTTGCAGCATGTACCGCACGTTGGCTGCAGCGAGTGCGCTGTCGAAATTTCTGGCCTCCATCGCTTTGATTTGCCATCCGTGATTGATTTACAAATTTCCTAGGCCAATTTTGGCTTATAAAATTTCTATAACAGTAAAATAACTCAAGAGGGAAACGTGGTGATAAAAAGCCACCCCTCTTATTACAGATCCAAACAAAAAATACAGTAGAAAATCTAACCATGAATTAAGACAAACCATAAACATGCTTTATTCATATATTAAACAAATAATATATATCTGAATAAATTGTGCCACTCTAATACATAAATATCAAGATTAATTTCATACGAAATTCTTATCTATTAATATGAGATGGCTTTGATACCAATTGTTGGAGAAAAATCAATTTTTTAAATTTTTATAAAACCTTTTAAGATTGCTCTCATACAATATATAAGAATTTGTAATCTAAAAATCATACCTTGAAAATCCGATTTGACTTTTTTCGCTGAAGTGATTTAGGCTCAAAGATCACGATCCGTCACCACCACTCCTGGTAGATCACGATCCATCACCACCACGCTTGTTAGATCACGAACTGTCACCAATGATCTTCCAGGTTATGACTCAGGTTTGATCTGCACTTAACGTGTGGGCGCCTTTATCACCACTAAAGTAACTAGCACGAAAAAGTTTTCTCTAAAAAATAGGGAGAAAAATCTTTTTTTCTTATCTGTATAAAGTGGTTGCTCCCCTTTTTCTTTAGAGAAAATAAGCCCTTTTATATCTCCTTTTACTGAAAACCTTACGCTCCAAATAATGAAAATCAAAACTCACGTTACTTGCTTTTTCTATAGGGACTCACCTTGTAAAATAACATAAGGCCCCTTACACACAAGCTAATTAAATGGAGCCTCCTACTAAATGATATATTTAGGCTTTTGAACCAAATAGCTAGTTATCTTGCTTATTAATCCAGTAGTGGTGCAGTCAATTAAATGAGCTAATCCTGGGATCATTTGGGAACATACAATAGTGGCTATAACAATTAGGCATGTAGTTAAAATAGACTAATTATTTAATTCCAAACTACTCCACTAAAAGATTGGAATTGACCTCCATAATTGTATGCTCGAATAATAATTCGTCCCAAGCCACATTGATTTCTTTACTGCACAATCCTTTGTACCATATCATTAATTAAATCGATATCTCAATTGTCCAATCAATTTAATTACATCTTGTTCCTTGATACTTGCTAGTTTTCTCTAATGATCATTTTCAACGTACTAAATATATTGACACACTCTGGCCAGAGAATTCTATGATCAAGTGCCGAAAACCCATCAAGAGATGTGTTGTACAAATTTTATATTGTTAATCCATAACTTCAATACTCATAATTTCTCCCACCAAGATACCGGGTAATCTTGACCACAAGTATGTGTCGTGCCCATTGGTAACTCAAATGGAATAACAGTTACAATCATGAAATCATAATTAACTCAAGATTAAGATTACAATAAAATCAATGCCTATGAGATTTAATAAGTCTGACAGTTATTACAAAGTTAATTAAATCTCATATGTGATCTTGTTCAATGTAGTCGTACTACATCAATAAATTTATACATGATTAAGACAAATCATTCAATGAATTCATTATAGTCTATACCTAAATAAAGTGTCCAACTTTATTTATCAACTAAATTTATTTAATCATAAGATAACTTGTATTTATGTCTTCTGTGAATCCACATGGTGATCTCATAAATACATATAATATGATTAAATGGACTTTAATCAAAATATTAATGCAATTAAGATATTTGAATAAAATACCTCATTTATTTTATTAATTAGAAAAATTATTTATTACAATTAAATAAACACATATGCTTTTAAAGAGCACATTTTCCCAACAATTTCAAGTTCTTATTGATCCAGATCTAAGGTTTTGTAGTCAAGTTTTAGCTTTATTTTTTAATGAAAAAGGAAAAAGCTTTAATCTTATCATGTTTATGCTACAATTTGGTATGTGTATGTATTACAAACTTCCTCAAAATCTCATAGATGTAAGTATGGATTCTCATATTATAAACCATGAAATGTTGGTAAAAGTTGGATAATAACTGATTTGAAGTTAAATCGAGAAGATTTTGGAAGAAATACTATACACGATGGTGCTCTGGTTCTGATTGGATTCATGTAGTCTCTCAAAGTTCTTAGTTGATTTTGATCACGTGCATTATGTTGAGAATGATTGTCTCCCTGATCAATCTGAATACAAATATTCAGATCCTACAACTTGCTTCACCAACCATTGCCACGTGGCACAATCGTGGCCACTGAATCATGAATGGTTGAGATTTAGTCAAAATTGCCACCTATCTAATGCACTTATATCTATTTTAAGCTTATTTTATTATCCAATCAGTGTTCGGTCAACATAAAATGTCAACTTTTTGTACAAGCTCAATTGTAACCCGATCTTGACTCATCTTAAGGTTTTCGGACCTCCGGAATCCAAATTTGACATTCATTTATCTGTTTTGGAGTCTCGGATTACGTGAAATTAATATTTTACCTAATAAACACATAAAAATACATAAAATTAAATATAGTTAAGACATAATTAATAATTAATATATTGCATAAACACAAATATAAATTATAATATATAAGTACAAAATAATATTTTTATCGCTTGATAATCAAACAATTTTTATTACTAATCACTTTTAATCTTCAAATTTTTGGTGACTTTTCTTATGCAATGTTGCCTTTCAAACTCTAGGACTTGGCTTATGTCTATCGGCTTTTCTCAACTCTATATTAGGCATTCTAATTAAACGTTAGCTACCATTCTAGCTATATGTATAATTCAATAGCAAACAAAGAGAGAATTAACTTAGAAGTTGGGAGTGACTAATTTTCACTTCATTTCTAGAAATATAATAATGTTTTAGCCACTTATTTATATTTTTTTCCGTTACATCTTGAAATTTGTAGCTCGTCATTCTAACCCCGTTGAATTAAAAATTCTGAATCCATACAAAAAGTTAGAAGAAATGACAAAGGAGCCCATGAAAAGAATTTAATCAACCAATTATTTAGGTCCGAAAGAAATTACCGGCCGGTTACATTAAGATGAAAAAAATAAAGAATAAAAAACAAAGGCACTTTTCGACAATCATGAGAAAGGATTTTTATTCTTAGTGTGTGTTTAGCAAACCATGTTATATTATATTATATTAGTTGTATTGTATTATGATATATTATATTAGGATGTATTGCATAAAATTGAAATGCAATATAAGATTTGATGTACTATAGACTGTATAAATATGTAATAGTATTTTGTAGTATTTTTTTATATTAAAATTAAAATTAAATTATTATTATTAAAATTTATTAATATTTAGTGTTATATTATTAAGTTTTGAAAATAATTATTTTTATATTAATTTTATAACATAAAATAATTTAATAATATACTATTATCAAATAATATAATACTATAATATTATAAATATAAATAAGATATATAATATAACATAATATAATACAATATTAAATTTAGTTTTAAATTTATTTAGAATTTTAGTAAATATTAAATGATTAAATAATTAAAATGCTTTTTACATATTTAAAGTAAAATAATTAAAATGATTATTGTAATAAAATTAAAAGAATGTTTTACCATTTATTTATTAAATACGCTGGTTTATTGATATTTTATATTTTTAATTATTATTTAAATTTAATTCTATTGAATAAAAAATAAATTAATATTTAGTAAATTTAAATTTTTAATAAATTATTGAATAATAAAGTAAAATGATTAAATTTAAAATATAAACAACATTTTAATGCAATAAACCTAAGCCTTACTTTTCATGGCATTATGTCATTATTTTATATTTCTTTCATTGTATTAACCACTTTTTTAATACAATATTGCAACTAAATATAAATTTATATAAAAACAACGTTTTCATATAATATAATAAGGTGTAATGCCAACTGCCAAACGCAGTCTTAAGGTTATTTCTTAGAGCAACTAAAATCTTGGCGCATCAAAGCTATTGGCCCACATTTGGAATGTGATGCGGTAGCACCAAATCATGACATTAGTTAGTCATTAACAAAATCAATATAAATTTATAATTGTTACTTTTATTCATCCTTAAAATAGCCAGGCAAGGCTAAGAGGAGAATGTGGGTATCATAGTAACAAATGGTGATGTGTCAGAGTGGACGCTCTGAAAAAGAGAGTGAAGTTGTTTTTATTCCAAACAAATTTTGTTTCACTTTTACTTTTTGTAGTCAAAGCTCCAAGACTCACAGACTTGCCACTTTCAGAAATTAACATAAAAAAGAAAAGTAACCAGGGCGGCTCCCCCTCACCCGACCAAAAGTAATCGAACTACCTCAAATTTCACTCCCACGCGCACTTTTTCTTTTTCAAAAATCATTTTGCATTATACGCATCTATTTATATCATAATCCAAACCTAAAAATTGGCTCCCAAAATCGAAAAATCTTTCCGATAAATAATATTAATAGATTTATAAAGTCTCGCTTACAACTAGAGAGGATGGACCTTCTTGGTCCAACCCAACCAAGGATGCCTATTAGGACACTCATAAGAAATATTATGAATGGTCATTTAAGATACTAAGCACACGTATTAAAAGTAAGAATGATGTAAATAGAACAATCTTTAACTTGATATTTCAATTTCTTCCATCAAACTAGCTTAAAACTTTCTTTTAATTTATATATTTTTTTGTTATTGTTATATAATATTATAAATTAGCAAATGATATAAGATCGCACATTTTCTATACAAAAATATACTAATTAGGTTCTTAGAAGAGTCACAATGATCTTGTTTAAAATTCAGTCTCATTAGGTAATGTATATAACCTTTATGACAAAATCTTTCTAGTGCACTTAAGCTTATTAATAGATATTTTTCACACTTATCACAATTTTATAATAATAATAATAATAGAAATAACATATATTTCAACAAAATGTAATAAAACAAAAACTAATAACTTGAGACTTATAAAGATACAATGTCCTTAAAAGATATTTATCGCTTTTATAATGGTGTTTAAACTTAAATTTTATTGGTGTCACCTTCACAACGATGCTTAAACTAAGGTTATATTGGCGTCTATGAATAGCGTCGACAACACAACTTCACAATTCCCGCAAACTTCAAACAAATATTGAAACTCTAGCACATTGACGGCTAAAGCTAGAGAATATTCACTTAAGAAAGAAGAGAAGAAAATCATTTGGATTTTTGGTGTGTTTTGCAAATGAACTTGGAAGCCAATTTACATGTTTTAGGGGATGGCAATAGTTAGTTAAAATTATGTGTGAGTTTTTTCTTTATTTTTTGCAAACCAATAGATGCTTTTTGAGATCTAATTTTTCTTTCACACATACACTAATTTGAGTGTTATATAATTCATTGCGAAGAGCTCATGGAAGAGATTTTGAATCATTTATATAAGATAGATATTTTTCTAATATTTATCTTGTTCAAAATTAGCAACAAATTAACTACTTTATATTATTTTTTCATGCGTTACTTAATTGATCCATTATAATGGATGGACACAAAAATGGGCTAAAACGATAATAAACTCGTACTATACCTTTTATTTTTTTACGAAGTTCCTTCTTTGAAGTCGTTAATAATGCAAACAATTGTACTAAAAGCACAGAGAAAAGAATATATGCTGGCTTTTGTCCTTGACCCGATTTAGTCTTTATACGCGAGTGTTCGCACTTGCCTAAATAGAGCGTGAGCAAAACCATTTTCTCCTCTCCTCCACCAGCAACAAACGAAATTACAGCAAACACTTTCACAAACTAAACCCAGGTACAGTTAACTCTAGTTGACTGAAAATTCCGTACCCCAACCAACCCCAGTTAACTTGTTTGGTTAACCAAAATCCAATAAACTCGCGAGAGACTTGACAAAATAAAATAAAATAAAAGTAAAATAAAAAAAATCTCGCGATAAAATAAGAAAAACCAACAAAGAACAACACTACTCTCCTTTCCATCTGAATATAATAAAACAAAGAATTATCTGCCAAATTAATCAGAAAGAGAATTAATAAATAAATATTTTAATACCAACTCTAAAAATAAAATTAAAAAAAGGTTATATTAAATTAATAATGGGATAGGTTCCTTAAAGGTCTGTGTTGGCTTCTGAAGTTACACAGGCTTTCTTCAGATCCGAAGAAAAAGGTCCCCAAAAAATAAAAATCGCACACAGTACTAGTGGTTTCAGTACTATTGCACAACTTGATATTTTCTTTCTGTTTTCTCTGTTAAATAAATTAAGGGGGGGAAAAAAAAGCCTATTTAGTTTCTTTAAGTGAAGTGCGTGCCGTTTGGGCTCTTGCATGATCCGAAAAGGTGTTCCCTTTTTCTCTTTCTTTCTCTGTGTGAAAGTGTGTGTTTTTCCTTAATCTGCTTTTGTGTCGGCCTTTTTAACTCAAAGACTCATCACCCAGTTCAAAGTGTAATTAGATCTTTGTATAGGTGTAATAAATCTCTGTATCAGTTTTTTTCTTTTTCTTTTTCCTTTTGTTTTTGGATTGATTGAGCAGAAACCAAGATTTTTTAAAAAAAATTTATTTTGGTGGCTATCGAGTTATGGAGCTGTTTTGAAGAAAGTTGGAGCTTTTTTCTTGCTAAGGGCTGAATTGGAAGTAAATTTTTGGTTTGCAATGTTTTATTTTTATGAATTTGCAAGTGGAGATATGGCATAAAGGTTCATTATTGATAGAAGGTATGAAATTCCACTTCAAATTGTTTGTACCATCACTTCACTGATATTATTCTTTGTACTTTATTTTTCTGTTTTCAATTTTGTGAATATAGTGTCTAATTTGGTAATCTATTCGGTTTTTTTAACAGAGATAAACATTAAGAAGAAGGGGTTTATTTCTTTTATGAATTTGAGATGATTACGTTTATGGACTCAAAAGAGAAGCTAAAAGAGGTGGAAAAATGCTTGGATTCTCAGCTATGGCATGCCTGCGCCGGCGGCATGGTCCAAATGCCGCCAGTGAACTCCAGAGTGTTTTACTTTCCTCAAGGCCACGCTGAGCATGCTTGTGGGCCGGTTGATTTCAGAAGCTGCCGGAGGATTCCGCCTTACATACTGTGTAGAGTTTCGGCAATCAAATTCATGGCTGATCCTGAAACTGATGAGGTATATGCAAAAATTAAGTTGGTTCCAGTTAGTAATAATGAGCCTGGCTTTGATAATGATGATGGAATTGCTGGAATTCATAGTAATGAAACTCAAGATAAACCTGCGTCTTTTGCTAAGACATTGACACAATCGGATGCCAATAATGGTGGGGGGTTTTCTGTTCCAAGGTATTGTGCCGAGACAATCTTTCCCAGATTGGATTACTCTGCAGATCCCCCTGTGCAGACCATTCTTGCTAAGGATGTTCATGGTGAGACATGGAAGTTTAGGCATATTTACAGAGGGACTCCTAGGAGGCATTTATTGACGACGGGGTGGAGTACTTTTGTGAACCACAAGAAGCTTGTTGCTGGGGATTCAATTGTGTTTTTGAGGGCAGAAAATGGGGATCTTTGCGTTGGGATTCGCCGTGCAAAGAGAGGAATCGGAGGTGGACCAGAGGTAACTTCTGGGTGGAATGGAAATTGTGTTACGCCTTATGGAGGGTTTTCGTCCTTTTTGAGGGAGGATGATAATAAGTTGATGAGAAATGGTATTGGAAATGTCAATGGGCCGAGCTCAAATAATGGGAATAATTTGATGGCCAAGGGGAAAGTGAGGCCTGAATCTGTTATTGAAGCTGCAACACTTGCTGCCAATAGGCAGCCATTTGAGGTTGTCTACTACCCTCGAGCTAGTACACCAGAGTTTTGTGTGAAGGCCTCAATGGTGAAAGCAGCATTGCAGATTAGGTGGTGTTCTGGAATGAGGTTTAAAATGGCCTTTGAAACCGAGGATTCTTCGCGGATTAGTTGGTTCATGGGAACGATATCTGCTGTTCAGGTTTCTGATCCCCTGTACTGGCCTGATTCGCCTTGGAGGCTTCTACAGGTATAACCATCTAACTTGATCTGATTGCAAATCAGCATAAAAGAGATATAAATGCAACTTTGGAAGTTGAAGAATGTTTTATGCTTATAGAACTCTGGTAGCTTTCTTCTTTTTATTTTCAAATTTACTTTTTACAAAATTTCTAGGTCCATGCGATGCTATTGAGTTCCAAATACTTAGCTAACAATTAATTTACTTTTTGGTTCACGTTCTACATGTTATCAATTTTCCTCTTCCCTTTTGTTTGTGGATCCCAATTAGTTCGATTTTTTAAGATGCACTAACATTTGTTCACACTTAGCTTCGGGAATACTCAAGAGTCAAGTGGGTTTGAAGACAGACAAAATTTCTGATTTAGGTTGTTTAATAAATGGCAGTCTTTTCGTTATTTAAGCAAAATATGTGATGAGACTTTAGTAGAATAAGGGAATTTAGTTGTCAGTCTTGCTTATGCAATTTATTTGCATAAGCAAGGGCGCTGATGCATTTGAATATAGCTTTCTTATATGATTTATTAACTTCAATAAGGTTACAATGCGTGCACTTATCAACTACCTGATTTTGTTTCATTCAGACCTGGTCAAATAATTCTGAAAATTATGTTCACACTGGCTTTTCCATGTTGAATTTTTTAATCAGCATATCAAGATCTCTGTTCAATCTATTCTTATTTGCTGGAATTATGGGTTGCAGGTTACATGGGATGAGCCCGATTTGCTCCAAAATGTAAAACGTGTCAACCCATGGCTGGTGGAATTGGTGTCAAATATGCCCACCATCCATCTATCCCCCTTCTCACCACCAAGGAAGAAGTCAAGACTGCCACAACCACCAGATTTCCCCCTTGACGGCCAACTTCCAATGCCGTCATTTTCTGGCAGCCTCCTTGGGCCCAACAGCCCTTTTGGGTGTCTACCCGATAACACTCCTGCTGGCATGCAGGGAGCCAGGCATGCTCACTATGGTCTATCCTTGTCGGACCTCCACCTCAATAAACTGCAGTCAGGTCTGTCTCCGGCTGGTGTCCCGCCATTTGATCGTGCTGCTAAACCCACAAGGGCCTCTAATAGCCCAATCCTTCAGAAGCCAAGCATGAGTGAGAACATTTCTTGCTTGCTAACCATGTCACATTCAACCCAGCCTTCAAAGAAAGCTGATGATTTAAAGACACCCCAGCTTGTTCTTTTTGGGAAACCAATACTTACAGAGCAGCAGATGTCTCACAGCTGTTCCGGTGATACAGTTTCACCAGTTCGTACTGGAAATAGCTCATCAGAAGGGAATTTAGATAAGTTGACGAATTTTTCTGATGGTTCTGGATCTGCATTTCAACAACAAGGCTTACCCGATCGCTCATTCTGTGAAGTTTTCCAGTGGTACAAGGATAACCGCCAAGAAACGGAGCCCAGTTTAGAGACTGGTCATTGTAAAGTATTCATGGAATCAGAGGATGTAGGTCGCACTCTTGACCTCTCTTTGCTCGGATCCTACGACGAACTGTACAAAAAGCTAGCAGAAATGTTTGGCATAGAAAATGCCGAGACATTAAGCCACTTGCTTTACCGTGATGTTACCGGTGCAGTGAAGCACATAGGAGACGAACCATTCAGGTTTCAGTTATTCCGCTTGCTGGCAATTTTTTCTTTGTATACAATTATTTCCTTAAAGGGGTTTAATTTGACCTGTTTTGTTGTTGCTGTTGCAGTGACTTTATGAAAACGGCTAGAAGATTGACGATTCTAATGGATTCAGGCAGTGACAATGTAGGAGTGTAGAGTATAGAAATAAACGTTGTTCAATTGTACAGCCGGTTGATTTAAGTCTTTCATTTCCTGCTGACCTTTTTTTTTTTCCTTCCCCTTCTGAAAGGATCCTGCTGACCTTTTTAGCTTTCTTGAATTTGTCTGATAAGGAGCAGAGCCTCTGATCCATTTTTCTGTACTCAAGCTAAAATCCTCCCGGATTCTTGTTTCCCTTAAATTTTTTTGGCAATGAATAGTTAAATAGTTCGATACTTTTAGTGTCCTCTCATTGTAGCAGTAATTAATGAAGTTATAATCAAGAATGGCAGATTCGGTGACACGCAATAAATGTCCACCTGTATTAGGAAACCAGTAAAGAGAGAAAATGCCGACGGAAGGTTGATAAAAATAGTGTTAAAATGATCTGTTTTATTGACCAAAATGACTAGTAATGCGTCTAATTTTTCTATTTAAATATCATTCATTTATCTATTATTCTAGTATTTTTCTATTTAAATATCATTCATTTATCTATTATTACGACTAGAAGCAGTTAAATTAGGGTTTTGTTTGATATTAAGATGTAAAGTTATAATTACTGTAGAATAAAAATTATAATTATATAATAAAAATTAATATCATTCAATAAACATATTTTTTAAATAACAATTTTAATAAAATTATAAAAAATATAATAATATTTTTTATTATACGTGTAAAATTAAATTAATTCACTTTTCAAATTATAAAAGATATTATGTACCAAATATTTTAACCTTAATTCTAAATCTGGACGTAAGTGGATTTGACATTTTTGTCAAATGTTTGTTACATTGTCAATGAGAAAATCAAAACCTTATACAAAAGCTTGTTGATTTTACTTCTTTAGGAAAAAAAATATAATATACATATCCCGATGTTCCGTGCAAACACAAAACGATTTGGTTAAGAGGTCTAATCAACTAACACAAATCAAAATTAAGGAAATTGGTTGACTGATTTGGCTCGTGTGGGTTGGTTAAGTATCATAAGTTTCACACGACAACAGATTCTCATAAGATAGATCAACAGTGATTGCTGCCCATTAAGATCTGGCCACGTGTAAATGAAGAGAAGTTTTAATTAATTGAATTAATAAAATAATTAACGGAAGCCTAGGGATTGTAAAAGAAGTTGTAAATATTTGTCTAAAACACGAACAAAGTCAAAAAGTAGATACACAACACATTCTAAGCCGCACGTGGGGAGGGAGTTGGCGGGACCCATGTTTGATTTTAATTAAAAGAAAAAAGTGTGTAATGATAATAAATTAACAACGAATGAATAGATTCACGTGTGGCCGACGTCAGCTGGGGGTTGCATTTGCATGTGTTGCGGCGTTTCGACGACTGGGCTGTTTTGTTTTTGTTTTGTCTCACCCTCTTCTTTGACTAAGGTTTTCCCGCGCTTCTTGTTTTTGTTTTTTTCACCTTCCTATCAATTCTATTTCCACTCCTAATTCGCTAACTAATCCTCTCGATTTTCTTCTCTTTCTTGTAAATATGAAATACGCAAGTATTTAGAGTCAACTATAAACTCCTGGGGTCTTCGAAGTGTTTTTTTTCAAAGTAATTTTGTTTAGTTAGCTATTTGAGTTTATTAGATCATCAAAGAGTTAAATATGTGCGACGACAATTATGAGAAATTTATTTGGTACTTATTATTATTGTTGTTTTTACATTTTTTTGGTTGATATTACTAATTAATCAACTTGAGCCATGCAAATTCAATACTGATAAAAATTAGTGTTTGAGTAGAAGAAAAAGTAATAATAATAATAATACAAAATCAAAAACAGAAACAAAACCCAAAGCACAAGCATCCATGGCGACCAGATCCTTAGTGGGATCATGTGAAATTTCTGAAACCGTTTGATCAACGGCTTCTCAGCCCCTTGGTTTCTTCCTTCTTTCTTTCTTTATGTTGGAACTTGCACCACACCAACATCAGTTTCCGTAACAATCTCCTTTTTAGCAATAATAATAATTTGGCAAAATCATACTAGCGTAATTTGAAATTTTGAGTTGATTTTATGTTTGACGAAAACTTTTTTTTACTTTTATTATTTTATCAAAACTATAAAATTTTAAAATTTTAAAAGACATATTTATAAAATATTTTTTTAATTTTTAATTTAGAGTTAAAATTTTTATTTCACAATAACTTTTAAATAAAGACTCGCAATATTCAAAAAAATTCTGTCTATAAAGAACAAATCACTCCAAGTAACATCATTCTATAATTTATTGTAAAGTATATACAAACACCACTATTTTTATTCGCTAATCATTATCTAATAATTCCCTTAATATAAATTGTCCTAGAGTTTCCATTGAAATGAAATCTTTTTTGTTCAACTATTTTACAGGCGAATATTTTTCAAAACTAACCAAACGAGTTTGTTTATTTACCGTGTAAAAACTCTTTTAAGTAAAGAAAGAATTGTGATTATTATTTAAATAGATAGCATTATTTCTCTTTAGTCTTTACTTTGATTTCAGTAACGAATTTCCTCCAAATATGGCATGGTTTCTACCTAGAAACATGAACAATTAATGACCTAATTAAATATAACGACATTATTGTTGTCTTGTCTTCTGTATGCCCTAGGGTTTTACTTTTCCTTCATAATTACGTCAAGAAAATGTCACTCGTGAAAATCACAAAATAATTAATTAAATTTTTGAAAGAAACAAATTAAAAGAGTAGTTGTACGTATTGAAAGATCCAAGTCACGAGAAAAGGGGCACGGTACATGGAACAAGTACGTCACCAACATTCAATGAGTTTTTTGTTATATTGTCTTCTTTTTTTGAATAAATACTTCAATTTGAATTTCTGCCCTCCAAAATAAAATTAAAAAAAGAAAGTAAAAATTTGATTTTAACATTGTAATTTTTTCTCTAGAAGGGAAACATTGTAACTAAGTTAAAAAAGTTCATACTAAAATCCATGTTTCTTAATTTTTTAACTTTAATTTTAGGAAAATTATTTCTGCATCATCTTTATTTTGTTATATGTATATTTAACCACCATAAAATTTTGACATTTTTTTTGCATCACCTTTGCTTTTAAGTTTGTATTAGTGAACCACTTTGACAATAGAAAATAATTATTTTATCCCTAAATGAATTAAAAGACCATTTTATTCTACAAAATTTAAAAAAAACTATAATTATAAAAATACTCATAAATTTAATAAAATAAATAAATACCAAATCCAATATGTTAATTTTTTTATGATTATAATTTTATTTAAAAAATTATCATGTTAATTTTTTGTGATCATAATTTCATTGTATATGGAAGTTTTTTAATATTAATTATAGAGAAGTTTACATAGGGAGCTTTTTTCTTCATGTTAATTTTTGTAAACTTCCTTATACTTAATTTAATTACAAAAATTAAATGAAATTTTAATTACAAAAAGTTATAATTACAATATGTTAATTTTTTATAATTATATTTTTACTTAAAAATTATCATCTCAGATTTTGAGATTTATTTGTTTTATTAAATTTAGGGATATCATTGTAATTATAATTTTTTTATGTTTCAAAATTTTGTATAATAAAATAGTCCTTTAATTCATTTAGTGTAAAATGATTATTTTTAGTGTGAAAGTGATTGATTGATACAAGCTTAAAAACAAAGGTAATACAAAAAATATGTCAAAAATTTTCTAATAATTAAATATATACATGACAAAACAAAGATGTTGTACATATAATTTTCCTTAATTATATTATATGTATTGATGATGCCTACAAAATTTATCGGTAAATGATCCATTTCCTTTTCTCTTTTCTCATTGTAAGTTGTAAATTTAAAATGCATTTATGTTTTGATATTGCAATGGCGTGTGTTTATGAATTTCTTTATAAGTATTCTGGAAAAAAAAAGGGAAAAAGGGAAAGTCAGTTGCCTGAATTGCGAGTCATGACTTGTCCCCATTAATTTCTTCAACCAACATTTATGTCCATGTGCCCACGTTTGCATACATCACTATCTCCATTTAATATGTTTGATAGATAAAGATATGACTCTTTTTGTTCAAAATGGAAATAACCAAACATGTTCATACTCATTTCAAAGTTTAATTGTACTCAATAAGCATGATTATTACCAATTCAACGAAATTATAAGTAGGTTTCTAATTTTGTGAGACTAAGCTCAAATTCCTCTATTAGTGTGAAGACCTTAATTGTTTCTCCATAATTGTTTGGAGAAGACCCTTTCTCCTTAGAACAGATCTTTGGCTGAAGTGAGTTGGGGTGGAGCCAGACTTGAGAAGCTGGGGTCAAAATGAAAAAAAAAAGATAAATATATATAAAGACTAGGAATGGCAGTGCTACTTGTAAATTTACTCAAACCTGTAAGCTAAAACCCACTCGCTGCAAGTAATTTTGTGTATTGCAGGCGAGTTTGGTATTATAAATTGAAATCCGCACTAGATTGTGAGTGGATTTGGTATTAACTAAATATCTGACGGATACCCATGGTCGCAACTTTTTTTAAAATTATTTTTAATTTAATTTTAATAAAAAAATTTAAATCTAAAAATATATAAAGTAAATAATGTAAAGTGCAAACGTGTGTGCAAGAACGTGCCTAAGTCCTAACAGGCTTTAACTTAATGCTTGGATTATTTCATTATTATAATTTTTTTCTTCGGATTAGTATTTACAAATTTTTATTCTTTAGAAAATATTAATCTTAATTATTATTATAGGAATCGTGTCGGATGGGTGCTAATGGTGGTGAATGAAATGAAATTCTTCTCTTGAAACTTGTGTTGAATGATAATATGAAATAATAATTGTTAATTTTAGATAATAGTTTGTGGCTTTTTTTATGGATTTGCGTATTTTAAACTTAAATTTGAGAATTTGTGTTGGATTGATGTTGAAATTTTAATTTTCCATTTATATTAGTAAAATTTAGAATTGAGTATGTTAGGTGTTGTTAGGTTACTATTATAAATTTATATATTGAACATTTGTGATTTTAAATGTGAAAACTCGTAAAAAAAAATCCACTATGTGCCATTGCGGGGTTGGTAATTATCAAAACTCATAGGAGGTAGGTTTTCTTAAAAAAATTAAAACCCGCATTGGATTACGGGTGGGTTTGGTGATTTAAATTTTGTGTGGGTTTAGTAATGGTAAACTCATTGTAGGCGATACCCATTGCCATCCCTAATAAAGAACAAGTCATAAACAATGCATTTAAAACTTCAAACTTAGGGCCAAATGGAAATAAATATAATGTATCAACGCCAAAGCATAAAAAAAAAATCTTCTGAGACTAAAGTATAAATAGTTATTTTTATTTTGTGCAGTACACTCGTGTGGCTCTCAGGCAGCTCGTCTGAAAAGTACTAAGTTTTAAACTTCTTGACTAACTAAGCTAAGTTGCTTGCAAAAGAGATAGAGAGAATGAAATGGCAAGTTTACAACAGTGTGCACAAGAGTGCTTCGGAGCTTGCTTAGAGTTGCTTACAAATTTACTTGCTTGTTGTGCTTGAATAAAATTGCAAGTACCTATTTATAGAGAGACTTGTCTAGTTCTAGAATCTTCTAACTCTAGGAAGTTCTTATGACATATAGAGAGCTCCTATTTTTACAATATCTTAGATTAATCTAGAGAATTGCATGTACAACACTCTAGTAATATCTAGAAATTACCTAACTATGTATAAGTAATGAATGTGCTAGAGATGCAACTTTCTAAAACCAAGCTAAATTAGCACATCTTGACTTGTGTGCTTAGCTTTTTCAGCTTGAAATTTAGGTGGCCCGTGACACTTTGCACCCGTAGCTCTAAAAGAACTTCATCCTTGGGCACTGATGATCGTTTTGTTGATTGATGGTCTATTTGGAATTGAGGTTGGACAATTGTAATTTAAAAGTTACAGTACTAAAGTATTTGGTAAATACTACCTATTGTACTTTGGAAGTTAAATTAATTTAATTTTACACTTGTATAATAAAAAATCTATTATATTTTTACTAATTTTATCAAAATTATTATTTTAAAATTATATTTATTAGATAATATTAACTTTTATTTCGAAGTTATAGTTTTTTTTTCACAGTATCCATATCTTAAAAATTATAACTCCTCAATTTCAAAAAGGACCTAAGATTGTTTTTCAAAAATTTTAAATTAAAATTTAATATTTTCATTGAAATTTAAATTGGCCAGATAGTAAGGTAACACTTTACTATACCTCTTTTTCTTATATTTTGTCACTAACCAAACAAGGAGATTCATGTACGCACTCTTCATGAATGAATAATCCATTTAAAATATTTCTACTCCTTTGATAACTCTTAGTTTTAAGATTTATTAAAATTTTTTATGACTTTTGCCAATAAGGTGCAAAAAATTGAGCTCTTATGTTAAATGAAAATAATCCAAACATTAGTCTTCTCTAACTTTTATTTATTCTTAAATCATTTTCTTAGAATTTCAACCGATAGATTTAATTATTAATCAACTCATAATTAATGATTAATATAATATTCTAAATCCCAATTAATTCAACTCCCGTCTTTTTCCACGAGCGTCTCATTTTTTCAAAAAAAAAACATAAAAGAAATAAATAAATGATTGAAAGCAAAATTGCATGTAAAGTCAAGGAAGGAAGAGCCATAACAAGAGTCAGGGGCTGATCACCGATCAGGAAGATGATGATGCGTCTGATACAAGTAAAAAATAGGCAAAATAAAATGGGTCCCACGTGATTAAAAAAATTTGAGCTGTCACTATCAACGTCCGTGATTTCATCTCACCGACTTAAGAAAAGTCTACCCCGAATCAAAAACGACAGAGATTCTTGATGACGTGGCGATCGGCCAAGCCCGCGCTTGTCCTCTTCGGTGGTCCCCGCTTTTTGTTTTTCTGTCAACTCAATTCACACGCACCATCCACAGGCGCACAGCTTTCCTCCTCGTCGTGACAAGACCGACATCCATATGTATGTCTGACTCAGACTCAGCTGACACGTAAGACGTCAGCTGATGGATGGTGATGTGTCGCTGTATGCTTCAGGAGATATACTATCTCCGAGGTACAACTCTTTCTTTCGTACACCCTTCAACCAACGCTGCCTGGTTGTGGGCCTTTTAGGGCCGAGCTTAGATCCATTTATGGGCCAAGCTGGGCCGATATATGAATCTTTCGCAAATCCTCAATTACTCTTACTTACTTTTTCCCATTAAGGGGTGCATTCTCAAATTATATAGAAATTAGAAATGGGAAAAAGAACTTACAATTTAATGTTTCAAGCTCAATATAACCATATTACAATAAAAGAAAAGCATTAGATTTGGACATGTCCACAAAAATAACAAAAATACATCAAGTTTGTGTACCACTCATATCATATGAAAATTTCTATTTATATCCTTATATTTTCTCATATTTATTTTATTTTTATAGATTCTATGATACTTTTCATTAATCTTTTTACATCTATAAATATTTTAAGTAATTTTACTCAAAAAATATAGGAATTAAACAAATTAAAATTTTAATGCGGGTATATGAGGGATAGTGATTGCACTAAGTTCCTCTAACTACTTTTGTTCCTCCGGGGACTTTTGACATTTTTATCATAGGTACTTCTAATAACATTACCTAATATATGTAAGTCGAACAATATCAGTATGTACAAATTGTTCTTGCATGCATTTAGGCTTCATTTGGTATTGTGATGTAAAAAGTTGCATTCAATATAGAATTGTTAGCATTTGTTGTCATGTAAAAGTTAGTTGTAGTTAGCAAACATTGAATAATAATATTAACAAAAATAGTAAAGGTAATATAAGTTTTTAATTACATAGCTATGAGATAAAATGATACATTATTAATATTAAAGAGATAGATTTTGAGAAAAGAAAATTATTTTAAGAGAGTGGCTCTCCATATAAGAGAAGTCATATTTGAAAGTAGAATCCTTTTTCTACTCTTCTTTCATTGACATCATCTATTTAAATACAACCAACAAGAAAGCTAATATAGACTATTATTACAATATAATTATTCTATACATACCACTATGACCCCATAACTATGAGGCATTTATATTTTAACCTCTAAATGAATTTCATCGACAAAACCTCAAATTAAGTAGCTAATCAAAAATTATTTTCACCAATCTTCCATAACTGATAAAGCTATTCAAATTTTTCTCGATAAGCATGCACAATAGAAGTTTGCTTCAATTATGATAATGCCTTTGAGGCATCATCAAATTATATAGGCCTAAATCTTTTAAGTAATGATTTGAGGACTCCACCTGTGTGACTGGGTCAGCCAACGGTACTATTGCAGGCTACTTACTTCAAGATGGATGACACTAACTACACTTAGGTAGCATTTACTTTTCAGATTGGATTGAGAATTCTGAGGAGTGAGAATTTTGGGATTTGGAGTGTGGAGTGAGAGTGAGAGTAAATTGTTTATTTACACTGAAATGAGAGTGTTGAATAAAAATAAGAATTCTATTTATGTGTTTACATTGTCTTGAATTGAGAGTGAATTATTTCAAATTATAATTTTACCCTTATTTAAAAAATTATAGTTTTTAGTTATAAAATTGATAGAAAATTTATTTTAGTAAAAAATATATTTATAAAATAAACCATTTTTTATTATTAATTTTAATTATATAACTTAATAATAATTATTAATATTCTCAGTTATATAAATCATAATGTTTTATTAATTTTAATTGTAATTATGTAAATTAAAATTATTAATAAGAGCAACACAAATGAAATATTATTATTAATAATATTGTACAAAATTAATATTTTTCTTGGAATGAAGTATTTATTATTATTAGTTATTAATGGTAAAAAATATGATATTATTAAAATGAAATAAATGTAATAATATTATATTTTCAAATAAAGATAGTATATAGTAATATTATTAATTCTCTATAAATATGATAATATTATTTAAATAAATATAAATTATATTATATTAATAAAAATGGATAAACAGGAAGACGTAGGAGTGGATTCGCACTTCCACCTCCCCCCATAGGAGCGGGAATCCCACTCCACAATCTAAAAGTGGGTGGGACCCACATAGTGGGTCTCTCACTTCCCCCTTTAAACAAGCAAGTAAACACTAGAGTGGGAGAACTCCACACTCCTCACTCCTCACTCCCACTCCAGTAAGTAAACACTATATTAATGCTCTCTTACATATCACGTCTTTAATGTAGCTATGTCCTTGAGCACGAAATCTACCATAACATTATGTCGAAGTCAACCTAAAACCTAAGACCTAACTTAAAAGTAAAGCACATACCAGACAAGAGAAAAGAAGAAGAAAGCACATTGAAGAAAATTAATTATAACTTAATGCATGTTCAATTGTTACTTGTAAAAAGGTCTTTATTTACAAGTCTAAGTAATAATACTTTTATAATCTATGCTTAAATGGATTTGTGCAGAATTATCTTTAGGAAAGCCTACCCCTAGTCTAATTAGGAAATTATCTATCTTCTGAATATGTACAAAACTATTTTAAGAAAGTTAAAAAGCTCCAAAGTCTAAAATGTTGTGGCTGAGTATACAATCCACAACAGTAAGGGAATGACATATGATACATGGATAGTCGAAGTGTTGTTCTACGCTATAAATCCAACCATTTCGATTTTCCTTATTAAATTACAAGAACCACAACTTAATAGTAGGTGAGACGTTTGCCATCCTACAAGAAGAGACTGGTACTGTCGATTGCATTTAATCTCCTTGGGTGTTTGGGCTTTTATGATCACCATTAGAGATTTGATTGCATTGGACACTCAATTGATTTTATTTAGTGTAATTCTAACCGAACAATCTAAGAGGGGTTTAGGGGTGAATTGGAGTTTTTAAAAATTTTCTCCAATAATAATCACAAACCAACAACTAGGAATTTCCCTCCATTGCAACTTATCAATCTTATAAATAGAAATGAGTTTTATAAGATCAAGCTCCTCACAAAAGTGTATAAGCAAGTCATAGTTCAATAATGATTTAATATATGTAAGCAAAAAAATAAAATCTCAAGAATGTTTTGAATGATCAAGTGTTAGCTTAGTAGAAGTTATGAAGTTAAGTTAGAGTTGGCTTTTTATAGATAGATCAAGAAATTAGCCATTACTCTCTTAAAATAAGACATTTTGTACGCTATCGAATCACGAGTGACTTTGAATTAGATAGCCGCTTGTTGATGTGGCATGTTACCGTTAAAATGATTTGAAAATTTTTTAATCCTAAACTGATCATTGTTAAAATAAATGGATAACAGTTTCAAAGATATAATGTATCTCATTGTTAATGAATGATCGCCAATTGGGAATAGAATGACCACTAAATCAGATTTCTTCATTTTACATTTAATATTTTGCCCTCAAAACTTTTTAAATTTACATATTGGCCTAAAATGTTATAAAACCTTCCAAATACATCTTTTTTAGAATTTCAATCAATACTTGTATGATTTTTCAATTTCTAAAACTCTCCAAATTTTTCCATATACTTGAAAACAAATCTTTTGATAAAGACCCTTAATTTCCATTTTTCCTCAAGTATAAAAACTTCATAATATAAAACAATGATAAATTTAAATGTCATGATCATGATAATAACTTGAGCTTTTAAATCATGCATACATTTAATCATACTAACTTTATAAGAAATGATATAAGAAAGGTCACCCAAGTTATTATCTTTTATGTTAGTTTTCGACTTGATGAACTTTGTCAATGAATTCTTTGCACTTGATCTAACTTGGGTGATATTTGACCTTAAAAAACTAATGACATTCAAAATTTTTTCCCATATTAGTCTTACCATATTATTTGTTATCATCAAAATCAAGGCTTGCAAAAAATCCATGTTACTACTTAAAAATGCATATTAGGCCCAATGACCTAGTCCAGCTCATAAGACTCTTAAAAATTGTGCTAGACATAGCCCAATTGCAACGTGCGAGGAAAATGTGCAAGATATTCAGCATCAGTCCTATTCCTACAGTCTAAATACAGTGAAGTGATGGCAATAAAATATTGCCAACCAATTTTGAAAGATTATTTTATTAAAATAAATCAATTTTAACAAATAAATTGTTATCTTAAAGCCCACAAATTTTGATAAAACAAAATAACTTATTTTTTAAGCCAACCAAAGTTGACATTTTAGACTTGACTTGTCCTATAAATAGGGGAGTTGAGAGCATGGCGAGACCATGAGTTGAGAGAGTATTTTGAGAACTGTAAAAGGGTATTTTGAGAACTCTAAGTTTTTAATTTAGTAATTTGAAAGTTCGGGTGTATTGGAGTGTTGGGTTGTGAGATAAATTCTACTATACTTGTAACTCTACACAACTAATACAATATTTCCTTTCATTTTCTCCTGTGAACATAGGATAAAAGCCGAATAACGTAAATTCTTGTGTCTCTTGTGTTGTATTTATTTCTTAATTTCATTTTAGTCAGCTATTTACTTCACTCTTCAATTTATTAATAGTGATATTAAAGCACATTGATTGCAATTATTCAGAACAGAGATACTATTTACACATATGATACTATTCACGTATATGATATTATTTATGTATAAGTACTATTCATAGATAAGGTACTATTCACAGTAGGAGTTGTCAAAAGTGAGAATGGAGTAATCGTATGGATTTTTATATGTCTAAGAAAGTTTTGTCACCAAGATGATAAGAGTCTAAGGAGTTTGGGTTTTAAGTTGGATTGTTGTGACCCCTTTAGTCTTTCCTCCGAACTTTCTTGATGTGCAATTTTATACATACTAGCACTTACGACTCTTTAAGCCAAAGTCAAGGTTGTAACAACAGCTTATTTGGGCTATATCAATACTTGAATATACTTTAGGCCCTACTATTTGAACCACACAACAGAATTGGGCGGATTACAGATAAATTAATCTGAATATTCGTTCAATCCCAATTTTATTTCAATCGAAAAGAAGCCCATTCTTGTGACATGTGGCTTGGTGAAAATTTCACCCCCAACATTTGGCGACTCTACTAGGGAGTTTGGTTAGAATTTTGACTTCTAATAGCAGACAGAGTCATGACTTTTGTAATCAGAGCATTAGTTAGCCTACAAGAACAACCTCGAGTGATCCTACAGAATCAAGTTCCAAATCAACCATAAGAAAATCAATCAAGAGAATTTGAGCATGTTCTTCACCATGGACAAATGCCAATCACTCCAAGTGAGCCATTCATGCGATTAATAGTGAATGACTCTTAAGGATTTGATAGAACACCTCAGTTTCAGACTTAAGTGGGGTCAGATACACTTGTTACCTTAGCAGAGGTAATGACTCTCCTACAGCGCCAAAATCAAAATGTGCAAGATATGGAATATTCTTCTCTATCCACATATCTAAAAAAGATCATGTATAAACCTTATACTGAAGGTTATCACTGTCTACAGTTTATCGTATTTGACAGGTGAAAGGGCAAACCTAGAGAACATATTAGGCACTACATTAACACTACTGGCCAATAAGCTATTGATCTAAAGCTTCGATTGAAGGAATTTTTTAAATCTCTCATTAGTCATGTTTATACTTAATACATCAGTTTGAAAGTTGGTTTGATCTAATGTTGGAATGAAATAGCTTATAATTTTCGCTAGAAGTATTTGCATACTAAAGACCAGACAACTAGAGAGGACTTGAATGAGATTGTTCAAGGATATAAAAGGGGTTTAGTGGACCATGTCAAGTGTTTTAGAAATTTGACTTTGAATTATTATGAGTCTAAATTAGAATAAGAGTTAGTCCCTATTTACATCCGTAATATGGTAAATAACCAGCGAGTGTTCCTAGAGAATTATGGCATCTCAATTTTAGTTTGCTTCTAGAAAAGGCTAGCAGAACTGCTTTATTTGTGAGATGAACACCCACTTTAAAAAGGTGTTAGGCTCCTCAAGCTACCATAGTGAAAGACATTTTTAGTCATATAAGAAAAAAATGCCAAAAAATGAGGCTCTGACATTTTTTAAGTTATCTTTCACAGAAGAAGAACTTAAAGCTATTATATAGGGGTGGGCGTTCGGATTGGGTTAACCGGTGAAACCTGAACGGATTCAAAGCTTCAACCCCTTCGGGTTAAAATGAACCCGAACCGAATTTTCAACCCGTTCGGGTTGAAGCTTTTTTTTTTTAAGATTCAGCTTTTTAAAATTAAAAATATATATACATTAAACAAAAAAAATCCCTATGGTGGTGGTTAATTATTGCTAATTTGGAGATGTTGTGTTGAGTATTGATGGTGTTGGAGATGGATTATTAGCCTTACTTGTCATGTGGAGATGTTTAATCATGCTTGCCATTTTAATTTTTAGATTTGTAATTTTTGTAGCTTTATTGTACTTGACTACATGTTTTATGTTTTGTTAACTTTAAAAAGACTTGTTGAAATGTTATTAATAATGATTTGTAGTTGATATTTGTTGTTAAGGATGTTTGGAATTGAGATTTTTAGATTTTAAGTGGTTGTTGTTAGAATTTTTAGATTAAATTGTTCCTTAAGGATGTTTGGAATATTTGGAATTGAGAGTTTTAAATTGTTGAAATGTTATTAAAGATGATTTGTAGTTGATATTTGTTATTAAGAATGTTTGGAATTGAGATTTTTGGATTTTAAGTGGTTGTTATAATTTTTGGATTAAATTGTTCCTTAAGAATGTTTGGAGTGTTTGGAATTGAGATTTTTAAATTGTTGAAATGTTATTAAGGATGATTTGTAGTTGATATTTGTTGTTAAGAATGTTTGAAATTGAGATTTTTGGATTTTAAGTGGTTGTTGTTAGAATTTTTAGATTAAATTGTTCCAACCCATTCTAACCCGAACTAACCCAAACCAAAATTTTAACCCTAATTATCAACCCAATCCGATCCGAATTGCCAACCCAAACCGAACCGAGCCAAATTAAATTTGGTTCGGTTTGGTTCGGGTTGGCGTTTTCAACCCGATTGGGTTCGGTTTGGTTTGGGTTGGCGTTTTCAACCTGCTTGGGTTCAATTCTCCAACCCGAATGGGTTGAAACCCAAACCGAAACCCGAACAACCCGAACCGAAACCCGATTTGCCCACCCCTACTATTATACTCTAGCCATTGAAAGCAACAAGACCGTTGAGTGAAGCAAAACAAAAAAGTCCAAATCTTTGTCGTCTGCACTATGGAAAAAATTGTAGATGGATCATTATAACTTAAGAAAGGAACAAGAAGTAGATGTGAACCCATTACCTTACTATGATGATCGAGTAGCTATGACGATTGTTGCTGATTCCATCGCTAATAATAATAATTCAACGACAAATATTGTTATGTAGAAACAGAAGACAGAACATGAAATCTTGCCTGATAATGATCTTACAATACATGCTTTTTAGGAGAACACCAAGTTTAAGTCTTTATTTGATCAGTTGGGATATGATCCTAAGGCACGTGTAGTAGCTATCAAAGCATTAATAGGGGTTTTTTTCTTGGTATGGACCAGAGTACTATACAACCAAAACAGAAGTCAATCGAGCTTATCTCAAATCTACCAATACAATCATCTTTTCTGACGAAGATATTGAGGTGATAAATCCTTATCAACGATGATCACTATTTCTATAAGCTGAGATCAATAGAGTGCTGGTCAGAAGAACTTTAGTGGATACAAGTTCTTTCGTCATTATTATCCCTAAGACATTATTGTAAGTGGCCAAAATACCTACCAAAAAAATTTATGACCAAAAGATTACTATTTCTAAATTTAAAAATCTGCCTGAATCTACAGAAGGATGTATTCAATTGGATTTAAAGGCTGGTCCTTTTCGAGCTCTAACTGTGTTTTATGTCATGTATATTAAAACTTCATATCACATTTTTCTTGGAAAACCTTAGTTAAATAAAAAAAGTATATGATACCTTCTACGTATCATTAGCATGTGAAAGAAAGAATCAGAATGAAATCGATCCACATTGTTGCCAATCCTACCCCAGTCCATTATGAAGAAAGTCATATGGCAGAGGCTCGGTTATACAAATTATTCACTAAAAGAGAAAGGACTGTTGTTGCCAAGTCACAAGGGGTAAAGATTTTAAAAGACACTTAAAAAGGCAAGAAAACCAACCAATAAGATCTTGTCGAAACAAAATGCAAGTTGGATTTCTTAAAAGATGCTTATTTTAAGAGCCAAAATAAAAACTCAAGGTTACTTCATTTTGTGAGAAGCAAGTTCTCCCTAATGGGAAAGTGGTGTACTATTTATGATGGTGTACAGGGTAGGGTCCTTTTGTAAGAAAAGGTCCCAACATAATAGCCTGCCATCTTTGTGTGCAAATACTGGCCTGAGAGTAAGAGGAGAATTTCAATTAAAAATAATCGAAGAAAAAGTATCACTTGTACCCAAACGCATACAAGACGATTCTATAGCTGTCAATGAGGAGTTAAAAGAAGTGAATCTTAATGATAAATAAAACATACAAAAATGTATCGCAATAAACCTCAATTTGCCTAGGAATGAGAAGAAAGGGTTAGCAAGTATCACAATGTGTTTGCATGGAGTTACCAAGACATGCAAGGATTTGACATATATATGGTTTGTCATGCACTCAACGGAGACTTAAATTGTAAGCCAATAAAACACGCAAAAAGAAATTTCCATCTAGACACGAAGAAGAAGATCAAAGAGGAGGTAGAGAAACTTGTTGCTGCCGGATTCATTATGCCAATCAAGCATTTTATATGGCTGGCAAATATTGTATTAGTGAAAATGAAAATGGACAAATTAAAATTTACGTAGACTTCTGAGACTTGAACAAAGCCTGCCTAAAAGACAAGTTTCCTTTGCCTAACATGGACATGCTCATAGACTCAACTTCCGATCATGGGTTCTTCTCATTTATGGATGGATTCAATAGATATAATTAGATCAGAATAATGCCAAAAGATGCAAAGAAGACTACTTTTCATACTCTTAAGGGTAATTTTTTCTACATTATTATGCTCTTTGGCCTTAAAAATGCAGGAGCCATATATCAAAGGGACATGAAAACAATGTTCCGTGATATGATAGGAAAAAAGGTAGAAGACTATATAGATGACCTTGTTGTTAAATCTTATAGCAGGGATGCCCACTGCTTAACTCTAAAGGAAGTATTTGATCGATGCGTAAATAAAATCCACTTCGAATCTACTTGGCAACAACTAATACTGCCATAAAAGCACTGTTGATACAAGAAAATAAGGAAAAGTATGAGCACCCAATCTATTATGTGAGCAAGCAACTTTCCGAAGCAGAAAGAAAGTGGCCCAGACCTAAACATATTTATCTAGCTCTTTTTTATGCTTTTCAAAAGTTGAGGCACTATTTTCTCTCTCATCAGCTGTATCTCACAATAAAGGCAGACCCAATGCACTATTTATTACTAAGGCTTATGCTCACTAGAAAATTAGCCAAGTGGTTTTTAATTTAAGAATTTGATATTGTCTGTGTAACTTTAATGATAATAGAGGTCAAGGGGTTGTTGACATGATTGCCATTTTCTCTACAAATTGAGATGCATTTTTGCCACGAGAGCTTCTTGGAGATTTTTCAGATCACAGTTACTTTGTCTTAGAAATTGAAGATTGGTGGACAACCTATTTTGATGGATCTTCGACAAAGGTAGCTAGAGGCATAGGGTTGGTCATTATTGATCCTATTGAAAGCAATTTGGTATTATCTTTCAAAATGATTTTTTTTGCACCAACAATAAGGCAAAGTATGAAGCAACAATTATTGGATTACTTACAGTAAATAAATTAGGAGCTAAAAAATTCAAGCTCATAGGAGATTCAAATTTGGTAATCCAACAGATCAATTGTGATTTTGCTGTAAAAGAACAAGCGTTAGCTCGATATCAAACTTGTATAAGAAAACTCTTGTCAACTGTTGAAAATTTCACAGTAGAGCATGTTAAAAGGCAATGGAATAAGTACGCCAATGCACTAGCCACGTTGGGAGCTAAAATCAATCTAGTAGAAGAAACAACTCAACTCACAATCATATAAAAGACTAAACTAGTAACCCTTGAAGAAGAATTGAAATAAAAAGTAGTAATAGATGAGATAGACTGGTGCATCACCATTACTAAAGCACTTGATAAGGATTATTGGCTTACAAGCGCATACCAGGCAGCATCCTTATGAAATGTTTCTACGAATAAGAAGGTGAAAATCTGCTCCACGAAATACATGAAGTATCTTATGTTATGACACCTGAGGTTATTGGCCCTAACATGAAAAAATAAGCACGTGCCATGCAATCATCTTTCACTAAATGCTGGAACTTGAATTATACAAAACAAGTCATTGTAGTCACCATACATGAAGACTGAAGAAAGCCTTATATTAAATATCTACAAAATGATGGATTGCCCTAAAATCATAAAAAGGCACACAAGATGACATGGATAGCCAGTAGATATTTCATGGAAGGAAATATCTTATTTCGAAAAGGGTTCACTAAAAATCCATTAAAGCATTGAGGTTACTATGAGTTACAAAGAGCACTATATAAAATGCATGATAAAGAAGGTGGAGGACATCAAGGCCAAAGAAAGTTATATCGCCAATTATTAAGTATGGGCTATTATTGGCCCATAATGGAAAAATTTTCCAAGGAGTTTGTCAAGAAATGTTATACTTACTAAATTTATAGGACTTTCTAGTTTACTCATCCCATCTCTTTATAAAATATGACATCACCATAGTCATTTCACACTTAAGGGATAGATTTAATAGGGCTTATTTACCCACCTACACGTGGCAATATTTAGATCCTTACAGGCACAAAACACTTCACCAGATAGGTCGAAGCAAGAGGCAATTGTGTTAAATTTCTTGCGTGAACACATCGTATGTATTATTATAGCCAATAACATGTCGTTTGTCAACAAACCTATGGATGCTGCCCTTGTTCACTATAATATTAAGCATCAAAAGCCGACATCATATTATCCACAAAGTAATAGCCAAGCTGAGGTCACCAACAAAGTCATTTTAAAGATCTTAAGCAAGATGGTGCATGAATACAAGGCTAATTAGAGTGCACACTTTATAGATGCACTTTGGACTTACAGAAGTTCGGTAAGAAAATCAGCTGGTTTCTTACCATATTCCTTTATATATACTGCTGAATCAACTACACCAGTTGAACTATCTCTCCATATAGCCCGAGTTATAGTGGCTAATGTCAATGTAGAAACCTTTTCAAAGGTCCACTTAACTCAGATTGAAGCCTTGGAAAAAAGAAGAAGAAATGTGCACTATCACAAACAGATCTACCAATAGAAAATCATAAAAGCGTATGCCAGAGGCATTAAGCAAAGAAACATCAAAGTGGGTGATCTTATGCTCAGGGTAGCTGACTATGTTAGAAAAGGCCTATAATCTCTAACCAAATTCTCACCACCATGGGAAGGACAATTAATAGTTCGAGAAGCCCATGGAGTTGTTACTATCGGTTGGCTCTCCACTACTGGAGGACAGATCCTCCACGACCTTATTAATGGAAATGGCTTAAGTGATACTATTGCTAAATGTATATATAAAAGCGAAGCAAAATGCTTAGGCAAAAATAAGAGTGTATTATAAACCTAAGTCATTCGCCATATACTGTAAAATATATGAAAGCCTTAACTAGAGATCTCTCCAAAAAGAATGCCTTTGTGATATGTTTTCACAAAATTGTCCATATGCCCCAACACATAAAAACCCTCATAAAGAATGTCAACGTATATGCATAATTTATACGTTATTTCCTATATTTCCTAAGCATACAGAAGCTTGCACTATTTACAAATGTCCTTATGAACACATTTTCTCATTAGATGCATACTCTAAGGGTGTTAGCCTAAAGGGCTACTCATAATGTAATTTTGATGATAACAAACATGTGTCTTAAGTGATTTAATAAATATTGTATATCACATTTTCACTAGTTTTTTAAGGATAATATTTATGCAAGTGAATCAAGTAAAATCAAGTTGAAAACACTCAACGGACAATGGCGAAATCAAGAATAAAGTTTAGAGCTCAATGGATAAATTATTGCGATAAATTCTTGTAAAGCCGGTATGATTTAATTGATGCATGATTTAGCATTTGAGAAGCTTAAGAGATTAATTTAAATAATTACTTTTCATAAAATAAAAGGTTTTATTTTTATAAGATAGAGTATTTTGTGGATTTGAGTAATTTTGACTTAAATAAAAAGTTTTGCAATCTTTGAATTTAATAAGTATTATTTTGAATTCCAGAGTTGGACCTTTTTGCAAATATTTGAAATATTTTAAGTCATACTATAATTTATGAAAGTTTGAGGACCCGAATGTAATCCAAACATTTGAAATCCAAAATTGGACCAAGAGTGATCGGCTAACCGCCTGAGAAAAATATCATATTTTTAAATTTTTGACTAAAGTGAAAGGTTTTGAGAACTTTGAAAAATATGAGTATTATGCTAAATTTTGAAAAGGACTTCTTTGAAAAATACTATTATATTTGGGGCCATATTATAATTTTAAAAAATCTTAGGAATGACAAGTATTGTTTAGAAATTATGAAATTGGACCTGTTTGTAAAATGTTATGATGTTTTGGGCCATAGTGTAATTACAAAATATTTTGGGCAAAAATATAATTTTATAAATACTGTTACTATAGCAAAATTCAAATTTAACAATAACATCACTGTTTTGGGCGGCTAGCCGAATAAATCAAGCGGCTAACTGCTTGGTTATGAGAATTTGCCTAGAACGACTAGTTTTTGGACTTTAACTATAAAAACTCAACTCCAACTTCATTTTAAAGACTAATGCAAGCATAAACAAGATCATATAACATATATTGAGCTTCCAAATCGTAAATTCATCATAGATTGAATCATTATAGTGCTATTACTTGCATATCGACTTTTAAAGAGAATTTTTGTTGTAATTTTTATTTATTATCAAATTGTGAGTGTACAAGTGTGAGAAACACTTGGGGTGAAGAGATTAGGGAGATAATTTCTTGATTGTAAAGGTTCATTGACACCTTGAAAGTCAATTGTAAGAACATGAAGCCTTGGGAGGCTTGGATAGTGAAATCCTCGAGCTTGGTTGGCTTGGAGGCGTGGACGTAGGCGGGGATTGCCGAACCACGTAAAAATCCTCGTGTTTGTTTTCTCTTCCCTTTCTCTTTTATTATTATGCTTTATTGAATTTATTATTTTTGTATTTGATTAAGGCAATAGATGAAATTATTGTGCGAATTGTTTAGCATAAAATTTAAAATCCCAATTCACCCTCCTATTGGGTTGCATAACTTGCATTTCATTTGGTATCAGAGTTTGGCACTCTTGTTAGGACTTAATAGTCTAGAGTAAAAGATTCATGGCAACCCAAAATGACTCAACCTTTAGGGAATGACAGTCCACATCTAGACTACCGTTCTTTGACGGAAATGACTACCCGTATTGGAAAACTAGGATGAAAATTTATTTACAAGCATTAGATTATGAAATTTGGGATGTTGTATGTGATGGCCCATTTATGCCTTTGACTAAAAATGAAGTCAGGGAAGATATTCCAAAACCTTCACGGGAATGGAATGAATTTGAAAAGAGAAAAGCTTCTCTAAATTCCAAATCTATGAATACCTTATTTTGTGCACTAGATAAGAAAGAGTTTCATAAAGTGTCTAGCTGTGAAAGTTCTAATGAAATTTGACACAAACTTGAAGTTGTTTATGAAGGCACGAATCAAGTGAAAGAGTTTAAAATTAGTAGGTACACTCGATGATTAGTGTTAAAAATTGTATGTTTATTAAGGGATAAAAATGTTATTTTGTTTTATTAATGTAATTTATATTTGTAATTGTGTAACATATTGTGAATTTCTAATTATTTTTCTAAATATTTGATTTTGTGTATTTTTGTGTGTTTATTAGGTAAAAATAATAATTTCATGCAATTTGAGGCTCCGAACAAATGCATGGATGTCAAATTTGGATTCCGAAAGTCCGAGATATGTCAATGTCGAGGAGGATCCAAGACTTTTATTGTAATTTTTTATGTTTTTACCACGGTAAATGTGGTAATTGTAAAATTATAAGTTTTTATCATATTAGGTATGGTAATTGTTAGTGGAATGTGTTGGATATGCTTGAGTGGATAAGTTAGGTTTATGTTTTATTAGTGGGACAAATGTAAGGTTAAGATGTAATTAGATTTTTTAATTTGTGTGGTGTGGATTTACCATATATTAGTATAAATAGAGGGGGGTGAACACACATCTCCATACATTCTCTTCTCTTCTTTTTTCCCAAATTCTTCTTCTTATCTTTCTTTGTAATTTATTTTCAATCAATAAAATTAGTTTTATTTCAATTTTCAAATTCGATTTTTAATTATGTGTTTTTCAATTTTAGTGATTTCCTTTATAAAAAAATGTTTAGCTAAATATTAATAGTTAGGGGAAGGTGAAACTCTTAGGAAATAAATATGATTTAATGAAATTCTATTTTTAATTTTATAAATTAAATTATTTTCTATTTAATTTTATACATAGTTTATATTATGAGATTTTGATTTATTGTAGACAAACAAGGGAGTTTGACACAATAATTTTTTTTTATCTAAATATAAGGTATGGTAAAATGGTATTTTGACTTATAGTAGACAAATTAAATTTTGGCACAATAAATACTTAATCCATCATAAAATTAAAGGGAAAATAATAATAATTTATATAATTAATCTTTTGGGTAATAAATCTAAAAAATGACAAAAAGAATTTATTAAGTTTTGTTTAATACTAAGAGTGAATCCACAACCCTAACTAATTCAATTTCATAGTTTTATTTAAATTAAGTTGTTTATATTTAATTTTTATTTTTAAATTTTAGATAAAATAAAATAAACAAATTAAATCTTTTCTCTGTGGATCGACCTCGGACTCACCGAGATATATTATAACTAGGCACTCTTATACTTGAGAGTAAATCAAACACTTTTAAGTCATGTCACTCGACAATATGAATTGTTCCCAATGGAGCAAAATGAGAGTGTGTATTCTATGTATACTAGATTTACGAACATAGTGAACACTCTAGGAGCCCTAGGAAAGACATTTTTAAATAGCGAGAAAGTTAAGAAAATTATTAGGTCGCTACCTAAGGAATGAAGACAAAAAATGACTGACATTAAGGAAGCCAAAGATTTAAATATCTTACCTATTGATGATTTAATTGGTTCTCTTATTTCTTATGAGGAAGATTTGGAAGCCGAAAGAGGAAATGAGGAAAAGAAGAAAAGCATTACTCTCAAAGTCACAAAATATGAGAGTGATGGGAAAAGTGAGCTGGGTGATGAGGAGTTGGCTATACTAGCAAGGAAGTTTAGAAAAATTTTCAAGAAAACTGGTGAGCGAAGAAAATTTAGAAATCTCAAGAACCAAAAGGAGAAGAAAGAGGTAATCATATGCTATGAATGCAAAAAGCCTGACCATATAAGATCAGAATGCCCACTTCTCAACAAACTCAAGAAGAAAGCTATGGTTGCTATTTGGGATGATAGCGATTAAGATTCAAGTGATGAAGAAGAGTCGCAAGAAGTATCAAACCTATCACTTATGGCAATAAGAGATGATGATGATCTTAATGAGGTAAGTGATCATACTTATGATGAATTGTATGATGTTTTTAAAGAATTGTATGATGAGTTGATTAAAATTGGTAAAAAAAAATGTATATCTTAAAAAGAAAATGGTAGAGCTCAAAAATGAAAATGAATCTCTAAGTGCAAAGATTACATGCCTAGAATTACACATAGATGACTTGAAAAATGAAAATGAAAGGCTTAAGAAGAAGAATAATGAGTTAAATGAGATTGTTTTAAAATTTACAAATGGGCAAAAGATGTTGGATAACATGCTTAACTCTAAAAATGTGTATAAGATAAATGAAGACTTGGGTATAAGCCTAACTTGAAGCAAAAATATTATAAGATTTATTTTGTTAAATCTACCTCTATAAGTGATCATAAGATTGTTTGTCATTATTGTAATCAAGATAGTCACATGAAATATAAATGTCCCGTGAAAAGAAATACATATTATGGTGTCAAATGTATTTAGATTCCAAAAGGAACCGTTGTTAACGCACAAGGACCCAAAAATGTTTAAGTACCTAAGACATAAGATTTTCCTTGCAGGGCTTGAAGAAGAAGAAAAATAAATAGTACCTGGATAGTGGTTGTTCAAGGCATATGATCGGAAACTATGCATGGTTGTCAAGTTTCACCAAAATCGAAAATGGTAGAGATGTTTCCTTTGGAGACAATTCAAAAGGAAAGATTCTCGGAATTGATAATGTTGGTAAAGTTTCCTCAACTCTAATTGAAAATGTGTGTTTGGTTGAAAATTTGAAACACAATTTGATTAGCATTAGTCAATTGTGTGACAATGGTTATAAAGTTGTTTTTAATAACTCAAGATGTGTTATTGAGAATACATGTGATGAAAAAAATTTGTTTATTGGAAATAAATGTGGTAATGTTTACACAATTGATATAGAGTGTTCATCTACTCATGATAAATGTTTTTCGGCATTGCATGATGATGGTTGGCTATGATATAGAAGACTAGGACATGCAAGCATGAATTTTATTTTAAAATTTTTTAAAATGATTTAGTTAAGGTCTTTCAAAAATTGGTTTTCAAAAGGATAGAATTTGTTAAGCTTGTCAATTTGGAAAACAAATCAAAACTTCTTTAAAAAATAAGAACCATGTCTCTACTTCAAAACCACTTCAATTACTTCATATAGATTTGTTTGGACCTTCTAGATATGTTAGTTTAAGTGGCAAATATTATACATTTGTGATTGTAGATGATTAATCTAGATACACATGAGTATTGTTCTTAGCTAATAAGAATGATGTCATTGATGCATGTAGAATTTTTTGTAAAAATGTTCAAAATGAAAAAAAGTTATTCGATTACTTTTATTAGAAGCGACGATGGTGGAGAGTTTAAAAATCATGCATTTGAAAATTTTTGTAATGATTTTGGCATCAAGTATCAATTTTCATCACCTAGGACTCCACAACAAAACAAAGTTGTTGAGAGAAAAAATAAGTCTATTCAAGAAATGGTTGGGATCATGTTGAATGAAAATGCTTTACCAAAATATTTTTAAGCCGAAGTCGTTAACACCACTTGTTATGTTTTAAATCGGGTGTTGATTAGACCTCATCTCAATAAAACTCCCTATGAGCTTTGAAAAGATAGAAAACCCAACATTGGTTATTTTAAAGTTTTTAGATGCAAATGTTTTATTTTGAACACAAAAGATAATCTTGGTAAATTTGATTCAAAATCTGATGTTGGCATCTTTCTCGGGTATTCAAACTCAAGCAAAACTTATAGAGTTTATAACAAAAGAACTTTAGTTGTGGAAGAATCCATGTATGTTACGTTTGATGAATCTAACCCCTCCTCTGCGGAGAAATGAATGGTTAATAATGATGCAGATGGAGAGTTACAAGAAGAATTATCAAAAGATAAACAAGAGAACGCACCATAAGAAAATCAAGAGGATAAATAAGAAGAATAAACAAATATGCAGCAACAAGAAGGTATTTCTCAAACACTCCCCAAGGAGTGGAGGTATGTTTCCTCTCATCCTAAGGATTTAATTTTACGTGATCTTTCAAGATGTGTTACAACTAGATCATCACTTAGAAACACATGTGAGCACGATGCATTTATATCTCAAATTGAACCAAAATCCTTTGCGGATGCAGAAAATGATGAATCTTGAATTATGGCAATGCAAGAGGAGTTAAATCAATTTGAGAGAAATAAAGTGTGGTAATTGGTTCCTAAATCAGAACATCAATCCATTATAGACACTAAATGAGTATTTAGAAATAAAATGGATGAATCTGGTGTGGTTGTAAGAAATAAAGATAAATTAGTGGCTTAAGGATACAACCAAGAAGAAAAAATCGATTTTGATGAAACATTTGCACCTGTAGTTAGATTATAATCCATTAGGATGTTGTTAGTATTTACATGTCATAAAGACTTTATTTTATTCCAAATAAATGTCAAGAGTGCTTTCTTAAATGGTTATATTATGGAGGAAGTTTATGTGAAACAACCCCCTAGTTTCGAAAATGAAAAATTTCCAAATCATGTTTATAAGTTATCAAAAGTATTGTATGGATTAAAACAAGCACCTAGAGCATGGACTAAAGATCGGAGATACAAATTAAAGGTTATTGAACTTGCTCCTACAGATCATCGTTTCTTTAACGATATCCTTCCACCACACAAGCTCCCTGATCTCAGTGCTTCACATCGCTCACATCATCCACCTTCCGAGGGCCCTTCCCACTCTGCTTCAGTTGTCCCTAAGGATCCGATGCGGCAGCTGTTGACTAAAGTGGATTCTCTTTCTGAGCAGCAAAACAAACTTCAATCCCAGCTTGAGGCCTTTCAAATTCAGTCCATTTCGGAGCAACAACGACTATTTGCACAGCAGCAACAATTATTTGATCAACAACATCGCCTCTTTGCTCAACAACAACAGCTTCTTGATGGCCAGCAACAACTGTTTGCTACTCTTGGATTTTTACCACCATCCTCTTCATCACATCCACCATCTCCTTAGAACTATATTTTATTTTCAATCATTTGTCACTCTGCACTACATCTCTACATGCATTGTTACCTTGGTTGTGATTTGAGGATGATTGTTATTTCAATTTTGTTCGATGTTGGCGAGCCGTTATCAAAATGTCGGATCGTCGTTAGCTACAGTAACTGCTACAGTGAACTATTTTTATAAAATTATAGTTTAACCCTAAAACTTTATAAAATTATACTATAGCCCAAAACTTTATAAAACTTATCAATTAGGTCCATTTTCAGGATTTTGAGCAATACTTGTTATTATAAAAAATCTCAAAGCTTTTTCAATTGAAACCATTAACATAAGAATAACCAAAAACATTTTCATAGAATATAAAGTCTTTCTAAAGTGAGAATGATGATTTAAAAGTATATGAAAACTATTTTGAGCTTTTAAAAAATTAATAAATCTTAATCAAGTTTGTTATCATCAAAATCAATAATAAAGAAATATTTATGTTAACAATCTCCCCCATTTTGATGATGACAAACTGTTCAAGATAAATACTTGTTCAATTTTTGTTCCCCCTGAATATGTGCCCATCAATTTTTAAACTCATAAAAAAAATTAATAAAAGGAAAACTTTTTCAACAACAGGTTATATATAAATTATCTCCCTCTTCATCATAAAAAAGAAATGAACGCGAAAAGAGTAAAAAGAGAAGTGCAGAGATTACCCATGTCGGGAAAAAAATTTCGACAGAATCTCCCTTTAAAAAATGAACATGTCCTCAACAACAAAAATAGTTAAAACACTTTCATATAAATTCTAATTTAGCAACCAACCTCCATACCAACAAAATCAACATAATCATAAGCAATAACCAAACATGTCATCAAAATCAACTCAATCATAAAGTCCACACATCCAACAAATCATCATAAAAGCATCACAAGCATAATCAAAAGTCAAATAGCATAATAATAACTACATGAAATGAGTGATGTCTGTGTGAAAAACATAGGTGCAGAAAACTAAGATGGGGGCGGTGAAGAGGAACTACCGGGATCATAGTCAAGGTGACCAAGAATGCGACGCTGTCCAGCAAGTAGCTCCATCTGCTGATCTAATATCTACTACCGAAAAGTCACAAAATCATATTGAAGCTGCTACTGCTGCTGGGAGAGTGTATCCACTTTGTTAAAGAGTTGTTGAAAGCGGTCCTCGGAAGCAAAAGATGCTGCAGGAGGGACAGCTGGCTCGTCATCCTGAGAGGAAGCTGCTGCTGCTGCTGCTCGGCGAGGGGCAAGCGGTCTAGCCCCAAGGCGGAAGTCGGGTAACTCATCCTCGGAATAGACGTCATTTAGCATGCGATCATCCTCTGGAGCAATCAAAGTGTATTTATTCTTAGAGGATGTTGTCTTTTCCCACTTCCCACGCTTCTTAAAAAATCCAATCGCAGACATAATCTCTCGACCAAACTTTTGGGTCTCGATATAAACAGGCTCAGTGATAGGTCATTTAAAGAATCTCAAAATCCTAATAATGATGCTGCCATATGGAACGGACCGGTTGGTCACTTTAGGTGTGGAAAGCATATGACAAAAGATAGTATAAGATAAGCTCACATGTCGTCTATGGACAAGGGAATCTAATAAACCAACATCAAGCCTAGTTACCCCATCAGTATGGCCCTGTCTAGGGGTGACCATGTATTGGAGAATGATATGAAGTATGCGAACCTGGAAAGGGAGAAATTGAGACCTAAAGGGCAAGAAGCAGAGGTCATCGAAAAGATCCCGACGCCTACAAATGTTCTGTACGCCATCCACATGACAGAAATCTCTAAATGCAAGCTCTTTCCTAGTGGTGTAAATGTCTAAGCCTCCATAATGAATTCCAAGTATACTACATAATTCTACCTCATTAAACGCAATACGAACTCCTCCTACGGAAGTAAAAATTTCAACTCTTCGGGAAGAGGAGAGTTCCATATTGGAATAAAATACACGTACAAGATTTTCATAAACATGTTCTTCTATACTTAAAGCTTAATTCCAATGACTAAGCAAGTGAGTAATATTACTACCACAAATTGAAATATTCGAAAACTCCGCAATGTCAAGGGAAAAAGAAGGTGTTACCGATTTGCCCATGAATTTTTCACGAAATCGCTGAGCAGAGTTAGCATTGGAAAAATAGAGGCTCTCGAAGTCCTAAGAGGACAGGCCTGGAGGAACTGGATTTTTGTAGGGCAGCGTTTTTGGTTTGGGTACGCCTTAGTCGTGAAGCCATTTGATGGTTTTGGAACAAAAGAAATAGGTATTGAGGAGATTGAAGAGTCTAGAGAGTGATTGGAAGTTGAGATTGGACTGAAAATAGAGGAAAATGTGGTTAAAAATGGCAAGAACAGTGCAGCTGGTTCTAGGGTTTGAGTTTGAGATTTCTCAATTTTTGAATAAAAAACAAGTTTTGATCAGTTAAAAAGGTTCCAAACAGGATAAGAAAGGTTTTTAATGGTTCAATTTGGTGAAAAAGAGCAAGAAAAATGATGGATTTGAGAGAAGAGAACAGGTGCAGTCACGGGTTTGAGAGAGGAAGAAAGTCTAAGGGCAAAACGAAATGGGGAAGAAGATGGGTCATTGTACCTTTAACGCGTAATAACGGCGAGCCGTTATAGAGATATTGGCGAGCCGACAGTGTCCAGAGAGTTACCCCAAATTTTTCATCAGGACGGCGAGCCATTAATGGAGATATCAGCGAGCCGACAACGTCCAGAATGCTTCCCATCGTTTCTGCCCTAAAATGGTTAGCCGTTTATTGAAATAACGGCAATCCATTTTCTACAACTTATGATTTCGAACATTTATTTTAGTATTTGGCCAACAATTAATACATTTCATGATCATTTCATTAATCCAAAATGGATTAAGTGCCAGTTCAATGTATAATTCATGAATATATATGTATTTCAACAATTAATTCATACATTTTTTAAAAATACGCACACTCCACATGTATATCATGATTAAGCATTCCATAGATATTAAAATATCAAATCATAAATCAATCAATTCTAATAGACTCAATAACATGAATAAAAATGTTAATGCGAAAATTTCATCATCCCAAGTTCATGCAGAATTTTTGAAAATTGTTCTTCGAAAAGTAGTTTTGTAAAAATATCGACAAGTTGTTTTTCCGTAGAAATAAACTTTAATGCAATATCTCCCTTTTGAACATGTTCTCTCAAGAAATGATGTCTAATTTCTATATGTTTGGTTCTAGAGTGTTGAATGAGATTCTTTGAAAGATTTATAACACTAGTATTATCACACTTAATAGGAATTTGTTCAAGATTAATGCCATAATCTCTAAGTATTTGTTTCATCCAAAGTGCTTGTACACAACAACTCCCAGCGGCGATATATTCGGCCTCAGTAGTTGAAAGTGCAACCGAGTTTTGTTTCTTACTAAACCATGAAACAAGTGAATGACCTAGTAAATGGCAAGTTCCACTAGTGCTTTTCCTATCAACTTTGTAACCGGCAAAGTCCGCATCCGAATAGCATGTTAAATCTATATGAGTTCCCCTAAGATACTAAAGGCCAAGATCTATGGTTCCACTTAAATAACAAAAAATTCTTTTAACAGCGAGCAAATGAGATTCCTTGGGACATGATTGAAATCTTGCACACAAACATACACTAAACATGATATCGAGTCCACTTCTTTGCCTTTTTCATCTTGGTCAAGCTTAATTGTTGTGCTCATTGGAGTGCTTTTGGTCTTTGAATCATCAATGCCAAATCGCTTGAGTATGTCTTTCACATACTTGGCTTGATTTATGAAAATTCCTTCTTCAATTTGTTTTATTTGTAGCCCAAGAAAGTACTTCAACTCTCCCATCATACTCATTTCAAATTCTTTACTCATACAAGATGAAAATTCTTTACACAACAATTCATTAGTAGAACAAAAAATAATATCATTAACATAAATTTGAACAACAAGAATATCTTGGTTCTTATGCTTAACAAAGAGAGTAGTATCCACTTTACCCATCGAAAAATCGTTATCCAATAAGAAATTCTTAAGCCTATCAAACCATGCTCTAGGTGCTTGTTTTAAACCATACAAAGCTTTAAATAATTTATAAACATGATTTGGAAATTTTTCATTTTCAAAACCAGGGAGCTGTTTTACATATACTTCTTTCATAATATAACCATTTAAGAAAGCACTTTTCACATCCATTTGAAATAAAATGAAATCTTTATGACATGCAAATTCCAACAACATTTTAATTGATTCTAGTCAAGCTACGGGTGCAAATGTTTCATCAAAATCAATTCCTTCTTCTTGGTTATAACCTTGAGCCATTAATCTAGCTTTATTCCTTACAACCACACCGTGTTCATCCATCTTATTTCTAAATACCCATTTAGTACCTATGACGGATTAATGTTCCGGTTTAGGAACTAATTCCCACACATTATTTCTTTCAAATTGATTTAACTCCTCTTGCATTGCCATAATCCAAGATTCATCATTTTTTGCATCCTCAAAGGATTTGGGTTCAATTTGAGAAATAAATGCATTATGCTCACAAGTATTCCTAAGTGATGATCTAGTTGTAACACTTTGTGAGGGATCTCCTAAAATTACATCCTTAGGGTGAGAAGAAACATACCTCCACTCTTTGGTGAGTGATTGAGAAGTACCTTCATTTTGCTCTACATTCGTTTCTTCATGTTGCTCATATTAATTCCCATGAGATGCATCCTTTTGGTTATCTTTTGATGACTCTTTTTGTATGTCTTCATCTACATTATTATCAACAACAACTTTCTCATAGAGGAGGGGTTAAATTCATCAAATGTAACATGCATTGATTCTTCTACAAATAGAGTTATTTTGTTATAAACTCTATAAGCTTTACGTGAGTTTGAATATCCAAGAAAAATACCAACATCGGATTTTGGATCAAATTTTCCAAGATTATCTTTTGTGTTTAAAATAAAACATTTGCATCCAAAAACTTTGAAATAACCAATATTGGGTTTTCTATCTTTCCAAAGCTCATATGAAATTTTATTAAGATTAGGTCTAATCAACACATAATTTAAAACATAACAAGCGGTGTTGACGGTCTCGGCCTAAAAATACTTAGGTAAGAAATTTTCATTCAACATAGTCGTAGCCATTTCTTGAATTTACCTATTCTTTCTCTCAACAACTCCATTTTTTTGTGGAGTTCTAGGTGATGAAAATTGATACACAATGCCTAGATTATTGCAAAAGGTTTCAAATGCATAGTTTTTAAACTCTCCTCCATGATCACTTCTAATGCATGCAATACCATACCTTTTTTCATTTTGAATTTTCTTACAAAGTACTTTAAAAGCATCAAGAGCATCATCCTTATTAGTTAAGAATAATACCCATGTGTATCTTGAAAAATCATCAACAATTACAAAAGCGTAATATTTTCCATTCAAGCTAGCATACCTTGAAGGTCCAAATAAATCTATATGAAGTAATTGAAGCGGTTTTGAAATAGAAATATGATTTTTGCTTTTAAAAGAGGTTTTGATTTGTTTACCAAATTGACATGTTTCACAAATTTTATCTTTTTGAAAACCAATTTTTGGAAGACCTTTAACTAAATCATTTTTGGAAACATTTATCATCATGCAATGCCGATGATATAGACATTTATCATCATGCTGCATGTCCTAATCTTCTATGCCATAACCAACTATCATCATGCAATGCCGAAAAATATTTATTATTAGTGGATGCACATTCTATGTCAATGGTATAAACATTACCACATCTATTTCTAATAAATAAAATCTTGTTATCACATGCATTCTCAATAATACATCTAGATTTATCAAAAGCAACTTTATAACATTTGTCACACAATTGACTAATACTAATCAAATTGTGTTTTAAGTTTTCAACTAAACATACATTTTCACTTAAAGTTGATGAAATTTTACCGACATTTCCAACTCCGAGAATCTTTCCCTTTGAGTTATCTCCAAAAGAAACATCTCCACCATTTTCGATTTTGGTGAAACTTGAAAACCATGCATAGTTTCCGGTCATGTGCTTGAGCAACCACTATCCAAGAACCACTTATTTTTCTTTTTCTTTGATCCCTGCAGAAAAAGTTTCTAAGTTTTAGGTACCCAAAACTTCTTGGGTCCTTATATGTTAGCAATGGTTCCTTTTGGAACCCAAATACATTTCACACCATAATATGCATTTCTTTTTACTGAACATCTATTTTTCATGTGTCCATCTTGATTACAATGACGACATACAACTTGATTGTTAATAGAGGTACTTTTCACAAAGTAGTTCTTATAATATTTTTGTTTCAAGTTTGGTTTATATCCAATACCTCCTTTGTCAAACACACATTTTTGTGAATTTAGCATGTTTTCCAACATTTTTTGTCCATTTGTAAACTTTAGTACAATTTCATTTAGTTCATTATTTTTCTTCTTAAGCACTTCATTCTCTTTCATTAACTCATCCACATGCGATTTTTCATGTTCATAAGTGCTTTATTTACCTTTAAGAGCTAAAGTTTTATCATACAACATTTTATTCTCTAATTCTAATTCTTTTATCTTCTCATTATTGCATTTTTCCAGGGCATCCTTTTCATTTGTAAGTTCTAGCATTTTCTTTTTAAGGCATGTATTATTTTTACCAATTTTCATCAACTCATCATACAATTCATCATAGGTAGGATCATTTACCTCATTGAGATCATCACCTATTGACATAAGTGCTAGGTTTGATACTTCATGCAATTCATCTTCATCACTTGAATCTTTATCGCTATCATCCCAAGTAGCAACCATGTCTTTCTTCTTGTGTTTGTTGAGAAATGGGCATTCTGATCTTATATGGTCGGGCTTTTTGTATTCATAGCATATGATTGCCTCTTTCTTCTCCTTTTGATTCTTGAAGTTTCTAAATCTTCTTCGCTCACCGGTTTTCTTGAAGAATTTTCTAAACCTCCTACTAGCATGACCAACTCTTCATCATCAAGTTCACTTTCCTCATCACTCTCAAATTTTGAAGCGTTGTGAGCAATGCTTTTCTTCTTCTCCTCATCCCCTTTTTGGCTGCTAAGTCTTCTTCATATGAAATAAGAGAGCCAATTAAATCATCAAGAGGTAAAATATTTAAATTTTTTAAATTTTTGGCCTCTTCAATAGCAGTCATCTTAGGTCTCCATTCCTTAGGAAGTGACCTAATGATTTTCTTTACTTTCTCACTATTTGAGAAAATTTTTCCCAAAACTCCTAGGGTATTCACTATGTCTGTAAATCTAGTATACACAGAATACACATTTTCATTTTGTTCCATTTGGAACAATTCATATTAACGAGTGTATCTATTAATTTTAGACTCTTTAACTTGATTTGTCCCTTCATAGACAACTTCAAGTTTATTCCATATTTCTTGTGCACTTTCACAACTAGATACTCTATGGAATTCTTTCTTATCAAGAGCACAAAACAAGGAATTCATTGCCTTGGAGTTTAAAGACATCTTTCTATTTTCTAACTCACTTCATTGACTTGATGGTTTAGGAATATCATCTCCTACTTCATTTTTAAACATAGGCATGAATGGACCATCACAAACAACTTCCCAAATTTTATAATCTAAAGCTTGCAAATAAATTCTCATCCTAGTTTTCCAATATGCATAGTCATTACCGTCAAAGAACGGTGGTCTAGTTGTGGATTGTCCTTCTCTAAAGGTTGAGTCATTTAGGGTTGCCATGGATCTTTTACTCTAGATGATTAAGTCCTAATAAGAGAACAAGGCTCTAATACCAATTGAAATTCTAGTTCTGCAACCCAAGAGGGGGGTGAATTGGGATTCTAAAAATATTCAATTCTAATGTAAAAACTCAATGCAAATCTAAAACGAATTTAAAATAATTAACAAATAAATTTATCACAATGTAAAAAGATAAGGAAAGAGATATTCAAACACATGAATTTTTACGTGATTCGGCCAACCTCGCCTACGTCCATGCCTCCAAGCTTTCCGGGTTTGAGGATTCCACTAAGCAAGCCTTCAAGGCTTCAAATGCTTACACTTGACTTCTAAGGTGTCAATAAACCTTTACAACAAGAGATTATCCCCAATCTCTTAACCCAAGTGTATCCCAACACTTACAATCACTCAATTTGATTTTAAAGAATATTACAAAATAAATCTCTCTCACACAATGTGTTTGATTACAAATGAAGATTCAAAGTGTGAGTAAATGAGATGAATACAAGAATTTAAAGCTCAGTGAATGTTGTTTGCTCAAGACTTTGCTCAATAATAATTGTTGAAATTGTTATAGTTTAAATTTGATTAAGCTTATTTATAGTTGGAGTTGAAAACTAGTCGTTATTGACTTTCTGCTCACTATCGGATCGCCGTTAAGTAGATGTCGGATCGCCGTTTGACTGGTCAATATAACCGTTGGACTGAATTTTCAAATTGTCAGATCGCCGTTATCTAAATGTCGGATTGCCGTTAGTGTCCAGAGACTAATCTTCAATTCTGTTTGATGTCGGCGAGCCGTTATCAAGATGTCAGGTCGCCATTAGCTACAGCAACTGCTACAGTGAATTATTTTTATAAAATTATAGTTGACCCCAAAACTTTGTAAAATTATACTATGGCCCAAAACTTTATAAAACGTTTCAATTAGGTCCATTTTCAGGATTTTAAGCAATACTTGTTATTATAAAAAATCTCAAAGCTTTTTCAATTTAAACCATTAACATGAGAATAACCAAAAACATTTTCATAGAATATAAAGCCTTTATAAAGTGAGAATGATGATTTAAAAGTATATGAAAACTATTTTGAGCTTTTAAAATATTAATAAATCTTAATCAAGTTTGTTATCATCAAAATCAATAATAAATAAAAATTTATGTTAACACAAATTGTTATAGACCATATATTCAGGTGGATTTTTTATCTTAAATTTGATTTATATATTTAATTATGTATGCCATGTATTAAGGGAGAGTATAAATGTCAAAATACATGAGATGTTTGTCATCATCGAAAAGGGGGAGATTGTTAGCCTAAAGAACTACACATAATGTAATTTTGATGATAACAGACATGTGTCTTAAGTGATTTAATAAATATTGTATTTCACATTTTCACTAATTTTTTAAGGATAATATTTATGCGAGTGAATCAAGTGAAATCAAGTTAAAAACACTCAACAGACAACGACGAAATCAAGAATAAAGTTTAGAACTCAACAGACAAATTATTCTGATAAATTCTTGTAAAGTAAGTATGATTTAATTGATGCATGATTTATCATTTGAGAAGCTCAAGAAATTAATTTAAATAATTACTTTTCATAAACTAAAAGATTTTATTTTTATAAGATAGAGTATTTTGTGGATTTGAGTAATTTTGACTTAAATGAAAAGTTTTGCAATCTTTGAATTTAATAAATATTATTTTGAATTCCAGAGTTGGACCTTTTTGCAAACATTTGAAATATTTTAGGTCATACTATAATTTATGAAAGTTTGAGGACCCGAATGTAATCCAAACATTTGAAATCCAAAATTGGACAGAGAGTGAGCGGCTAACCGCCTGAGGCTAGCGGCTTGCCGCTTGAGGAAAATCTCATATTTTCAAATTTTTGACTAAAGTGAAAGGTTTTGAGAACTTTGAAAAGGACTTCTTTGAAAAATACTATTATATTTGGGGCCATATTATAATTTCAAAAAGTCTTAGGAATGACAAGTATTATTTAGAACTTCTGAAATTAGACATGTTTGCAAAGTTTTATGATCTTTTGGGCCATAGTGTAAGTATAAAAAGTTTTGGGCAAGAATATAATTTTGTAAACAGTGTTACTATAGCAAAATTCAAATTTAACGGTAACATCACTGTTCTAGGCGGCTAACCACTTGGTTGCGGGAATTTACCTATAACAACTAGTTTTTGAGCTTTAACTATAAAAACTCAACTCCAACTTCATTTTAGAGATTAATGCAAGAATAAACAAGATCATATAACATATATTGAGCTTCCAAATCTCAAAACCATCATACATTGAATCATTATTGTGCTATTATTTGCCTTTCCACTCTTAAAGAGAATTTTTGTTGTAATTTTCATTCATTATCAAATTGTGAGTGTACAAGTGTAAGAAACACTTGAGGTGAAGAGATTACAAAGATAATCTCTTGATTGGAAAAGTTCATTGACAACTTGAAAGTCAATTGTAAGAACATGAAGCCTTGGGAGGTTTGGATAATGAAATCCTCGAGCTTGGTTGGCTTGGAGGTGTGGACATAGGCGGGGATTGCCGAACCATGAAAAAATCCTTGTGTTTATTTTCTCTTCCCTTACTCTTTTAATATTATGCTATATTGAATTTATTATTTTTGTATTTGATTAAGGTGATAGATTAAATTGTTGTGCAAATTATTTAGCAAAAAAATTAAAATCTCAATTCACCCCCCCTTGAGTTGTATAATTTGCATTTCAAAGGGCATATGCATAATCTATTATAGGTTGGAAAGCCTTAAAAGGGGATGTTCACATATTGGAGTTATGTGAATGCAAAGAAAACCTCATGAAAAGTTCTGATGACTTAGGTTGTTGAGTTAAGTTATTTACTTTGCACGAATTCAGAGTCTAGCAAAAACATCCTTAAGAGATGAAAGTGAAGCAGAGAGGCAAAAGAATCAAGAGATTTCATTAAGTAATGTCACTAGGGGTTAAAATTTTCCTTTACAAGGAAAAGTTTGAGGACATTCATAGTTCAAGCATATATAAAAGTTGGACGAATAGAGAGTTAAAAATATTTTAGCCTATATCTCCAAAAGAAGTAAGTATTTTGTATTGAAAATATCTTACAAACTATTTATTGTCCTAACCATGTTATATAATTTATGCTACTAAAAAAAAAATTAACGTCATGTCATAATCGATAAGCATTTTCTACTATTTAATACATACTCATAATGAAACATTCATTTTATTTATGAATTTGCATTAGTACATAAAAAGAAAATGAAAATGAGAAGTGTTTAAAATCACAGATAAAGACTCAAATCCTGCGTTTTATGCTTCTTGCTTCTATCCTTATCATTTTTTCCATTATCATCCTTTTTCTTTTGCCCTTATCATTTTTTTTTCTCACTATCATCGTCCTTCTTCCTTTTATCACCATCCTTCTTCTTCTTATTATCATCGTTCTTCCCCTTATCATGATTATATGTAAGTAGGTTGATATGCTTGTAGCAATTAATTAGCTCATTGACGGTGGTGGCATGAACAAAGACTCGTCGTGCCGGAATGGGAAAAAAACCTTACAACATTGTCATCAAGGAAAAACAACAAGAGTTAAAAATTATTTATATTTAACAAACCAATAGGTTTTTTATACTTATGTTGTTGCGACCATGAAGTAGTGGTGAAAATTTCTTCGAAGGTTTTAAATCCACCGATGAAAGCGTTAACATGGTTATTGAATTCAAGAAGCCTTTTATATATATTAGGGACAGTCTCATTTACATTTGTAGCCACAGTTTTTGGAACAAACCCATAAACCCAATAGCTACTTCCATACATTGAACTTATTTTTCATTCGCCTAATGCCCTTCCAAGTTCTCTTGTACCATTAATAAATCTGGAACTTTCCTAAACTACTCCCACAAAACATACAAATATTTTTAAGCTGTTAAACTAGGAGTTCTACTATTATGATTTTTAAATAAAACATGGTTTCAAATGTTGAAACTAAACTCGGTAAAAGATTTGTGCTAATGAATCATGTAACACACTTCTATATCCAGAATTGATAGCTATACTATTATATTCTTTTTCTTTAAGAAAAACTGAGGTTAGACACTTGATCTTTAGTGCTTACAGAAGACAGAAGTTGTCTAAAAAGGTAGATTCTCTTGTCGAATAATCTTTGAAAAAAAACTTACACATTTCTTGCATAAGAAGCTTTCTTTACGTTCAATGGAATTTTGATGATATCTTAAGATCAAGGAAGGAGAAATCTTTAATCCCACTTCTTTAATAATAATAAATAAATAAACTGCATGTTGGCCACTCCATGTACAGGTATGGTCGATACCATATCTTTGTTTAGCTTTAAACTAACCATATTTTCTTTTAAGTTTCGATGCAATTTTTCCTTAGGAGGCAATTTAATTATGCAGTATGTTCGCTAATCGCTAACTACACATCTCCCATAATCAAAGGGGGCTAATGTTACCACTTAAAAATCGATATTAGGCCTAATGACCCGTCCAGCTTATAAGACTCTCAAAGATCGTGCCAACTGGCATGGCCTAACTGAAACATGCAAGGAAAATGTGCAGGACATTTAGTGGCAGTACATATTCTTACAGTCATAAATACAATGAAGTGATGGCAATAAAATATTGCCAACCAACTTTGACAAAGCAGATTATGTTATTGAAATAAATCAATTTTAACAAATAAATTATTATTTTAAAGCCCATTAATTTTGTTCCATTAATTTTGATAAAACAAAATAAATTATTTTTTAAAACCAATCAAAATTAACAGTTTGGGCTTACTTTGCCCTATACATAGGAGAGTTGATAGGATGGAGAGACCATTAATCGAGAGAGTATTTTGAGAATTCTAAGTTTTTAATTTAGTGAGTTGAGAGTTTGGATGTATTGGGTGTTGGATTGTGAGATAAAATATTGTAATACTTATAACTTTACACAATTAGTCAAATATTTCCTCTCATCTTCCCTTATAGACCTAGCTTAATAGTCGAACCACGTAAATTCTTATGTCTCATGTATTATATTTATTTTTCAATTTCATTTTAATTGTCTACTTCGCTCATCAATTCACTAACAGTGATATCAGAGCCATTGATCGCAATTATTCGGAGTAGAAATATTGTTCACACATATGAAATTGTTCACACATATGATACTATTCACGTATTTGATACTATTCACATATATATGCAGTACTATTCACGTATACAATATTATTCACAGCAGGAATGGTTGAAGGTGACAGTGGAGTAACCGTATGATTTTGTACATGTTTAGTAAAGTTCTATTACCAAGGCGATAAGAGTCCAAGGAGCTTGGGTTTTAAGTTAGACTATTGTGATCTCTCCGGTCTTTCCTTGGAAGTTTCCTAGTGTTCAATTTCAAAAATACTAGCACTTGCGACTATTTAAGCCAAAGTCAAAGTTGAAATAAGAGCTTGTTTGAGTCATATCAACACCTGAATGTGTTTTTGGACCTTACTCTTTGAATCACACAACAAAAGTAGGCTGATTGCAGAACAAGTAATTTGAATTTCCATTCAAGGCAACTTTATTTCAATTAAGATGGAGCCCATTCTTTTGACATGTAACTTGGTAAAATTTTCACCCCAAACAACCCTTTAGGTCAACAATCTCCCACTTTTTGATAATGACAAACAGCTCATATATTTCAACATAACTTTTGAATTTTTTGTAACAAAGATTTTGATATCTATAAATACATCCCCTAAGTACGATATGGATTCTAAGAAATTGTTCTCGAGTTGTCTAATGGTGGAAAGGACGATGGAATTGCAACGATGGAAGATGGAAGTGGTAACGGCATGGTGGCTAGGGTTTTGGATTTTTTTCCAAGTTAGATGGAAAAAAAGCTCTTCCTTTGTTTTTCTTTTCTTTCTTTTTTATTTATTTTTTAATTAATGCTTTAATTTGAGAGCTAGGGTTTAAGTCCATTGATTTGGATTGTTTTTAGAACTAATTGTGATAGCAGATTATATTTTTGTTACATTTCTAAAGGAATCTTTAGTTCTTTGAAATGGATTTTTTATTTATGATTGGGACTAGCAAGAAATTTTGTGGATATTGAATCCATTGTTAGAACGAATTAAAGAGTTTGATAAAATGTTATCTAGAGATTTGAACAGAAATTGGAATTGCAAGAATTAAATGGATAATTTTATGGTTTAGGCCGTTGGAAGAAATCGAGCATTAAAGAAAAACATTTCTGCTTTAAAATAATTTTGATTAAAATATTAAAAATAGAAAATTGATAACATTTTAAATTTTTAGTTTTAATTTTAAAGGATTGTAATTCATTTGTTCAATTTCTTTTTCATTTTTCCTTTCATTCTTTGTCTCCTGCTTTTCTTCTTATCATTTTTTTAATTGTTTGTCTTCTTTTATCTTTTTCGTCTTCTTTTCTTGCTTCTTCTTCTTCTGTATTGTTGCTCTCAGCCAGTGGCGGATCTATACGTGGGCTAAAAACAGCCCGGTCTAATTTAGAAAAAATCGTTTATATCCCTTATGTTTTTATTAATTTAGTATAATAATATAATATTTATTTTTTCATATATGTCCCTAATTCAATTACCCTTATGATTTCATCAATTTAGTATAACAATAGAGTTTTTATTTTATATTCAAATATGTCCCTAACTCAACTACCCTTATGTTTTCATCAATTTCATATAACAATAGAGTTTTTATTTTATTTTTAAATATGTCCCTAATTCAATTATATTATTTTCAATTGAAATTAGTGACTTATTTTATAAAATGATTAAATTATATATTTATTGAATAGATTGTAAATATTAGGGAGCTAAAATTTTATTACTGCTTTAATTTATTTTTAAAAACTTCTAATTGAAAAAAAAAGTATGTCAATGTAATATAACATCATCAGTGGTATTAAAAGTACTTATAAAAAAAATATATAGTAAGAATTATCAACATTTTCATAAATTTTTTATATGAATTTTCAAACTTTATTTTTTTAGTTCCATTAACTAGGTGGACAAGTTGAAAAATAAAATTTGAATATTTCAAGGAACTTTTGATAGAAGGATCATCAACATCTAGTTCTTTAAAAATAGTTAGAATACTTGACAAAGAAACAACTACATCCAAGTACTTTTTTGCTAAATTGAGTTTAGTTTATTATTAAAATTTTTAACTAATAATACTTTTATAATTTGAGTGGATGAATAAATTTTAATTGTTTAATTTATTAAGTCTGGTAATTTAGTACTTGATTTTAAATATAAAAGTTTTACTTGTAATTTTTAATTAATTGTAATTACATATATTAATCTATTTTAGTAATTTTTAATTAATTGTAATTACATATATTAATCTATTTTAGTTTGGAATTCTTAATTGATTTCTTAATCCTTATATAATTACATGTTATTATAGGTTGTAATGTCAGATTCCATAATTAAAAAATAGTGTTTTGATATTTAAATTGTCTTTTGTTTTCTACTTCTTTTATAATTATTTTTTTTATAGTACATATTTATGAGGATAGAGTTCTTAGTGTTCCCCCTTATTTAATGTACTTCTTTCTACTTATAAATTTTTATGTTTGCTTCAAAATATAAATTTTAAAATTTAGCCCGGAGTAATAATAAGTCTTGGGTCTGCCCTTGCTTTTAGCAGCAACCATTCAAAATTTCAAATGATTGTATGTGTCATAAAAATTCAACAAAAAATAATTAATTTTAAAATAATAAGCTATTTGGGTGTAAAGTGAAATTTATTAAAATATTTAGGTGCATGCTTTAATTTATTGAAACACTCGAGTATGAATAAAAGTAAAAAAAATAGATATTTGACTTTTATTATTCAATTGACCCTAGCACAAAATGTATAAATACTATTTTATCCTTTGGATCGTTAAAATTAACGAAGAGAAAACGGCATTTGGAGGTAAATTGAAGTTTTCATATTTTTAAAGGGTAAATTGAAATATATCTATCTAATAAGGTAGTAAAATGAAATTAACCCATCTCACCCAACATATGCTGCAACCTCACTTTAGTATCATCCTCAGCAAAAGGCGAGCCTGGGTCCTCTGTAAAACATGGAATCCTGAAACTGAGCGACATTAATTATCTTCAGAAGCAGCCAACGTGGGCTTGTTGTTAGCTGAGTATCCTTGATCCATTTTCCCTTCTTCCACTCAAAACCTGGAATTTAATTGAAACGCTCAATAAATCAAGAATTTAATTCTGTACGCACCACAAAATTATACTTTTAAAAACTATTGCAAGTGTTTACCAAAAGTAGATTAACAACACAATAGCGTACTACTTATCTTAACAAGACAAACCAATATTATTCTCACTTTCACTCGAGGGAAAGACTTAGAACACAGAAGGGTAATCAATTCTGAGGATGGACTCTAACTAATGATATAAGTTGGTCTTCCATGGGCTGCTACATTAAAAGACTTGGTCTTTTCGGCCCAACTTTTTTTTTTCTTTTTTCTGATCGAGTTATATTATACTAAAATACTCTTATACTTGGGAGTAACCAATACTTTTGAGTCGTGTCAATACTTATATTTCTCTAAATAATTTCTAAACTACATATTGCCAACATTTAAATCATAATCTAAGGAGTTAACTACCATTTGGACCTCTTTAGTATCATCATCTTGTAAAGAATTTGCATCACTATCACTGTCACATTGGTTGCCCTCACTGTTCTCACTATCATTGTTGTCCTCAACATGCACAATATCATCAACAAACACAATAGTTGGTTCTTATACAGTAGGTTCTTCACCACTATCATCACTATAAATCCCTTTGTCTGACCAGTCTAATAGCAATTTATCTTCAACAAGCATAGTATGTGGTAATTGCACAATAGGTTCCTCACTATCATCATTATCATTATCATCACTGTCAATTCTTTTGCTTGACCAATTTGATAACAATTCGTCTTCGTCTTCAACTGAATGGTTAACTTTTGGTGCACCTTGATGTATTGTCCATTAGAAGGATAATTCAACATATTTATAACTTCTGAAGGCAATTGTATTCCCAAGTTAAACAATATTTATTGTGTTAAATGGAGCCTCTGCACATTGAGGGCATAAAACTGGCACAACTTCAACTTCAAATGTATTTAATCCCATTTAGTTATGTATCCCAAATATGAATTTCAGCCCAAAATTAGAATATAACATTTTGTTCTTTGGATTCATAACATTTAACATGATTTTTCCAATTTCATTTAACATGTATACACCAGTTATCTTCAATGCCTTAGCCTTTATTCTATAAACAATATAATCTTCAGAGTGAATCAAACCAAGATGGTGATTTTCTCTTTTGAAATAAATCACTAAGTCCACTAGAGACAAGCAAGCACACATTAATCAAGCTTTTAAAAAACAAAATAGGAAATAAACACCATATAATACTCAAGCGAGTACACGTTAGTCACGTTTTTAAAAAAAGCTCCAATTTGTTCAACTCAAAACATATAATTGCAAATGAGTATTTCAATTAACATACAAAAACAACCCCTTAACATACAAAAACCAGAACAAAAACCAGAACCAAATCAATTTATCATTTAAATGCACTTCACTTCAATTAACACACAAAAACATTACCCATATAAACCACAACACATTTTGTCATTTCTATATTCTAGGGTTTGCAACAGAAATTAACTTAACACAAATTCAGATAATTTCTTCCAATTTCTTACATCTATTGATTAGATAAGAGATATATTACATTGAACAAGTTTGATATATGAACATACCCAACAACCCAACGCTTCACTTATTATCTTTCAGCAAAATTAGTTTACCTTTTGGATCAAACTCTAAATCAAACTCCATGATGTTAGCTACACTCGTTTCACGATTAACTATTGAATGTACTTGATGAAAAGCTAGCGGAAATGAGCGGAAGTGGCAGCTTATTTGGTTGTTAGATCTTCTTATATATATGAAAACTTTCTCTTGAAGATGCGGGAATGGCTAATCTTTCACCTTTTTTTTTCTTTTTTTTTCTCTGAGTTACAGTGAAATGACATTGTTTCACAATTTTGTTTTTTAAAGTTTCGGTGAATTGACAACATTTCACATAGATGAAACGACATTGTCATCCAATGAAACGACGTCATTGTCCAGTCATACATTGTCGTTTCACCTAAATGGTATGACATGTCATTTTTTATTAGATCTTCTTTTATCTTAAAAGACTAGATTACACTTATGATGTCGGCAATTGCAAATGGTAGGTAACAGATTAGCGGTCGGCAGATGTATTTTGTCAACTTAAGGTAAATGACTGATACACTCATAAAATGTTATAGTATATTTGATAACTGGGCAAATTATGGGTATACAAATGATAATTTTTGTTTTTTTTAAAGTTATCTTATAAAAAGAATGAAATAAAATTGTGAAATAAATTAAAAGTACTTTAGACAATTTAACTCTTTAGAAAAGCTCTACAACCTCTACTGCTAAAAGTTTAAAATTTTAGCTTTCACTAGTAGAGGCGGAATAATTAATTTAATCACTAAAAACTCTAATTAAATAAGTATTTTTGGGTATTGGATAAGCCATACTAAATATATGCTTAATGGATAAGTTAATAAAATTTAGGGCTTTTATAGAGGTTTACAAGGAATATTTGACTTTTTAATTGTAGTATATTAATTATAATGTAAAATAGAGATTCTATACAATTGAAATTGTTAATTTTAATGGTTTTACAGGAATTAAAAGGAAAGTATAATATTAAATAGAGAGTTTACATAGATTTGATAGTTTATTTAGAAAAAGATGATTATAAATAATAATAAATTAAAAGAATAACAATAATTTTGGAATTCATGTTCATTTTTATATAGAAAATAATAATTTATTACAAATGTGGAGCCTCTTAATATAGTTGGGCCCTAAGCAACCGTATAAATTTATAACTGACGAAGTCCAAATCACAAATTTCGCCGATAAAACCCAGATTATGAGAAGCAACACTTAATTGCTAGCCTTCTCTCCTCGGCTAACGAGTAAAGTTCTTATATATATATATACTATTCTACTCAAATTGTGCCTATAACCCACAATAGAGCAATTTCCAGTTTAATTTGTCAACTGTTGGATTGTTTTCCTCACCATCTAATGGTCATTTCACCATAAGACAAAAGAGATGTGGTCATTTACCATTATGGCCAACTAGCTGGACACAAAACCTTAATATACAAACATATCCTTGCATCCAAACGGAAGAATGAAAAAAACATTAATATAACATTTTTAATAATCATGGTGATTCAATTATTTCTGTCCTAATTTAAATTTAATTGATACGTAATATGTATAATTCATTTATTAGATAATGAATTTTATAACATATAAAATTAATATTGCACGTCATTATAACTCAAACGTTAGAATCTTTAATATTTTTCAAAAAAATAAATGGAACCTCTAACCCTTAATCTCACTCTTAAATTTTTAATTATTTTATCTTTGTTTATTTTATATTTGTATACATAAATAATAAATTGGAGGTTTTTTTAATTAATTGAGTTGTACAAATTATAAATTCAAACTATATGCTTTTATTAGTGTGAAAAAAATAATAAAAAATCTTGCTAAGTTATATGATAACTTACAGCAAACTTAAATTAGTAACCAATCATAAGTATTTCACTTACTAGCATATTCTTATTACTTCTTTTAGGTAGATATAAGTTACATTATATGTAACTTAGCCAAACTCATAAAAAAATTACAAACAATATGTAATCTTATCCAAGAAAGATTTAATTAATTAATTAATCAAAATATTTCTCTTATATAATTTATTTATATGTGCCTTGGGGACAAGCATTGGTATAATCCTCTAATTTAAGGTTACATCTTAGGTACATAAACCAAAATCCAAGAACTTATATTCAATATGAAAAAGAGAAGAAAGATAGCAAATTCATTCATTTGAAGTGATATTTGGGGAGACCGAAGCATTCTCAAGTGGACTTTTAAGAATTGAAATAGGAGGATCATCCAACCAATTTAAGTATTAAGATTAACCCCAAATTAGCAAGACAATCAGCCACTAAATTGCCCTATTTGAAGGTGTGTGAACTAGTAACGTGCATCCTACGAATTTAGCTCAAATGATCAACCATTTGATATGTCGACACCATGACAGCTTGAATTTGGCATTTTTAAGACAAGCTAAAGTCGAACACAAATCACTCTCCAAATAAAATTCCATCCATGATGTAAGCTCAATAGCCTTTAAAATGGAATGATGGCCAAGAGGCTGCATAAAACAACCTCAGAAAGCACCATTAATCCATGAAAGATAGCACCAAAAGTTGGAAGGCTTGGTTGCCAATCCGTCTTTATTGATTTTGATCAAATGAACTCTTGTTGAATGTCAAAAGATAGTGATGATAGATGAGAATGGATGCCTGGCACAAGGTAAATGCAAAGTGGAATAAATTGGCCAAGATGCATCACCACTACATGGGCTGATCACTCTAAGAAAGCTAAGGTGGCTAGTAATTAGATTTTTTTGTATGTTGAAATTGCAATAAGTGATTGTGAAATCAAAGGCAATTTCTTGCTTTTCAGATATAGTAAATTGCAACATTACAACAAACACTACAACAAAAATAGGTATATTTGACATTTATTATTTGATAGTTTTTATAAATTGTCAAATATATTTAGCACTTTATTAGATATTATGTATGCTTAAAAAATAAATGACAGTTAGTGCAAGCATTAAACAAAAATTTGACGGTTTTGTAAATCGTGATTTGTGGATATGGATTCCACTAATTGGAAGTGCGCCCCAATTTATGTTCTTCTATTATTAACAAATGGAATTGCTCTCCCATTAATGTTATTATATTATTAAGAAATGTAAGTGTTCTTCCCACTAATGCCTGTATATTGCTTTTCCTTTGCTAATAACATTACAATTTATTTCTCTCTTAGAAACAAACTTATCAATTGCCTCAAGCTTGTGTCTACTAAAATTTATATTGTTTTAATTCATTGGTGATTCCACATATGTACCAAGGGGTGTACCAATTGAAAAAGGTTTTTGCATTCAAATTTATAACACGTTATCAGCACGATCTCGCTATGCTACAGAAAGTATTCTATCCCCTTACTCTTTTATTTTCCACATATTTATTTAAAATTATTCTTACAAATAAGGCTAATTATTTACACTCTTATCAATATTTATTATACTAATATTTGTTTATTTGTTTGTGATAATGTCTCACTTGACAAGATTATAATTTAACACCTTGGACAAATCTGGCAAAAATTATTTATCTTGGACCCTGGATGCTGAAATTCTTCTTGATGCTATAGGCCTTAGTGACACAATAAAAATAATAATGACTCATCCCTTCAGGATTAAGCTAAGGCCATAATTTTTCTACGTCACCATCTCCACCAACTATTGAAAACAAAATCTCTCAATATAAAAGACTTCTATTTCTCTGTAGTAATTTGTACGAAAGATACAGTTATTTAAGGTCAGTAATTCTTCTAAATGCTCATAGTGAATGGAATGACTTCAGGCTACAAGACTTTGAGTCAGTACATGAATATAATTATGCTCTGTATAGAATTACTTCACAACTAAAACTTTGTGGAGAAAATATTATTGATGAGGATATGTTGGAAAAATATTTACAAAATTTCATGCTTCTAACATGGTTGTATAACAACAATATAGAGTCTATTAGTATACAATTCTGACTTGATTGCATGCCTTCTTGTAGCAGAAAAGAATAATGAATTATTAATGAAAAATCATCAAGCTCATCTTATTAATACAAAACTAATTTTTAAAGTAAATGTTGTCCCACATAATCGTGATGACAATTATGAAAATGAGCATAGCCGTGGCTGCAGTTGTGGCTGTTATCGAGGCTGAGGTCATAATAAAAATTAATTATTATCGCCCTCGTGGTGGTTATAAGGACCATAAAAAAAAGGAAAATGAGGAGAGAACATTAACCCAACATAATATTCAAGAAAACACTTGTAATATATTTGGAATGTCTGGTCATTTTTTGAGACAATATCGCATTCCCAAACATCAAGTGGATATATTCAGGCATCCCTAAAATCAACAAGAAAGAACGTTGAAACAAACTATGTTGATGACTCGAATCCAGTGGAACGTTGAACTTTGAACATTGAAACAAATTGTTTCTTATATTATAAAGAAATATAAGTGTTCCTTCTACTAGTGCCTATATATTGTGCTCTTCCTCTACTAATAACATTACAATTCATTTCTCTCCCGAAAACAAACTTATCAAATGCCTTAAGCTTGCTTCTCCAAATTTATAACAAACGGTTTTTAAATTAAACATTAGGTATTAAATTATTAAAGAAAAGCCAATTTGTCTTATTAAGTGAAAATAGTAAAATACTGCTTAAAAAGTGAAAAATAAAACAAATAAACAATTGACTCTTCCTATGTCTATTTTTCTTCTTCACAAAATGCAAAACACAAATTATTTTTTCACAAAATGATGAATAAATAAAGGTCGTTGTAGGCCGTCATCTTCTCTTCTTTGATCAAAGCTTCTCTACTACCAATATTAAAGTGTCAAGCCTCTATCTTCTGAATCAAACCCTCTTAGACTCAAATTTCATCTCCATTCTCTCTTCAAGACAAATGCACGAAGAAGTTTAGCTTGCTTCAGTTTCATTTGCTTCTCAAATTTCAGGGGTTTTTTCCTTTAATTTTGATTTTTTTTACTTCTCTCTTTCTAATTTTGATAATTTTAGGGTTATACTTGAATTGATTTATTTTTAATCAATCTAAGGTTGATTTAATTTATTTAAGTCTCATATCTATTCCCATTCAACAAATAATGAACGTACATATAATTTTCATTTTCATTCTCATTTCGAAAGAATCAATTTATTTTATCTTTGATTAGTGCACTTCTCTTCAATTTTTGTTTATTTAACCTAAAATATTACTTTCATTCTTCTCTTCAAGCAAATTATAGTGTTTCTCCTTTAATTGATTACACTGAGAACAATATTTTCTCCTTGGTTCCATTAAGAACGACATTGATTTCAGGTAATAATTGAATGTATAATATTTTCAGTTAAAATTACTTAAGCCTTATAATAGTAATATAGATTTGAGATTTATAATCTGTTGAAATGATTTTAGAGTGTTTTGCTATTTGAATGCACATTACTTTTTTATGAAATGTCCTTTTAAAAGAATATTTTTATTTTTTGCAAACATTTTGCGAAAATGTCTCTCATAATAGTATTATACTGCACTTTGCTTTAATTTGTTATGTTTTATACTTTTTAAGAATAAAAAATTACAGAGTTGCAACAGTTTTCAAATTGCTTGAAGATTAGAAGTAATGTTAATTTGTGCTGCAACAGTTCAATAGGCTATGCACAAGTTAGGACTTTGGTTGCTCAATTAATGAAGCCACTCATCAGACTTAAACTTATATATATTGAATCAATATGAATATTTAATGGAATCAATCCCAAAAGCTTCATTTGATTAATAATAAACTACAAATATTTATTTATGACATTTGTTATATTCTTGACAGTCGTAGAGATACAGTGGCAGAATCTATATTGGGGACATATTGGTTGCTTAATTAGTCAAATTGTGATTTCATTGCCTTTTTTTTGGGTTGATTTTGTAATTTAATGGGTTGAAAAGGAGCTTCAAGTATACGACCATCAAATATAGAAGCTTCATTTGATGGCAGTCAATAAGATGGTGAAGCTGCTAATACACTAAAAATGATTATTGATGCATTTGACACATGTAATGATGATCGTAAGTCTTTTAAAACTTTACTTAAAGATGCTGGAAAAACCTTTGTTTCCTAGTTGTGTGAAATTCACTAAGTTATCTGCCTTACTAAGACTTTACAACATTAAAGGAAAAAATAGATGGTCAAACAAAAGTTTTTCAAACTAAGTTGTTTATCAAATATGCTTCCTGATAATAATGAAATACCTTGTCCATATATGAAGCAAAGAAAACTATGGTTGCATTAGGCTTAGTATGTGAAAAAATACATGCAGTGTCTTAAAGATTGCATCATGTCTACAAAAGAATACAAGGATTTATCTGCAAGATGCACTTGTGGAGTGTTAAGATAAAAGAGTAATAAGAAAAGTAAAAGAATTCCTGCTAAAATGTTGTGGTATTTTCCTCATATACCAAGGTTTAAGAGGATGATTCAATCTCCTCGAATTGCAAAAGACTTAACTTGGCATGCCAATGAAGGATGATTGATGGCAAACTACGTGACCCAGTTGACTTACCATCATGAAGGCTAGTAGACAAAAAATGTGCCAAATTTTAACACAGAAGAGAAACCTTTGGCAGACTTTTTTTGCAGGTGGGATAAATCCCCATAAAAACCTTCACAATACATATAATTGTTAGCCAATTGTTATGATTACTTATAGCCTTCATTCTGGTTGTGCATGAAGAAAAAATTCATGATGTTGACCATGTTAATATCTAGTCCATGATAGCCCAATAATGATATTGATGTCTATCTAGCACCTTTGATTGATGACTTGAAAACTTTATGGGAAGTTGGTGTAGAACTTTAGGGTGCTTATAGACAAGAGTTATTCACCTTACGGGTTGTGTTATTAGAGACACTTAATGATTTCCTACGTATGAGAACTTGTTTAGTTGCTTAGTTAAAGGATATTTTGCATATCTTATATGTGGGGAAGATACACAGTCCTATAGACTTAAGCATGAGATAAAAACTGTGTACAAGCATATAGATAATATCTCCCAAAATCTCACTTGTTTTGAGATTTGACAAAGGCTTTTGATGGTAGAGCAGAAAGAGATTTTCCTTTCTAAGTAATTAAGCGAGGAAAAAAATTTGTTGGAAAAAGAAATCAATATTCTTTTCTCTCGATTATTGGAAATATTTGCATGTTCACCATATATTGGATGTAATGTACATTGAAAAAAAAATGTACGAGAGTATATATAGTACATTATTGAACATTCCTGGAAAAGCAAAAGATAAACTTAATTCTCAGTTGGACCTTATTGATTTCAATATTAGGAAAGAGTTAGAACTTGTTGTTAAAAGGAATCACACTTATTTACCTGCTGCATGTTATTCCTTCTCTAGAGCGGAAAATGTAATGTTTTGTGAAACATTATTTAATCTCAAGTTTCCTAAAGAATACTGATCGAACTTTGAAAACCTTGTATCAGTGAGTGATTTAAATTATTGGGTTGAAATCTCATGATTGTCATGCTTTGATGTAACAACTTCTACCATTAGCTATTCGAGGAATTTTTGCATAACATGTTAGATATGCCATCACTAGACTTTTCTTTTTCTTCAATGATCTTTATTTGAAAGTTGTGATGTAGAGAAGTTAAACCAAATACAAAAGGATCTTGTGGTCCAAATTAATTTATTTTATATGTATTTCCTTTCTGAATTTTTGATATCATAGTTTATTTAACTATGCATCTTGTTAGAGAAGTCAGATTATGTGGACCTATATATCTTAGAGGGATGTATCCTTTTGAAAGATTTTTAAAGGATCTAAAAGGGAATGTACGGAATAAGAATCGTCCTGAGGGTTGTATTGTTGATGTTACATTGTAGAGGATGCAATTGAATTTTGCATAGAATGTTTACCCTATGTGGATCCAATTGAAATTCCAGTTGCAAGGAAGAATAAAATAGAAAATGATGGTCCATTCCTGGTGGTTGTTTAATTAATATTGATCATGAAGAATGGAAGCAAGCACACCATTATGTTTTACGAAACACAAAAGAAGTTCAACCTTATGCTGAGTGAGTTTTCTTATATTAACTCTATTTTAAAACATGTTAGCTTCATCACTAATATATTATTTTTATTATGAATCTTAATCTTAGGATGCATATGATATGATTGAAAATCTTATTACTCTTGCCAATCTAAAAGTTATAGGGTTTGCATAATCCACCGCTATTGTACTCTTTCATACAAAAAGGTCGTTCAAATACATTTGTTAATGATCAATTATCTAAAGAATATATTTTTGGAAATTATCTCTCCAAACAAAGATCAAATTTTTTTATTGGCAAGCTTTCCAACATTCTACCCACTAATTTCAATTTACAAAACAAAAAGCTTCCAGTTGCTCCTACATGCCCTTGTTGTGGTTTTGATTATGACGATACATATCATGCCTTGGTGGGGTGTAAACAAGTGAAAAAAGTTTGGAAGTTGATGAGATTCTATTCTAGCCTCAATAGTACAATGCCAATGGAGTTTTCTAACATTTCCATTCATATTGCATCACTTTTAACAAAAGATGAATTTGAGGAATGAGTGGTTTTTTGCCGTTCGATTTGGTTAGCGAGGAATTATCTAACCCATGGTAATGTTATTCGTGAGTCGCAAGATGCTGTCATTCAAGCTGAGAATGTATTGGCTTCACTTAGAGCAGGTACAACGCAAGGTCAAGTCGATAGAAGTTCTAAGACAAATAAACCAAGAAAGTCTACCCCAACCGTGGTATAAAGTGAACGTCAATGCAATTGTCTATTCCAAGGCTGATCATGCTGGAATTGGAGTGCTAGTTCGCAATTCAGCAGGTGACGTTATGACAACCTCCATTTCCCAAGTACCTTTTTTAGGAGATGTAGAATTTGTGGAAGCCTTTGCTCTACAGAAAGGACTTAGGCTAACGAGCGACATTGGGTTGACTCCAACCATAATCAAATTTGATTCTCTCAATGTAGTTAATCTCATTGGAAACAAAATTGCAAGCAAGTACGAAGTGGAGTGGGTAATCTCTTAAATACAATAAGCTCTGACTTCTTCACATAGCACTGTAAAAGTGCTCTTTGCTCCACGAACGTGCAATGAGGCGGCGCATCATCTTGCGAAACTAGCTCTCTGCCATCCTATAGAGCAAGTATGGATAGAGTAAGCTCCAAGTGAGATTTCCACTTATGTATCCAAGGATAAAAACATGTAGTTTTTCCAATCAATGAAATTCCAATTTAAAAAAAAAATTATCTAAAGAATCTAAGGTAATCTTTTATTATTGTGAACATTACTTTTCAAAATTGTTTCTTTATAATTTCCTTTTATGTCAATGCTAATAAACATATGTATGATATACATTTGACACTTAGTGGCCTTCAAAAAGAAAGGCGAGCACTAAATCTTTACAACTCAGTCGAAAAGGTTATATTGGACTAGAAGAAGAAATCGTAAGTATTTTTTAAATAAAAATTATAATTATTTTTAGCACTTGATGTATGTTTAACATTAGTCACAATGTTTGATGTTAGTTGAAAAAATTTGAGTTTTATCAGGTTTTGAATGTTGTAAGATATATAATGTGCAGCTCAAGACAAAGAATTTCACTATTGTAATTTTCTTTTCTTAAAAAAATTATAATGTTTGATTTCTTTTCAAGTCATTTGTATTTGGCAATTTTGAACAGTGTCACATGTATATGATTATTATTAAGTATCATACACATTTGACAATCTTATATTATAAAAAATATTTGATAGTAGTAGCACTATGTATATCTCTTTGCTTTATCATATATAGACTATAGTATGTCCTTTGATCTTGCATTACATATCAATCAATAGGTTGTCCTCCTTTTCAATAAGCCGACCTGCATATGAGTGCCCCTCAAGATGGTTATGTACTGCACACATCACTTTCAAAACCCAGCGACTATCATTTGCCAAATTTTGCCCTTTTAATATGAATGAACAATTGCATTTTTTTTTTGTTCAAGTTGCTTTAGGATGTCTTGGCTTCTGACCTTGACTAGAAACTTCTGACCTTGACTAGAAACACACCTGACACCTGTAAGCACCATTTCTTTCATAAGCAAAAATTATTTTAGATCTCTACCATGTGCACTTACATCTAATTTTTTTAATTAAAATAACATATCCATTTCTCTTGTCGGCATTTCGCATCCACTCAATTGATTCTTTCCTGCTATTAAAAACCTAATCAAACACAATTATAGTATATCTAATTGGAAAGTATAAAATAATATTAATAATAAATAATAATAAAACTCAATAGTGAAAATTAGCTATATATAATATTAGTGGTTAAAACACAACCAAAATCATCTATAATGTCCAATTTTTTTTTCTGACGTTGTTTCCATGATTAGTAGGCTTTTCAGCCTAAAATTTGTTAGAAATATAAATTTATTTGGGTGTTGACGATAAATAGAGTCCGATAATTAGAGAAAAAAAACCTTTAACCTTACTTCTTCTTCATCCTCTATTGAGTACTGTAAATTAATTTATTCCACGATTACAGAAGTAGAGAGTATATAATATTTGAGGAGAGATAATAGTTTAAAAAAATTAGATTTTAGGGTTTTACATAAGCTTAAGCGAACTGGCTTTTATATTTGATAGAAGAAGAAAACAATCAATCATGGGTCACTCTAACGTTTGGAGCTCCCACTGCAAGATTTATGGGCCCGGTTCCCGAGCTTGTTGAGTTAGTTGGAACCCTCATGTGATAATCAGAAGGTATGGGCTCATGTGCTACAAACAATGCTTTCGTAGCATGCCAAGGAGATTGGTTTCATTAAGTACCATTGAATAATTAAAATGTTGTCAACATCGGAAGGGGGTACCAAGACCATACTAATGGCTATTTGTTTCATATCTGAGGACTATAGCGAATTTCTATTTGTCAAGAATTGTTAAAAGATGTTTTGTCTTAAATTGATTGAATGTTTAACAAAGCAATTGTTGGACTAAAAATATTAGTGATCATTATTATTAAGGTTTAAAGAATTCTATTTAAAAAAAGTAAAAAAGATTAACTTGATTAGTTATTAATTAAAATTATTATGTTGGTGCACTTAAAAGTGATTTATTCTTTTAAATCATTTCATATTTGAATAAAATAAATATCAACATAAAAATAATTAGCAAAATTGTTGAGATATAATGAGAGAGTCAAATATTATTAGTGCTTGTTTGGGTTAGCTTAATTAAACTCTTTTTTGGCTTTTAGAATTAAAAATGGTCTTTTGGGGCTATTTGAGTGTCAAACCAAAAGTTTTTTTTTTTTTAATCCAAAAGGTCTTTTGGGAGAAGTCAGGATTTCTAGTTTTTCCCAAAAGATCTTTTGAAGAGTTATTTTCTCATTTATTACACTTTTCATAATTCTTAAACTAACCTTAAATTAACAAAGGAATAAAAAATATTACATCCATATCCAAACCCTTAAACCCTATTTCTTACGTATTTTTCTTGTTTTGCCTCTTCATTGTTCAACTAAAAAAAAAAAAAACCAACAGAAGGAGCACAATCACCACACCAATTTTCTTTCAAGTGAGATTTTTTTTTAATCTCATGCTTTGATTTGCATCTTATTTTTAAATTTTTAAATTTTTAATGTATGTGTGTATACAGAAATCTCATGCTTTGATTATACGGAATTATATAGAAATGTCATGCTTTGATTTTTTTGTCCATTCGCTTATGCTTTATTTAATTATTTTTTAAGTAAATTTATAAAGTTGGCTTGGAACGAAGAATACTGTTTTGAGAATTAGTGGAATATAGAGTGGAATTTAAGTTGATGAATTAAATTTAATTAATTTTGTATTATTAATTTATAAAGTTTTTGTTTATTTCACATGGGTTTTTATTCATATGGGCATATAGAAGTGTTATTGTTCATAATGTAAAGTAGGGAATTGCATTTAGTTCGAATTGTTCAGAATGGAAAATTTTGTTTGATCTACATATTATATGACATTCATGTGCAGCAACAAGTAATTATTTTATTTGTCATTTATTTTTAAATTTGATAAGTATTTGTTAGACTCAAATTTTAAGGATATTAATGACTTTATAATTATTAAAATGTCTTTTTTAGATGGTCATCCAAACAATTTAAAAAGAACTTCTCATTAAAAAAAATCTTTTGCTATAGTCATCCAAACAATAAAAATAAATTAAAATTTTTACTTATGTTTTATTTTTAAATTAAAAAAAACAAAAAACAAAAGCTAACGCAGACAGACTCTTTTTTAGGTTTACCTAATACTAGTGTCTCTGACTATGACCGTCACATTACTGACTTCTCAAGTAATTCCCTGGATATTATCCAACAAACAATGGGGTTAGCAAAAACATAGTTTGTCCTCAAGTTATACTTCAGTTTCTTTGAAGGAATACTTTAAGGTCATGTTTGGGAGTTAGGATTAAGGATGAAATTGGATTAACTTTGGGATTAAATATTTTATCTCATATTTGACTATTTGCTTGGGTTGGATTAGGGAGGACTAAATTTAAATTTTGTCCTTAAATCATGGGATTAACAATCCCAATTTATAAGTGGGTTTAGATGGGATTAGGATAAGAGAAAAAAATTTATATAAATAACACTATTTTTTTACTTGTAACCTAAAATTTAATTAATTAAACCTAAAATTTATTTAATTAATTATTTATTTTATTCATGATTTACTTGAATTTATTTTTTATTTTGTTTTTATAGTCTAATTAAATTGGTACTTTTACTCCAATAAAATTAACTATTTAATAATTCGTTATAATAATTGATTGTATTAAATTTAATAATCACCAATGTAATATTAAAAATAATCATGAAAATTAATAATACAAGTAAATAATTGATTTTATATATACATTATTTGCTAACTTTTTGATAAAATAAAATATATCTAAAATATCTAATAAAAAATAATTAAATAATTAAATAGTTTTATTAATTTATATTTGTTTATTATAATTATGACTACCCAATAACTAATTTACTACATATTTAATGCCCTTGTTAATTACTTTTAAATTAATTTAATTATTACTCTTAAATATTCATAAATATTTTTTTGTATTTAAATATGCTTTAACATTGTTCAATCCGATATTGTACCAAACATAATACGCACATAATATAATCCAATCCAATCCTAATAATTAGTACAATCCAATCCAGCGTGCCAAATGTAACCTAATTGGTTAAACAACTCCATTTATATTAAATTGATTAATCGATTTGAATATTTGTTGCGATTTCTCTGTCACACATTATTCATGATTTATCTCTATTACCTTATTAACAAAACCAATAATTATTCGCTATTTAATAATAATAATAATAATAATAATATTGCAACCGACTGTAAATAAATTAAAACCAATCAATTTCATATGCTGACAGCTACCACCTTCCATTGAATATTTTTATATATACACAAACTAAAATAAAATAAAACAACAATACTCTTTACCAAAATGAATTTAAATTATATATATTTTTTAATTTAATTTAATATTATAACTAGCCGTTATCTTTCTTCTTCGGATATAATTAATTTTCTTAACAAACGAAATGGTTGGTGGGCTACCATGAGACGGTAGTGGAGCGGAGCAGCGCGTCGTGGGACCCGTGGATCTGTCGCCGTTTTGTACCAACTTTTAGCGTCAGCTAAATGAACGGTGATCCTTCGTTAGCGTGTTTGCATTAAGTGCGTGGAAGCGTTACCTTCTTGGAATTAGCTCGCGATATTTCCTCGTCAAGTCGGCAAACCTCTATATAAACCGGCCCCCGGGCGTCACTTTTCCGTGCTCGTTCCCTGATTATATTAAACCAATTAAAAAAAAAAAAGAAAAAGAAACAAAAAAGATACTTAGTTTAGATACCGAGGCTCCCAATCTCAGCCTTCCAACGTAAGTAATTAGTAACTACATTCTTAATCATTATCCTTGTTCTGGTCTTGATTAGTGTTGTTGATTTAGTTAATTAAAATTAATTTATTTGCTTTGATTACGATTAACAGATGCAGATCTTTGTGAAAACTTTGACCGGCAAGACCATCACTCTCGAGGTGGAGAGCTCCGACACGATCGACAACGTCAAGGCTAAGATCCAGGACAAGGAAGGGATTCCACCGGACCAGCAGCGGCTGATCTTCGCCGGAAAGCAGCTCGAGGACGGGCGCACCTTAGCGGATTACAACATCCAGAAGGAGTCGACTCTCCACCTCGTCCTCCGTCTCCGCGGCGGCATGCAGATCTTCGTCAAGACTCTGACCGGGAAGACGATCACCCTGGAGGTGGAGAGCTCCGACACGATCGACAACGTGAAGGCGAAGATCCAGGACAAGGAAGGGATCCCCCCAGACCAGCAGAGGCTCATCTTCGCCGGCAAGCAGCTGGAGGACGGCCGCACCCTGGCCGATTATAACATCCAGAAGGAATCCACTCTCCACCTTGTGTTGCGCCTGAGGGGAGGAATGCAGATCTTCGTCAAGACGTTGACCGGGAAGACGATCACCCTGGAGGTGGAGAGCTCCGACACGATCGACAACGTGAAGGCCAAGATCCAGGACAAAGAGGGGATTCCTCCGGACCAGCAGAGGCTCATCTTCGCCGGCAAGCAGCTCGAGGATGGCCGGACTCTCGCCGATTACAACATTCAAAAGGAGTCCACTCTCCACCTTGTCCTCCGTCTCCGTGGTGGTGACTTCTAAAAAAATAAATGTGGATGTGTCCGCGTTTGATTGGATGGCGCTAATAATAATTAATTAGGTTGGATTGGGCGCTTTGCTTTAATTATTTTGTAATTACAATTGTGTAATGGCCAGCCGCTTGGGCCTAATTTTCTCTTTCTATTAGCAATAATAATACAAGCACTAGTTTTTAAATATATATATTCTCAAATTTTCTCATTCTCATGATTTTTTCACAATTTACGCAGCAATATGAATCCTGGAATAATTAACAAACTAAAAACTGTGTTCAATTTTAAATTAGAGACCAAAAAAACAAAATGCCACGGTTTGATTCTTTAATAATTCTTTAAAAAACCACGTGACGCGATTAAGCACACCCGTTGATAAAATAATTAAATCAGGAAGCCGTCTCAGAAAGCGACAAATAAGAACTTGATGATTGATATAAACCGTTGATCAAACTGGGGTCCAGTTGCTTTTGAACGGTCCCAGATGCGACAAACTGATCTTAGTGCGCTCTCAAGTCTCATCAGTGAGCATTAACATTTTTTGGAAAGCAGAAGCGAAAATGGGTCGCTTTCTCCTTTCACTATATTCCCTTTAAGTGTAGTAAGTAGGGTTTTTGATGGTCGACTTTTGGTCAAATTAATCGGGGGGGCTTATAACCGAAAGCGATGTTCGCGAGCCGGCCAGCGGTGCACCCAGTGGAGGCGCCACCGTTGACTGAGGCGGCGGGACCTAGAGTTAGAATGAAGGATGTGCAAGGCATGCCTGGGACACCTGGCGGCCTTGTTCTTCGTCTTTTTCAGTTTGTTTTCGCAGCCATAGCAGTCTCTGTTATGGCCTCCACCAGTGATTTTCACGAAGCCACTGCTTTTTGGTAACCATATTAGCTTCTGGGTTCTTCTATCTTTTACGGAAAGCCATTTTATTTTATTTTTTATTTTTTGGGTTTAAAGTAATTTTAGAAAAAGGGGTTTCTTTTACCAGAATCAGATTAGGTGAAAATTTCTATTTGAGTGAAAATTAAAGGGTTTTGGAAACAATTGGGAAGTGACAGAGAAATTCAATTTGATTATTAGATTTAGTGCACTTTTCAGTAGACGGCAGAATTACGCTAACAGCAAGAAAAGATCAGCAGCTGAGATCGAATAAGGAGATTGCCTAAATTTTATAGCTTCTTCTCTAATATAGTTTCACTATTGTGGCAAAAGCACCTCAGCATTGAAGTTGAGCTTATCTTACAAATACACATCTTATTTTTTTAAATGTTCTGTTGCCTAAAATGCTTGGCCTGTAAAGTTAGCTTGAATATAAGCCAGTTATTTCTTGCATTAAAATTTATCCTCTTTATTTGAAGCCATAGCATGAATATGACAATGTTTTTATTCATTTCTCTGTTTCAGCTACCTAGTTCTTGCTCTAGGCTTGCAAAGTTTGTGGAGTCTATCCCTGTTAGTGCTTGATATATATGCTATCCTGGTGAGAAGAAGTCTGCGGAATGATAAGGCTATCCGTTTATTTACCGTTGGTGATGGGGTAAGATAACTAATATTATCATGCCTGGCAAATGTAAAGATGAATATTTTGTGGAATATCTGTAGATCAGTTGCCATTGGTCACCGGTATTCCAGGAATCTGGCCGCCTTTATCACTCATTTTGTCATTTCATGGATCAGTATTGTCAGCTTTCCTCAAATCTAATAGTATGTGATAGACATGAGCTTCTGGTTTTGTATCTGCAGCTTGTTGATGCTAGTTATCTGCTATAAAGTCTTTTTTTTTTGTTTATAATTCCTGGCAAATGTTTGTTTACTTGAATTCAAAATTGACATAGCCTTCATTGGTTGCACAAGTATTTTGGCATATATTACAATCTCAATGGTTTACTGTTAAATTGGTTTTAACATTCCTTTCGTGATAGTTTTCCAAGCGGGTGGGGAGTTAGAATTCATTTTGTAGTTAATCATGAATCAGTCTTTCCTTGGACATAATTCCTTCTGAGATAGGAAATTTAATTAGATATGATATGATTGTTTCGGCTAATTAGATGTTGATTTTGCATAATTACGTTTACATCCTACTTAGAAAAAGATTACATATTGCTAAGAGTTAACTATTTAGATTAATAACAAACACTTCTACATTTATCTCATCTATTAGACCCAAGCATTAACAATGGGTAATGTCTCGGTGCAGATCACATCCACCCTTACGTATGCAGCCGCCTGCTCATCTGCAGGAATCACAGTTCTTATCAGCAATGATCTTAACCGATGTGGAATTAACCACTGCACAAGGTTTGAGACTGCTACGGCAATGGCTTTTATCAGTTGGTTTGCTACTTCACCATCCTTTCTCCTGAATTTCTGGTCATTGGCTTCCCACTAAGAATTGGGTAGACAAGAGTCCATAATCAGCAAAGAACCACTAAGAATTGGGTAGACAAGAGTTCATAATCAGCAAAGAACCATACTTTCGATGCACAGATTTTCCTATGTAACTCCAGCTATGGAATTGATTAAGTTGTACCTACTGTGTACATATATAAAGTTTGCTGGATATTTTTCAATGAACGAACATATGAAACATGGAATGACTTTACATTATCCTTTTAGCCCATGTTAATGTTCTCCGTGAAGTTGCATTGCCTGATTAGTTTCACATTGAAATGTTTTAATTCTCAGATCTCAGTAGTTTCAGAAAGTGTTTTTTTTTTTTTTTCATGTTTCTTTAGGAATCTGTTTTCAGGAGATACCATTAGTCATTTTACCCTTCTACCTGACTCCTTGAAGCAGCTACTCTGGTACATATGGTTGATGGAATTTTGTTATTTACATGCATCTTGATTTGCTGTCACTGCCTGACTGCTGTGTGCAACACTCTTGGCCCGGAAAGTCTTGAATTGATTTTTACATAAATATAGGATTCATTCTAATCTTTGCCAGTCTAAGTAGTGCCCTCGAGCCTCCATGGGGCTCTTTCTTTCCATAAAAAATTGTATAGGGATAGATATCTCCCCAAATACTTGTGGGAGTATAGTTTAGTTCCAAGACGTATGCTCAGTAGTCTTTGGGCTGTACTTCAAGTGTATGTATATAGAATCATATATCTGGCCATATGTTGAAATCTTACACGGGGATTATGGTTTTCTGGGGATTTTTGTTGATCTTTTATCTGAAGATACGAGTGGTCATGAATCTACTCTGCATATTTTTCTGCAACAAGCAAAGCTGATTATTCTGTTAGAAGAGCAGCAATTCAATTCCAAGGTTCTGGGACTTGATGTTTTGCATTACGTTGATGCTGATTCTTCATTGAATGCAGGTTTTATATTTTTCATTAGTTTGTGGCTTAAGTTTTGTACATCAATCATCATTTGCCTTTGTATAGTTGTTGGACTGCAATCAGAAAAGGTATTGCTGACAAATCCTAGCTACTATGCAATTAATTATTCAATGTTTATCACACTTGTCAGTAGTAATCCTTTTCTCATTTTTCTCAGCAAGTTATTTGGACTTTATGGCCATTTTATTTCTTGTTTGATACGACCTTCAAAATATTCATGAATGAGCAAGTTTATAACTATAGTGTCAAGTTCATGGTACCGCTATCCCAGGTACTTTCTCTTTTCTGCAATGCATGATCATGCCCCGAGATTATGTTATTATTTAGCCATAACAAATTTGCTCTGATTATGCTTATAACAAGCTTCTTGTTTTTATGAACTTAATTATGAGCATGATGGAATGGAAGGATATCGAGCATTTAACTTGATCAGTTATCAATTGGGAATAATCAATCTCTTGAGGCTATTTCAGCATCTAAGTGTTTTTTCTGATGAGAATGAGAGAGAGAGAGAGAGAGAGCAAGCATCTATAGATTCTGTCATTAATTAAGAATTCGGAAGGAGAGAGAGAATAACTAAAAGAGGTTTGAATTAATCTTACTACTATTTGCTAAAAAAAGTAATGAGAATCACTTATTTATAATAAGAAGTTAAAAATAAACTGGCAGGTCTCAACATCAGACTTTATCTTAACTCTGATAGTGATATTGTCTCATTTACCAACACTCTTACAACATAAATTTCAAAAATTTATAAATAAAAATATTTAATCTAAACTATTAAATCAATTAAAAATTAAGCTTTCACTTATAAATAAATTAAATTATAAAATATTATAATCTTTACTTGCAGAAAACGAACCAAGGTATCACAATTTTAATTAATTAGACTGAAATAAATTGAAAGTTGAAGCTTAACCGTTTAAGATTAGAAGAATTCAAAATTTCCGTTTATGATTAACCTATCTTATTTATTTCTCAGTTACTAAGAAAACCCACTTTAATTTGGAAAAGAAGTATTTTTATTATATATATATATATATATATATATATATATATATATATATATATATATTAGTAATTTTTTTGTCCGAAATTTGAAAGTGTGGATAATCTTTAAAACAACTTATTGAAAAATAAGAGGGCTTCTACATACCCAAAAGAAGCACCTGGTTCAAGCTTTTGGACATGGTTGAGAAAAATCCTGAGCCATCCTTGCTTGTTGTCTATTATGCCAAGCTAAAAGAGAGATTCTGGTTATCGTCAAGTCATCTTTGTCATGCTTATACATGGTTCAAGCTAGCTTTTTACACTACTCCAGAAGACATACAGTAAGAATTTAAGCCTCAAGGATTTGCAGCTAATAGCATCATCTGTTGTTTTGGATGCACTTCTGATGGTCCGTTATGACCGCTGTCGCAATGCTTGTGCTAATCTTACAGGATTTGATAACAAATGAGCGCTTTCAAGATCATCCCTTCTCTCCGAATTGGCCTCCATAGGTGTAATGAGCTGTGCAACTCAGGAAGTGAAACAACTTTACAATCTCTTAGAGCATGAGTTTCTTCCTTTGGATCTTGCCTCAAAGGCGCAGCCTCTATTGGCCAAAATCTCATAGTTAGGTTAACTTTCCTGTTATGTTCCTGCCCTTGAAAAGGTTGTTACCCTGAGGTTGTTTCAACAGGTATCTCTAGTGTATCAGGTGATCAAAATCGAGAGTTTTGTCTCAGGTGATCCCCTTTCTCGATTTCTCTGTCGTTGAGAAGATTTCTGTTGAAGCTGTAGAATACAATTTCATAGCCAAAAAATTGACCATAGGAGAGGTGTTGTAGTATTTGGTAATAATTTGGGCGATGGTCTGATTAGTGATCATCTGAGTCTTTAAATGAAATCAGGGCCACAATAATGTATCCTCGTTCTGCATCAAAGGTACGTGAAATGTTGTCCGCAGGTTTAGGTGAGTTTGTGGATAAGGAACATGAGAGACTTGTTGCTCGGAAATCAATCATTGAGAAATTGAAGCTGGAAGAGCACAAACGCCAACTTATTGAAATGGAATGGGAGGAGGAGTCTAGGAGGATGTTAAGGCAACAGAAGAAGACAGCGGAAGAGACTGAGCAGAAAAGGCTTGCAGCTGAATTTGAGCTAAGGAAAAATCAAAGAATCCTCCTCATACAACTTGAAGGAGAACAAGCACTGCTTGATGAGGAAGCTGAGAAGTGTAGCAGTAGTAAAAAGAAGGAAGCCAAAAAGCCAATAATGGATAAGCAGCTGAGGGAGAGGCAAGAGATGGATAAAAAGTTACGAAAACTGGCTAAAACATTGAATTATTTGGAAAGAGCAAAAAGAGAGGAGGCCATCCCCTTGATCGAAGCAGCTTTCCAACAACGGTTGGAGGAGGAGAGGGTGCTTCATGAAATCGAACAACAGCAAGAGGTTGAGTTGAGCAGACAACGCCATGATGAAGACCTTAAGGAAAGCATAGGCTTTCAAGGTTGTTGGAGAAAAAGAACATATTCCAAGAAAGAGTGCTGATGAACCGTTGGATGCACGAAGAGGCTGAGAGACAAAGAAAGGAAGAACCGGAACGCGGAACACAAGGCAAAAATGGATTAGCTTGCTGAATAACAGAGGCAAAGAGCGTTAGAGCTCGAAGCAAAACAACAGCACAGAAGACAAACTCACTTGGGGTGGCTGGATCAGAGCCTGGAGCTGCTGCTCCTTCTCGGAATTAATTATTCATAATTTTCAAAATTTTCTTTGTATGGCGAGAAACCTGAGGATTTTTCTTTTTGCAGTCTCAAGCAGTTAACTCTTAACAAACCCCATTAGCAGCCAGAAAGGAGAAACTCTCTTACTTATTTTCTGTATAATGTATGGAAAGCTGTTTTGTTATTTTCTTTCTCATGATTTGTGGGGGGATTGGTAATGTTGTTAGTTACACTGTTGATTATATTTTAAGTGTCAAATCTCTTGTTATGGCAAGAATTTTATTATCTTGTTATTGGCTCTGTTACTTCTTTCTAGAAGTAGAAGTGGTTACATATGTTTCATTAAGTTTCTCTTCACAAGAATTTCGTTTACATGTTTAAAGGAGAAAGGCAATGGCGGCAAGCTAACTGTTTATTCTCTTCTACTTTTTATTACCTCTGTAACAGAGGTCGGTGGTAACGGCCATATTACATTTCTTTAAGCAACCTCTTTTCATGTTAGTTACATGCTCTTAAACACTTATATATACTAAGGCTGCAGGAAGCTTTCACATAATCAACAACATTGTCATACAAAATATGTCCAACGAACAAGACGATGAAAGAAGGCTGTCTCAATGTGTGAGGAAGTACAAAATAATTGTGAAGCAGGTATTTGTGTAACAAGGATACTTACAAGATAAGCAACCATTACATTCTATAATATTGTAGCTTATTTATTTGCAATGCTTAGCTCTATGTAATTGGAAAGTGACTGAAACTTTTTCGGCTCGACCCACAGTTTGATGAGCTGATTGAGATGATGAGTGCCAAGACAAAACCACCAAAACGAAGAAGAGTAGCCTCTGTAAGTTTCTTTTTAAGCTATAATTGCAGCTTGTTTATACATTTCAACACTACCATATTTGGCATACTTTTGTGTGTTAATAGTTTGGTTTCTTGGGTTTTTATAGAGATGTGGAGGAAGCAGCAGCAATGCTGCTACTACTACTGCCCCTGCATCCTCAAGTCAGCCAGACCAAAATGAGGTATTTGTGCAGACGATATCGAGGTTTCTCCAGGATCTGAGAACTGAGTCCGACTCTACAACAGATCCTCATGGTTTGTCAAGCACAAGAAATCAAAAATAGCTAACTAACTATGATTTTAAGATTGGAAAGAAAGGCTCAGGAACCAGAAATATGTAATTTCATCAGCATCTGACCATTGTATCTGATCATCCAACATTTATGAATGGAAGATGGAGGTACAACCCGAAAGTTGGGGAGACTATCTACCGTCTAACAGGACTATTCAATTTCTGATTTTGCCTTTGTGTGCACAAAAGAATCTCAAGATAAAATATTGCACTATGACTTATTGCAGCTCTATCTGTTCAAAAAAGAAAAAAAAATGCACTAAGAGCAAGAGGTTCTCCAAATTTTAAAAAAAAATTACATTATTGAGCATCAAGCAGCTGAAATATCTAACCAACCTTTTCCATTATATACCAGAAACCCACAAGAAATGGAAACAGCATGCTGTTGTTACATGGATCCCCTTTAGCTGGAAAAAAAAAAAATACTATGCCCAGACCACAGTGTACATGGATGATAAGAATGATGGTATACTGAAAAAAAATGGCCTTTCATAGTTGAATAACTTCTTCCTGGAAGTTGCAAACTCATTGGGCAAAACTTATGACTACAACTTCTATCAGGCAACCACTGACTAGTTGCTACGTCATGATACATAATTCTGGTGAAATCTATTCAACCTTTCAGAAACCAGTTTATCTATCATGAGTTGCACTTCATCTTCTGAGCCTCAAGCTGCTGATTTAAGACTTTTATCCTTTCAAGCAAGGCTTTATTTTCCTAGAAATAATAAAAACTTGTTAAAAAATATCAAAATCAAATGAAGAAAAGGAAAGAAAATTGAGGTGACTATACTCGAACATAATAAATGCTTTTGATGAAATCTTTAGGCCTTGTTAAGAAAAGCCAGAGAGAAGTTCATTTCAACTGGAGCAAAGTATTTAATACACTGATCAAGTTATTTCATGCAAAACTGACTAAATCTTGGTGCTTCCTAAGTGGCAGAACGAGAAAATATTTGAGGGATAAGAAATTAAATACTAAACGAATTTCAAAGGTTTTTCCTATAGGGGAAGAAACAGTAGTAGCCGACATTGAGAAATGAGAGATTGTGGCATCAAAGTGTCACCTTTTGAAGCATTACAATTTTTTGGTTGATGTTAGCAGGATCCTTGACCTGCTTCTCAAAAGATTCCTTAACCTGTTAAATGTAACAAATATTATTCAGTCCCAATGTGTACAATACAAACTCAATATTTCGGATCCTAAATACAAAAATGAGTAGTTTTCTGCAGGCATATTGTTACCTAAAACACAAGCTCAAAATATAGTATAATATTGAACAAAATTGAATAGTTGTTCACAACTGCATTTGCTTAAACCCAGGGATAATGGTAAACCGATAATATTTCACTAATAACATCTTTAAAATTCAATGCCTGCTTTGTACTTTATGTCTAAGTCCTTTTACCAGTCGTCATACTGGAAATGTCCAATGAAAAATTAAAGAATTAATTTTACCAAACACTTTGCACAACATGATAACTCAGACGCAACTCAATGAGTATTGGTGCTAATGGAAGAATAGATGACTTGCCTGACTAAATTCATCTGTTCAGACCAATATAAACTGACTATAAACATTAGAAAGATACCCATTAACAAAATTAATCTAATCCGGCAAATCCAACTGTTATGCAAAGTAAACCTAACTAAACGTGACAGGGAAAGGCAAAATACAGCATGAAAATTTCCCACCACAGATCTTATTTCTAACTAACTGACAATCAATGCATTCTTTAAAACACCTAGAAATCATTATAATCCTAATTAATCACACAGAAACATTGCCATGACCTGAACAACTGAATTCATACCTTGTTAAGTTCTTGAGTACACTTGGTTACCCTCTCCACTTGTTCATCATATTTGAGTCTCCATTCTGCAGACTCATCCATTGCCTCCCTATTTGCAAGATCAAACTGTCTCCTACAATATTACAATTCCACAAGAAAACCCATTTCTTACAATTACAAGAAAAGGGCAAAATCAGTAAAGAAAGAAAACTTGTAAAACAAAAAATAAAAGAAAACCTGAGCAACTCAGTGTCAGCAGAAGAAACAGTATAATCGATAGTCCAGAGCCTCAAGTAAACGGCGGTACCCATTAACATAACTATCACCAAACCCACTAACACGCGCGCCCTCCTCCCCCTCATGTCTTAATTTTCTTGTTTGGTGTCTCTCTTTCTTACTCGCTCTCTGTTATTCGCTTTGCCTAACAAAGACAAGACGTCGCCCCTGGTAAGACGTTCGTCTCATGATAAGCAGACATGTTAACCGGCGTCATTCGGGTGAATCGGGTGTTCTTTACGTTTCCTAAATCACATCGTTTCGTTTGTTACGATGAGCTTTGAATTGTTTGTTCCCCTTTCCAAACCATAATGACATAAATATATTTAGTTTTCTTTTAATTGATTACAAGTTGAATATTAAGAAAATAAAAAAGGAAATATTAAAAGAATTAAAATTTTATTGAAAGCAATTGTCTACCCGTAGAGATGGCTAGGGTGGGATAAGGACGTCTTTAAAATTGAGTTTGAACAGTTATAGCTTAAAAGTTACAGTAATAAAATATTTAGTAAACATTAGTTGTCTGTGAATTAGAAATTATATTGATATGATTTTTCACTTATATAATAGAAAATCTATTATATCTTTAATAATTTTATCAAAATTATTATTTAAAATTTATATTTACTATATATTATTAATTTTTGTTTCATAGTTACAGTTTTTTTTCCACAACAACTATAACTTTTAAGATACAACACCTTAATTCCAAACGCACCCTAAAAAAAATTTGTATAGTTGATCCAAAACGGTGCGGTAGGTTTTAAAATTAAAAAAAAGATCGGTTTATATGAGAAAAATTAAAAAAATTAAAATATAAAGAAAATTATTGTTAGTATTAAAAAATCATACAAAATCAATTTGGTTTAAATTATTATTTTAACAAAAAATTAACGGTTCAATTCGATTTAAAACTGAACCGATCCGATGCCCACCCCACAAACCGCTGGTACTTTCAGTTGATATGGTAAGTATTTTAAGGAGTAATCGGCGAATTAATAATAAAGCTCACAAGTCGCTATAGATAGCTGGTAGGTTTGGTAAAGAGACTCGCGTGTATCAGTTAAACTGCATTTTTTTTTTACTTTTAAATTATTTAATTTGTTAAAACAATTAACTAACATATGACCGGAAGTGTGGGGTTGAGATGACGGTTGGAGTTAAAACAGTTTTAAGGTCAGCTGAGGAGTATAACAAAATTAGGCTTGGCAAAATTCAGGTCTGATCCGGGTTTTGGTGTTGCCCGGGACCGGACCAGATGAGAGAAATACAAGACCGGACTTGGGTTGAACTCGGTTTTTCCGGGTGCGGTCCAGGCTTGAGCCCGGCACCTTTCGGGTTCGGGTTTTCATCCGGGCTTTCTAAACCCGCATGTGATAACTTCAATTTTTTCTTTCGTTTCTCTAACAATGCAAATTTAAAAAAAGAAAATAATCAAATAAACTCATTCAATCTCAAACTTTAAAAAAGAAAATAGTCAAATACAAATATAAAACACACTAACAATGCAAATTTTGCACAAATGATAAATTAAAATTATTTCAATCTACTTTCTAATAACTAAATTCATCCAATTTCTAACTTAAACTCATTCAATCTATATATAAAATAAATAAATTAAATTCAACAATACAATAATCACACAATAAATTTAAATAACATCCAACATATCATAAATTCATAATTATATATTTATATATAATATATTTATATTTTCTTTTTTTTTTAAATTTATTAAAAAACCGGGTCCGGTCCGGGTTTCGGGTTTTTGGTGTTGAACCCGGACCCAGGCCCGGAAATGTCCGGGTTTGAGAATTTCAAACCCGGGTCCGGTTTTTATGTGCATGCGGTCCGGGTTTTGCCCGGACCGGATTGGCCTGGTTCGACCCGAATCCGGTCTGGGCTGGCTTTTTTGACACCCCTTGTTGTGTAACAGACCAAATTTGTACCCCAGCTGAAGCAATTAATTAGTTTACAAACAAGCAAGAACCCAAGAAAAAGATCCAGAGGATACAGTCAAGTAACCAAGAACAAGAAAGCAAACCTAAACAAGAGACACAAAACAGAGGTTAACGTGGTTCAGTACCATGAGTACTTACATCCACGATCTGGAACAGTAGAGCTAAAGCTTTATTGGGAGATATCAAGATTAAAATAGAATCCACTAAGAGCAAAAAACTAAACTCACACAGAGAATCTTTCTCAACTCACAAACTATCTCGCTTACTAACTGATCAGTTCTCGTTCTCACTGAAGCTTATATATAGCTAGCAGTTTACAACTGGTTATAACAACTAATTAAACCACCTAGGGACCTACCCTTGCTGACTCAGCTTTCCAGCTCAGTTGTTATAACCGAATATAACTAACTTGATTCCACAAATCTCCACCTTAGTTTACTCGGTTATAGCTTTACTCATCACTGATCCATCACCAGTTAACTTGTCTCACAAGTTAATAACTCCAATCAAGTCCAAGGAGTTCCTGAACTTAACTGTTGGCAAAGGTTTTGTTAGCATGTTTGCTGGATTTACTTCAGTAGGAATTTTAATGACATTAATCACACCACTTCGAATTTCTTCCCTAATAAAGTGCATCCTTACATCCACATGCTTAGTTCTTTCATGGTACTTGGGGTTTTTGCTCAACTGTATAGCACTTGAGTTATCACAATTGACAGTGACTGATTATTGTTCCAAACCCAACTCTGTTACTAACCCTTTTAACCACATTGTTGCTAGCCTATGTGGCTATAGATATTGATTTTGATGATAACAAACCACATGTATTGATTAAATAAAGATTTATTAATTGTGTTTTTATAATAAGAAAATGATGTTATAGAATCAAAGTGTTCTGGACTAAAATGAAAGTATTTTAAAACCTTTGATATTGTTTTTGAATTTCGGATTTTGACCTATTTGAAAATCTTTAAATGTTTTGAGTTATTCTATAATTTCACATATTTTGGGTCATATTTTAATTTCAGAATATTTTAGGAGTAATAAAGTAATATTTAGAAATTCTAAAATTGGACCTATTTGAAAAGTTTCATAACGTTTTGGGTCATAATATAGTTTTATAAAATTTTGAGGTCAAACTGTAAAATTAGAAAATATTTCACTGTAGCAGTTACTGTGGCAAGCGGCTACCCGGATCCTGACAAACGGTAGACCGGATTCGGGCAGAATATTTTTGAAACTTAAACGGCTTACTAAATTTCACAAGCGGCATACCGGATGTTCAGAAATTCAAAATTGTGATTGTAACGGTAACATTAAGCGGCTAACCGGATATCCATAAACGGCAAGCCAGTTACGACCAAAATGTGCATAACGGCTAGTTTTTTAGCTCAAACTATAAGAACTCAAATCCAACTCATTTTTAAGCTCTCCAACAAGCATAAACAAAAAGCACACAAGATATCTTGAGCCTTCAACTTGCATAACACAAAATATTGAATCATTTCTTGTTCTTCATTTTTGAATATCTACTCATTGAGTGAGTTTCATTGTAACTTTTATTTCTTCATCTCAATTGTAAGAGTTTGAGTGTGTAAGACACTTGAGTGAAGAGATTGGGAGATAATCTCTTTGTTGTAAAGGTTTATTGACACCTTGAAGTCAATTGTAAACGGTTGAAGCTTTGGAAAGGTTTGGATAGTGAAATCCTCAAGCTTGGATCGTTTGGAGGCGTGGACGTAGGCGGGGTTTGCCGAACCACGTAAAAATTCGTGTGTTTGTTTCTCTTTTCCCTTACTCATTAGCTATTGTGCTTCTATTGAAATTATTGCTTTCAATTTTTATTAAGACATTAGATTGCTTGTTGTGTGGATTTGCTAGGATAATTTTTAAAAATTTAAATTCACCCCCTCTTGGGTTGCACACTTATATTTCATTTGGTATCAGAGCGAAGTGCTCTTATTTAGACCTAATCGTCTAGAGCTAAAGATAAATGACAACTCAAAATGATTCCACATTTAGGGAAGGACAATCCACCACTAGACCACCTTACTTTGATGGTAACGATTACCCATATTGAAAAACTAGGATGAGAATTTACTTGCAACCCTTAGATTATGAAATTTGGGAAATCGTTAATGATGGTCCTTTCAGGCCTTTGACTAAAAATGAAGTCGGGGAAGATATTCCAAAACCTTCACGGGAATGGAATGAATTTGAAAAGAGAAAATCTTCTCTAAATTCCAAGGCCATGAATGCCTTGTTTTGTGCACTAGATAAGAAAGAGTTTCATAGAGTGTCTAGTTGCGAAAGTGCTAACGAGATTTGGCACAAACTTAAAGTTGTCTATAAAGGCACGAACCAAGTGAAAGAATCTAAAATAAGTAGGTACACTCGACAATATGAATTGTTCCAAATGGAACAAAATGAGAATGTGTACTCTATGTATACTAGATTTACGGACATAGTAAACACTCTAGGAGCCCTAGGAAAAACCTTTTCAAATAGCGAGAAAGTTAAGAAAATCATTAGGTCGCTACCTAAGGAATTGTGACAAAAAAGGACTGCCATTGAGGAAGCCAAAGATTTAAATGTTTTAACTATTGATGATTTAATTGGTTCTCTCATTTCATATAAAGAAGATTTAGCAGCTGAAAATGGGCATGAGGAAAAGAAGAAAAATATTGCTCTCAAGGCTTCAAAATGTGAGAGTGATGATGAAAACGAAATGGATGATGAGGAGTTGGCAATGTTGGCTAGAAGATTCAGAAAATTCTACAAAAAGAATAATGAGCAGAGAAAGTTCAGAGGCTACAAGAATAATAAGGAGAAGAAGGAGCCAATCACTTGTTATGAATGCAAAAAGCCCGGACACATACGACCGGAATGTCCTCTTCTTAACAAACTCAAGAAGAAAGCTATGGTGGCCACATGAGATGATAGCGATGAGGAAACAAGTGATGATGATGAGCAACAAAAAATGACAAATTTAGCTCTCATGGCCGTTGGGGAAGAATCATGTGATGAACTTGATGAGGTAAGTGTTCTTCCTACATCTGATGAATTAAATGATGCCTTTAAGGATTTGCATGATGATCTTATGAAGATTGGTAAAAAGAATATATGTCTTAAAAAGAAGATGATAGAGCTTAAAAATAAAAATGAATCATGTAGCGCAAAGATTACATGCCTAGAATTAGAAAATAAAACATTGCATGATAGCATTACATTATTTGAGAATTCTAGTACTCCACATGAGCACTTAGAATCACACATAAATGACTTGAAAAATGAAAATGAGATGTTTAGAAAGAAGAGTAATGAACTAAATGAAATTGTGCTAAAATTCACAAATGGGCAAAAAATGTTGGACAATTTGCTAAACTCACAAAAATGTGTATTTGACAAAAGTGGTGGCATTGGTTATAAACCAAATTTGTAACAAAAAAATTACAAGAGTTATTTTGTGAAGAATACATCTATTAACAATCAAATTGTATGTCATTATTGTAATCAAGATGGTCATATGAAAAATAGATGTGCAGTGAAGAGAAATGCATATTATGGTGTGAAATGTGTTTGGGTTCCGAAAAGAACCATTGCTAACTCTCAAGGACCCAAAAAGGTTTGGGTACCTAAAACTTGAGATTTTCTCTACAGGGCTTGAAGAAGAAGAATAATAATAAATGGTACTTGGACAACGGTTGTTCAAGACACATGACAGAGAATTATTCTTGGTTTTCAAGTTTTACTAAGATCGAAAATTGTGGAGATGTATCGTTTGGAGATAATTTAAAAGGAAAAATCATTGGGATTGGAAATGTCGGTAATGTATCCTCTACTCTCATTGAAAATGTGTGTTTGGTTGAAAACTTGAAACACAACTTGCTTAGTATTAGTCAATTATGTGATAAAGGATATAGAGTTATCTTTGATGAATCAAAATGTGTTATTGAGAATGCATGTGATGAAAAAGTTTTGTTTGTAGGAAATAGATGTGTTAATGTCTATACCATTAATATAGATTGTGTATCAACAAATGATAAATGTCTCTCCGCATTACATGATGATGGTTGGTTGTGGCATAGAAGATTAGGTCATGCAAGCATGGATTTGATTTCAAAAATCGTGAAAAATGATTTGGTTAAAGGTCTTCCAAAAATCAGTTTCCAAAAATCAGTTTTCAAAAATATAGAATTTGTTAAGCATGCCAATTTGGAAAACAAATCAAAACTTCCTTTAAAAGCAAGAATCATGTCTCTACTTCAAAACCACTTCAATTACTTCACATAGATTTGTTTGAACCTTCTGGATATGCTAGTTTAAGTGGTAAATTTTATTATGCATTTGTAATTGTGGATGATTATTCTAGATACACATGTGTATTGTTCTTAGCTAATAAGGATGATGCCATTGATGCATTTCGAATTTTTTATAAAAAGGTTCAAAATGAAAAAGGTTATTCTATTACTGTATTAGAAGTGATCATGGTGGAGAATTTGAAAATCATGCATTTGAAATGTTCTATAATGACTTTGGCATTGAACATCAATTTTCTTCACCTAGGACTCCACAACAAAATGGGGTAGTAGAGAGAAAGAATATGTCTATTCAAGAAATGGCTAGGACTATGTTGAATGAAAACTCTTTGCCTAAGTATTTTTAGGTCGAAGCCGTCAACATTGCTTGTTATGTTTTAAATCATGTGTTGATTAGACCTAATCTTAATAAAACTCCATATGAGCTTTGGAAAGATAGAAAACCCAACATTGGCTATTTTAAAGTTTTTGGATGCAAATATTTTGTTTTAAACACAAAAGATAATCTTGGTAAATTTGATCCAAAATCTGATGTTGTTATCTTTCTTAGTTATTCAAATTCAAGCAAAGCTTATAGAGTTTATAATAAAAGAACTTTAGTTGTGGAAGAATTTATGCATGTTACATTTGATGAGTTTAACCCCTCCTCTACGGAGAAAGTCGTTGTTGATGATAATGCAGAAGAAGAACAACAAGAAGAAGCATCAAATGACAACCAAGAAGACACACCACATGGAATTCAAGAGGAACATCATGAAGAAACAAATATAGAGCAAAATGAAGGTACTTCTCAAACACTCCCCAAGGAGTGGAAGGTATGTTTCCTCTCACCCTAAAGATGTAATTTTAGGAGATCCCTCACGAGGTGTTACCACTAGATCATCTCTTAGGAACACATGTGAGCATGCTGCATTTATTTCTCAAATTGAACCAAAATCCTTTGCGAATGCGGAAAATGATGAATCTTGAATTATGGCAATATAAGAGGAGTTGAATCAATTTGAGAGAAACAATATGTGGGAGTTAGTTCCTAATCCAGAACATCAATCCATTATAGGCACTAAATGGGTATTTAGAAACAAAATGGATGAATCCGGTGTGGTTGTAAGAAATAAAGTTAAATTAGTGGCTCAATGTTACAACCAAGAAGAAAGAATTGATTTTGATGAAACTTTTGCACCTGTAGTAAGGTTAGAATCCATTAGGATGTTGTTAGCATATGCATGTCATAAAGATTTTATTTTATATCAAATGGATGTCAAAAGTGCTTTCTTAAATGGTTATATTATGAAGGAAGTTTATGTGAAACAACCTCCTAGTTTTCAAAATGAAAAATTTCCAGATCATGTGTATAAGTTATCTAAGGCTTTGTATAGTCTAAAACAAGCACCTAGAGCTTGGTATGATAGGCTTAAAAACTTCTTATTAGATAACGATTTTTCGATGGGAAAAGCGGACACAACTCTATTTGTTAGGCATAAGAACCAAGATATACTTATTGTTCAAATTTATGTTGATGATATTATTTTTTGTTCTACTAATGAGTTGTTGTGTAAAGATTTTTCATTATGTATGAGCAAAGAATTTGAGATGAGTATGATGAGAGAGTTGAAGTACTTCCTTGGGCTTCAAATCAAACAAAACGAGGAAAGAATTTTCATAAATCAAGCCAAGTACGTGAAAGATCTACTCAAAAGATTTGACTATGATAATGGAACGGCAAAGAGCACTCTTATGAGTACTACTATCAAGCTGGACAAAGACGAGAAATGTAAGGAAGTTGATATCAAGACTTATCAAGGTATGATCGGATCCTTACTCTACATGACTGCTAGTAGGCCTGATATTATGTTTAATGTATGCTTGTGTGCTAGAATTCAATCTTGTCCTAAAGAGTCACACATGCTTGCTGTCAAACGTATTTTTTGATACTTGATTGGCACCATTAATATTGGGCTTTGGTATCCTAGGGGAACTCATATTGATCTAACTTGTTATTCGGATGCCGATTTTGCTGAATATAAGGTTGATAGAAAAAGTACTAGTGGAACATGTCACTTCCTATGTCATTCTCTTGTCTTTTGGTTTAGTAAGAAACAAAACTCGGTTGCGCTTTCAACCACCGAGGCAGAATATATTGCTACAGGTAGTTGTTGTGCACAAATTCTTTAGATGAAACAAACCCTTAAAGACTATGGTATTATACTTGATTAAATACCTATCTTATGTGACAATACTAGTGTTATAAATCTTTCCAAGAATCCCATTCAACATTCTAGGACTAAACATATAGAAATTAGACATCATTTCCTTAGAGATCATGTTCAAAAAAGAGATGTTGTAATTAAATTTGTTTCCACTGAAAATCAACTTGTGGATATCTTTACAAAACCTCTTAGCGAAAAGCTTTTTATAAAGATAAGACATGAGCTTGGAATGATGAATGTTGCATCTTAATCTATGTTTTACTACATTGCTTGATATGTTTGAATTTATGCTTTATGAATTAGATAGCTTGATATGCTTGTAATTTTATGATTTTATGATTTTATGTTTCATGCATTAAATGGCTTATTGAAAAGTTTTAAATCTCAAAATGATTTAAAATTAATCAATTTTTAAAGCCAAAAATAAAATGGTGTGTGTAATACAATTATAAGAGCTTGCCAAAAATCAATCAGAGCCAAATAGATTTCCAACGACTAAACCGGTTTATCACTTTCTCTAATCCGAAAAACCGCTTTCCTGTTGATTTCTCTTGGAACAAATTTCGGATAACCGGATTTTTCAAACCGGTAAGCCGAATTATCTTTGGTTGCTCTCGGGTCAACATTCAGATAACCAGATTTTCAATCCGGAAAATCGAATTTTCTAAGTCTCCTCTCTGCCTCATAACCGGTCAGCCGATTCTTCAAATCCAAAAAATCGGATTCGAGTGAAGACCTCTTTGGAACATAATCGGATTTCCGGTTCTTCAAAATCCAGCAAGCCGAATTTGTGGAGTCACGATTCTGTCTCGAAACCGGCCAGCCGGTTATGCAAACCAGCTAGCCAAACTCTCACTTGTCACTTTCTGGATGATATCCGGCCAACCGGATCACATATCCGGCAAGCCGTTTTCGGCTTTGTAGTTTCTGGTCACTAACCGGCTAGCCGATTAGTGAAATCCAGCAAGCCGGATTCGAGGGTTTTTAGTTCTGTTCATCTTCCTCACTCATTCGGCATTCCGGATCTCCATTTCTCTCTAAAACTTGTTTGCTTTTCTCTCTTTTTCACTCCAAAATCCATCATTTTCTTCCTTTTTCGCATCAAATTGAGTCTAAAAAATCATTCCCCATCTCGTTAAGTACTCAAAACCATCCTTAAATTCCATTTTCAACATCAAAATTCCTATATCTGAAATTCAACCTAGATTTTTCAACCGAGTTTTCTCTCTCTAAAATTCTTCTCCTCAAGTCGTTTTTTTATCCAAATTGCTTCTCAAAATCTCTTTCAATCTTCATTTCATTCCTTCTCATTGCCTCATTTCACTTCAAATCACTCCAAATCACAAAGTCAAGCTCTCGGCCGGTTCGAAGAAAAGGCAAAGAACTAGTTCAACCAACCAACCGGTCACGGCAAGCAGGGGGCACCTTCGATCAATCCAATTTTGAGTCCACACACTTTCAGAACAAGAAACATCTAGCCAAACGTTTTCACTAACAGTTCATGACTCGTGAGGTACTCCAAACCTTTTTTATTTTCCCGGATTGGTTAAATTATCTTAGTATTAGCAATAGAACTTTATTGCAATTGTTGGAAGATGTTGGTTGGCTTAATACACTTGTTGTTGAGGAAAATGTATATCCTGACTTGGTGAAAGTGTTTTACTCGAATATGGATTGTTCCGCGGAGAAAGAGAATCGAGTAATCACTATAGTTTGAGGAGTTTTGATTGAGTTTGATGATTCAGAGTTGAACTCCATCTTAGGATCTTCCGATGATGGCCTAGAAATTTTTTCACCTAGGAAACTTCCTGACATTGATGACTATGTTTGTATTGATGCTGTTAAGAATATATGTTGTCGTGTCGACCTTTCCGATGAAGATTGTACTATTCATTTTCGCACCCAATGTCTTTGTCTTCAAACTCGGATATTACTTCATTTTATTCAGAGTATTGTCCTTCCTAGATCAGGCCATTTGGATAAGGTCTCTCATATGGATGTCGCCTTGATTGATTGTATTCTTAGACATTGTCCAATCGACTTAGGATATACCATTGTCCGAAACATGCTCAGTATACCTAAGTTGATTACCCGCTCCCTTCCATATGGTCATTTCATTACCCGAATCCTGAAATTTTTTTATGTACTAATTAAAGAATCGTCGTGTAGATCGTCTAAGGGTATCGGGGATGATGCTATTTTCGGCTTAGGCTTTGAGTGGAAAAATGGCACTTGGGTCAAATACACTGAGAACAAGTTTACCTTCTTTGCTCCAAATGATGATCGGGCCACTTAATGCTGTGGTTCCAGCCGATCAGCTACCCATTTTCTCACTCTCATTTCGGGGGCAGCGTAGACGCCGAGATCCTCCCGTGATTGCTTCAGCTCCTGATGTCTCTGCATCCATTTCATCACCTCCACAGCCTCCTACCTCTGAAGATGTTACTCTTCAGCAGCTTATGGATGAGGTGCGGACACTCTCGGTGCGGCAGACTAAGTTTCAGCTGCAGCAGCTTATTCATGGACAGCGCATTCTCTTTGAGCACTTCGGCATTCCATATCCGTATCCACCTCCTTCACCTCTATCCTCACCACCTGAGTAGTTTTCTTATGCTTATATTTGGACACACCTACATTTCATTTATTGTATTATGTTATTTTATTTTCGACTCTATGGATGGTTATTATGCTTTTGGATTATGTATTTGTTTTGGATGATATGGATTTGGTTTGGATGATGTGGTTTTGTTTTGGATAAAATGGATTTGTTTTGATTGTTTGTTATGGATTATATGGATTTCCTTATGCTTATGGATATTTTTGAACTAATGTGCTTATATTGCGATTTTGATTATTGATAGGGGGAGCTCTTATTCTCTTATTCTTTTATTCTTTTTTATGATGAAGGGGGAGAATAATTTAATATGTGTTATAAAAAGTGTTATAAAAATATGTATGTATCTAGGGGGAGTATGCTTGTATGCAGAGGGAGTCTGTTTTAAATATTTTTCAAATCTTTTTAACCTTGCATTGATTAAGGGGGAGCTTTTCATAACTAGATTAAATTTTTATAATGTGTTTTGTCATCATAAAAAAGGAGGAGATTGTTAGTCTATATGGCTATAGATATTGATTTTAATGATAACAAACCACATGTATTAATTAAATAAAGATTTATGAATTTTGTTTTTATAATAAGAAAATGATGTTATAGAATCAAAGTGTTCTGGACTAAAATGAAAGTATTTTAAAACCTTTGATATTGTTTTTGAATTTCGGATTTGGACCTATTTGAAAATCTTTAAATATTTTGGGTCATTTTTTAATTTCACATATTTTGGGTCATATTTTAATTTCAGAATATTTTTGGAGTAATAAAGTAATATTTAGAAATTCTAAAATTGGACCTATTTGAAAAGTTTCATAACGTTTTGAGTCATAATACAGTTTTATAAAATTTTGAGGTAGACCGGATTCGGGCAGAATGTTTCTGGAACTTAAACGGCTTACCGGATTTCACAAGCGACATATCGGATGTTCAAAAATCAAAATTGTGATTGTAACAGTAACATTAAGGGGCTAACCGGATGTCCATACACGACAAGCCGGTTACGACCAAAATGTACATAATGGTTAGTTTTTGAGCTCAAACTATAAGAACTCAAATCCAACTTATTTTGAAGCTCTCCAACAAGCATAAACAAAAAGCACACAAGATATCTTGAGCCTTCAACTTGCATAACACAAAATATTAAATCATTTATTGTTCTTCATTTTTGAATATCTACTCATTGAGTGAGTTTCATTGTAACTTTTATTTCTTCATCTCAATTGTAAGAGTTTGAGTGTGTAAGACACTTGAGTGAAGAGATTGGGAGATAATCTCTTTGTTGTAAAGGTTTATTGACACCTTGAAGTCAATTGTAAACGGTTGAAGCCTTGGAAAGGCTTGGATAGTGAAATCCTCAAGCTTGGATCGTTTGGAGGCGTGGACATAGGCGGGGTTTGCCGAACCACGTAAAAATTCGTGTGTTTGTTTCCTTCTCCCTTACTCATTAGTTATTGTGCTTTTATTGAAATTATTGCTTTCAATTTTTATTAAGACATTAGATTGCTTGTTGTGTGGATTTGCTAGGATAATTTTTAAAAATTTCAATTCACCCCCCTCTTAGGTTGCACACTTATATTTCAATTGCTTCATTTACAGCCTCTGTTAAGGCAATGTATTCGGCCTCTGTTGTTAAGAGAGCAACTACTGATTGTAATGTTGATTTCCAGCTCACAGCTCCACCACAGAGAGTAAACACAAGACCAGTGACTAACCTTTTCCTGTCTAAATCTCCTGCAAAGTCAGAATCAACATATCTCAAAACCTGGCTAGATCCATTACTGACTTGTCCAAACATTACTCTATACTCTTCAGTACCTTTAAGATACCTCAGCAACCATTTAACAGCTTCCCAATGTTCCTTGCTTGGATTCCCCATGAACCTACTGACAAGGCCAATCCCATAGGCCACATCTGGTCTAGTGCAGACCATAGCATACATAATGCTACCAACTGCACTAGAATAGGGAATTTTTCTCATGTGATCAATGTCTGCTTCTTCTTCTGGTTCCTGTTGTTTAGAAAGTTTGAAGTGTACTGCTACTGGGGTAGTGACAGGCTTTGAGTTCAACATCTCAAATCTAATGACAACCTTTTTTAAATATCCAGATTGTGTGGGAAAAAGAGTCTTGGCATGTCTGTCCCTTTTAATTTTCATTCCCAGTATCTTAGCAACAAGACCCAAATCCTTTATTTCAAACACTGCCATTAGATCAGTCTTGAGCTTCTCAACTTCTGCTCTATGTTTACATGTTATAAGCATGTCATCAACATAAAAGAGTAAACTGATTTGATCACCTGAGTTCAGCTTCCTGAAGTAAACACAATTGTCATATTCACTTCTGCTGAAGTTGTGATTCAACATAAATTCATCAAACTTTAAGTACCATTGTCGAGGAGACTGCTTCAACCCATACAAGCTTTTCTTGAGTAAGCAAACCATATCTTCAATTCCTTCTTCAATAAAACCCTCTGGCTGAGCCATCAGAATTTCTTCTTCTAAGTTTCCATGTAAGAAGGCAGTCTTCACATCCATCTGATCCAATTTTAAATCAAAGTAAGTTGTGATGGCTAATAGAACCTTTATAGAGGAGTGTTTAACAACAGGTGAGAAGACTTCATTGAAGTCTATCCCTTCCTTTTGTGTGAACCCCTTTGCTACCAGCCTGACTTTATACCTCATTAATTCACTTCCAGCTCCCTCCTTGAGTTTAAAGATCCATTTGCAGCCCACCAATCTTCTTCCAGCAGGCCTCTGAACTAAAACCCAAGTGTTATTGTCCTTGAGTGATGCCATTTCTTCTTCCATAGCACTCAGCCATTTTTGCTTATCTCTGCTATTCATTGCCTACTTGTAGCTTTCAGGTTCTTCTCTAGTCATCTCATCAGCAACCATCGGTGCATATGATATTAAGTCAGCAATTCCATATCTTTTGGGCAATTTAACTACCCTCCTTTCTCTATCTCTTGCAAGCTGATAGTTATCAAGTTATGATGTTTTGGTGCTTTCTTGATGGTGCTCAATCATCTCTTTACTTTCTTCCAAATTGTCTCTAGACTCCACCTTCAACTTAGATCTCTTTATAGGTTCAGTGATTTCAACTTCTATTCCAACCTTCTGCTGCAACATAGCTTCCTCATTAAACACTACATCTCTACTGATCAAGCTTCTGGATAGCTTGCCATCAATGCACCAGATTTTGTACCCCTTTATGCCTTCAGGATACCCAATGAAGTATCCTTTCACAGCCCTTGGTTCTAGCTTGCCCTGACATATATGAGCATAAGCTGGGCAGCCAAACACCCTGAGGTTACTAAGATTTGGTGGCTTCCCTGACTATGCTTCTAGTGGTGTTTTGAAATCTAAAGCTGATGAGGGGCTCATATTTATTAGATATGCAACTGTATTAACTGCCTCAGCCCAAAAATGCTTTGACAGATTTGCATTAAACAGCATGCATCTGACCTTTTCAATTAAAGTCTTATTCATTCTTTCAGCCAACCCATTTTGCTGGGAAGTGTGTCTCACTGTCCTATGTCTTGTAATGCCCTTTGATTTACAAAAAAATTTCAAAGTCACTGCTACAGAATTCCAGGCCATTATCAGTCCTCAGCCTTTTAAGCTTCTTTTCTGTTTAGGTTTCCATAAGTGCAACCCACTCTTTAAACCTTTCAAATGTTTCACTCTTATGCTTCAGCACATAGACCCACACTCTTCTAGAGTAATCATCTATGAATGTGATGAAGTACCTAGCTCCACCATGAGAGGGAACTTGGGATGGACCCCAAAGGTCTGAGTGAACATAGTCTAAGGTTTGTTTTGTTTTCTGTCTACCAGAGTTGAACTTTTGCCTTGTGGCTTTACCAAACACACATTTTTCACAAAATTATAGTGTAGTGATTTGATCATTTCCTAGCAGCCCTTACTTACTTAATTCTCTCAACCCCCTCTTACTCATGTGTGCTAGCCTCATGTACCAAAGTTTGGTTTTATCACTGCTTACACTAGCTGTGATTGCTGGCATAGTTGTTGAGCCAACAAGTACATATAAACCATTTCTCCTTATGCCTTTCATTATAATCAGGTCTTTATCTTCAATTTGAAGATTTTCATTCTCTGTTTTTATACTACAACCTACCTGATCCATTACTCCTAAAGATATTAGATTTCTTTTTAATTCTGGAACATATTTGACCTGCTTTAGATCCCTTTCAATGCCATCAAACATCCTAATGCTAATGGTGCCAATTCCAGCCACTTTACAAGCAAGATTGTTCCCAAGCAAGACTTTCCCACCATCAATGCTTTCAAAAGTCTTAAAGAAATTTATATTTGGACACATATAGAAAAAGCAACTTGAGTCAAGAATCCACTAACCTGAAGATTGCTTTTCTACAGCAATGAGGACATCTGCATCATCTGACATCCCTTCATCTTCAGAGGCTACAGCAGCCTTTCCATCCGATTCCTTCTGCAATTTCTCAAACTTCTTCTTCTCAAAACAGTCCTTGATGTAATGACCTTCTTTTTGGCAAAAGTAACATTTTCTTTTCTTTTTCTTCTTGTCTGGTTTATCTTTCTGGTTGCTGTTCTTCTTGTCTTTGTAGAATTTCTTATTTGGTTTTGCTTTTGCGACTAAGCTTTCTGCAGGGTTTTGATCCTTTCCATCTATTCTTCTTTTCAAGTCCTTTGATTCCAGGGCATTCTTTACATCCTTTAATGTAAGTGTTTGTCTTCCATAAAACAATGTATCAACAAAATGCTCGTAAGAGTCTGGAAGTGGGCTTAATAGGGTTAGGGCTTTATCTTCATCCTCAAGAACTATATTCACATTTTCAAGGTCTAGGATCAGCTTATTAAATTCATCCACATGATCTTTCAAAGTTGTTCCATCCTTCATTGAAAACGTGTATAGCTTTCTCTTCATGTACAGTCTTTTGGCTAGGGATTTCTTTAAAAATAATTCTTCTAGTTTCTCCCATAGACCAGAAGCAGTCTTTTCTTTAGGCACCTCTCTTAGCACTTCTCTTAGCACTTCATCCGAGAGATGTAAGATGGTAGTGCTATGAGCTTTGTTGTTGATAGTCTTCATGTCTCTGCCAGAGTTGGATGATCCTTCTTCCTTCCCTTTCTTGGCCTTTGAATCTTCATCATCTTCAAGAGCAGCATCCAATCCTTGTTGAATCAAGATTGCCCTCATTTTGAGACTCCACAAATAGAAGTCATTGTCCCCATTAAACTTCTCCAGATTGAATCTTGTAGATGCCATTGGAGGATTTCAAAGAGCTTGATAGATGGCCAAGCTCTGATACCAGTTTGTTATGTAACAGACCAAATTCGTACCCCAGCTGAAGTAATTACTCAGTTTACAAACAAGCAAGAACCCAAGAAAAAGAACCAGAGGATACAGTCAAGTAACCAAGAACAAGAAAGCAAACTTAAACAAGAGACACAAAACAGAGGTTAACGTGGTTCAGTACCATGAGTACTTACATCCACAATCTGGAACAATAGAGCTAAAGCTTTATTGGGAGATATCAAGATTACAATAGAATCCACTAAGAGCAAGAAACTAAACTCACACAGAGAATCTTTCTCAACTCACAAACTATCTCGCTTACTAACTGATCAACTCTCTTTCTCACTGAAGCTTATATATAGCTAGCAGTTTACAGCTGGTTATAACAACTAATTAAACCACCTGGGGACCCACCCTTGCTGACTCAGCTTTCCAGCTCAGCTATTATAACAGAATATAACTAACTTGATTCCACACCCCTAAACAAAATGTACTTGCTGGGGAATATAGAGTACAAGGGGCTAATAATCGAGATTCTTTGGATTCTTGATTGGATAATTATTACCAAATCTGGTTGACTTTGCTGCTGTACATGTAACCATTTTATTCGTTATTGTCTATTGTCGTTGGATGAAATTTCTTTATTTACTTCGGATACATTAATAATTCCTTCATCTTCTTTGAGCTTCAACCACAACACTAACAACTGATTTTTTTTTCTTTCTTTTGTGTCAAAAGTCTAGCCAAAATGAAAGTAAAATGGTTTAGAATTTTAAGCGAAATGTCAAATTTGTAAAGATCTGTGATTGGCTGTGCAAGAAACTGAATTTGACAATTTCAAATATGGCATGTTTAAAAATAGGGATGGCAATTGTACCCGCAAATCTGCCCAAATTCGCCTGCAAAAATCCGTCCGGTGCAGATAATTTTACGGGTTGCGGGCGGATTTAATATTACAAATTTAAACCCGCACTTAGATGGGGGTGGGTTTGGTATTAGCCCAATATCCAGCGGATACCCGCATGGATATCCGTCAGACCCACAATTTTTTTAAAATATTTTTTAATTTAATTTTAATTGAAAAAATATTTAAATCTAAAAAATAAATAAAGAAAAAAATAAAATTATTCAAAGTGCTAAATAACCAAAGTGTAAACTCATGTACCATGTATAACAATGCAAGTAGCATACATGGCCCTACTAGTCATAACCTAAACTAAACTAAAGGGATTTCCCCTTGAGCCGCACTGGTAGTGTCGTTAGGGTGCACCAAATTTAAAAGCTTACTACTAATATAAATAACTAGTACTGAGCAAGTAATGATCAATCCCACAAAGACTATGTTAGTTGTATTTATTATCAACTCTAAGGCATGATTTAAAATAAAATAATAGTAGTAATAATAATAATATAAATAAATCTTACTAAAGAAAATGCCAATTATAAATAAAAATGGGGTTTTTATGAATTTTTAAATAAATAGTAAGAAATAAAGAAATTAAAAACTACCAACAATAATTTAATAAAAACTCTAATTAAACGAGAAAGAAATAATAAATATGAAAACTTTGGTTAAAAGATCATTCGCCACCACAAAACATACACATAATATATCAATTCTATCATCAATTTATATTAAAACTATCAACTGTAAACAACAATAAGCTTTGTTAGTCTCAATCTTTCCTTAGTGTGTTGTTAGGTAAAATAAGCTCTTCACCTAATCTCTGGCCATTAAATAATTTAAAACAAGCTCTTTAAATTTAAGATAATGAAAGCATTAAGTAGAGAAAGATATTAGGTTGATCTATGCAATAAACACACAAGCTCGAATTATTTAACCTATGTTATGTTCTCCAATTGAAATTATTGATTCCAACTTGCTACTGATAATTAAAATATCAAGACAATTACGGATCAAGAATTTTAATGTAGCAATAGAATTTATTCAAATCCTATCTAATTGGCCACTCAAATAAAACAAGAATAAAATCATAAACATTAATTATAGAAGAACATAAACAATCTCAATTAAATAAATTGAATGATAGAAATTGAACATTAACTATATGACATGTTTGGGGTTTTGAATTCACCCTCAACCAAATAGAAAATCTAGCCTAACATAATTGAATTGAGAATAAAAGAGTTAATAAAATCAGTCATGGAGATTAATTTAAGCGGCTAACTCTGCTTCAATTTCTTTCAGCTTCTTCTTTCTTTTTCTTTTTTGGAAAATTACCATTTTACTACCAAAGTTATTCTGACATATCATGTCAGTACCATGGTTTGCCGAAAAATGCATCTTACTACCAAACGTTTGCGCCGTTATCAATTCACTACTATTCCGTTAAGAAAACGTTAATGTTTAACAAAAATTGAGTTAAAAGTCGATTTTACCCCCCAAGAGTTTAAAAGACAATTTTACCCCGTTGTAATTTAAGCATTATATGTCATAATAACGTTGGTAGTAAAATGATAATTCTCCTAAAAACTTGGTAGTAAAATGATAATTTATTTATCAAATTAACAGAGAATTTTACTCTTATAGCTGGAAATGTTTTTGATGCCCTTATGACATCAGCAAATTTTTAACGTTCTTAACGAAATAGTAGTGAATTGATAACGGCGCAAACTTTTGATAATAAAATGCACTTTTTGGCAAACCATGGTACTAACATAATATGTCAAAATAACTTTGATAGTAAAATGATATCATCCCTTCTTTTTTCTTGCGGCTGCTCTCTCTTCAATACCTCTTGGCTGCTGATTTTTTGAGTATGTTTGGCTGCCGATTCCCTATAATCAAAAGCCAAAAGTTGCCTTTTATTATGCCTAGGATTGGCCGAATCCTTATTGGATTTTCTTTCCAATTTAAAGGCAATTGATTTTCTTCCCTTAATTGCCATTCACATGCCACCTACTTTGACAATTTCCTTTTTCTTCAATTTGCTCTCCATAATTAAATCCCCTGCACGGGAACTTTAACTTTGGCAAGACATACATGCAATCTTTTTAAATTGGTCAAGTGAATCCATGCACGTAACTTATAAAGCCACGCACATTAAACAAGTTTCCATTTTATGCATGCTTGTTCCCAAAGTCTTTATTAATCTCCATGAAATCCCATATGCTTCCGAATGTGCATCAATTAATTAATTGGCTTCCAAAAATCTTCAGTTATTTCTTTTTCTAATTCCTTCAAGCAGATTTCTTCTTAAATGCTCCGATTTAATTTCTCTTTAATCCCAGCATATACCTAAAATAACAAAATAAAGATAAAAATTAACACAATAAAATATAATTTACTAAATTAAAATTAACTAAAATAACTAGAATATTTAAGATCAAAACAAGAAAGAGATGGAGAAATTAATAGCAAAATATATGAAAAATATTCACTTATCACAGCACCCATCTCTCATCTCTATCTTCATTCTTCACTTCTTTAGCCGTGAGCGTGTGACAGTGAGCCAGCACCCAACATCCTTTACTGCTGACAAATTCTCCTAATAAATCAGAGGTGGGCAAACAGTTCAGTTCTAATGATAAAAACCGAATGGTTTGAAAACTTATGAACCGATTGGTTTGTATTCGGTTAGGTCCAAAACCAAACCAAACCGACAAACCGACAAACCGATCGGTTCACTTGAATTAATTAAAAAATATATTAAATTTAAAATATAAAAACCTAAAATCTAAAATCAATTTTCAATCCTAATTGCTAATTCGTAACAAAGAACAACCCCAATCGGTAAATCCCTAAATCGACATCCATCTCTCACAGTTATCGGTGGCACGATAATCTTTCCCTATCGCAGCCTCTCACAGTGACGTCGTCGCGGACGCAGACCTCAAGCACAATCATCTCGCGGTCTCACTCGTCTCCCGTCAGCCGACTCAGCTCGTCAACTTCAGCCTTCGTCGTTCATCTCACCGTCGTCAGTCATCACTCATGCCTCATTCATGCTGCTTGTCTCACTCTCATCACTCCAAATCGCCTCCAGTAAGCCCTGAAATACTATCTAGGCAACCCAAGAGGGGGGTGAATTGGGATTATAAAAATTAAGTTAATACAATTCGCAAATCACACAACAAACCAATCTTAATGCCTTAACAAAATAGAAAATAATAAATTCAACGAAAGCACAATAATAAATGAGCAAGGGAAGAGAAAGCAAACTCAAGGATTTTTACGTGGTTCGGCAATCCCCGCCTACGTCCGCGCCTCCAAGCACACCGGGCTTGAGGATTTCACTATCCAAGCCTTTCCAAGGCTTCAACGGATTACAATTGACTTCAAGGTGTCAATGAACCTTTACAACAAAGAGATTATATCCCCAATCTCTTCACTCAAGTGTCTCACACACTCAAACTCTTACAATTGAGATGAACAAATGAAGATTACAATGAAACTCACTCAATGAGTAGATATTCAAAAATGAAGAATAAGAAATGATTCAATCTTTTGTGTTTTGCAATTTGAAGGCTCAAGATATCTCGTGTGCTTTTTGTTGTTGCTTCTTGGAGAGCTTCAAAATGAGTTGGATTTGAGTTTTTATAGTTAGAACTCAAAAACTAGCCGTTATGTTCATTTCTGGCCGGAACCGGATTGCCGGATATGGAATCCGGTTAGCCGCTTGATGTTACCGTTACAAGCACAAATTTGAAATTCTGAACATCCGGATTGCCGTTTGTTGAAACCGGATTGCCGGTTGTGTTTTGGTTACATTTTACCCGCATCCGGATTGCCGGATTTCACATCCGGATTGCCGCTTTCGGTTTGCATGAATTTTGCCCAGCAAAACCGAATTGCCGTTTGTGATAACCGGATTGCCGCTTGCGTTTTGGTTACATTCTGCCCCGAAACCGGATTTTCGGATTTACACATCCGGTTAGCCGGTTGCTACAGTAACGGCTACAGTGAAATATTTTCTGAAATTACAGTTGACCCCAAAACTTTATAAAACTATATTATGACCGCAAACGTCAGAAAACTTTGCAAATAGGTCCACATTCAGAATTTCCAAATATTACTTTACTATTCCAAAAACTTTCTGAAATTATGATTTGGCACTAAATATTTTATTATTTTGCACAAAGGTCCTTTTCAACAAAATACCCATATTTTCAAAGTTCTCAAAGCCTTTTACTTTAGTTCAAAATATTCATAAATTATAGTATGACTCAAAACATTTAAATAGTTTCAAATAGGTCCAAATCCGAAATTCAAAAACAATATTAAAGGTTTTGAAACACATTCATTTTAGTCCAAAACACTTTGATTTTATAACCTCATTTTCTTATTATAAAACACAATTTATAAATCTTTGTTTAATCAACACGTGTTTTGTTATCATCAAAATCAATATGTATAGCTATATAAGCTAACAAGCCCGTCATCTTCCCTATTGCAGTTATTTTAAAAAAAAAATTATGTTGTGTGTTTGTTTTACTTCTGTTTGAATCTTGTTTTGCTTTTGTGCTGGTTGTTTAAATCTTATGGGCTGCGGCTACTGCAAGTGTGAAATCGACTGTTGTATATTACTTTGGTGGTGATGGTGTTTGAATTTTGTGGGTTGTATTACTTTTGTTCTAGTGTATATTGCTTCTGTGCTGCTGGTGCTTGAATTTCGTGGGCTATATTGCTTTTGTACTAGTGTATATTGCTTGAATCTTGTGGGTTATGGTTACCAAAAGTGTGAAATTGGTGTGTATAGTGGAACCCCTTCTGCAGTTCTGCGAATGAAAATCCATAAGATGTATGAAGCGAACTAAACTAAATCGAACCTCAAAATCAAACCAAAATATTTCGGCTCGATTCGGTTTTGAAATCGGTTTCTATTCAGTTTGAATTCTTAAGAACCGATCAGTTTCGGCTCGGTTCAGTTCTGGCTCCGAACTGAAAAACGCCCACCCCTATAATAAATATTAATTCAAATAAAATAGGAAATAACAAATTCTTCTAATAAAGTAGGAAATAGCAAATTCTTCGAAGATAAAGATATTGTTGATGAGGTAAAGAACTAAGTTTCTTTAACTTAATTCATGGATTATTATATACTTATTTTAATTTTGTATGAACTATTTTTTTTAACTTAATGCATGAATTATTTCATTATTGAAATTCTTTTCTTCGGATTAGTATTTGAAAAGCATTATTCTTTGGAAAATATTAATTTTAATCATTGTTACAAGCATCATGTTGGATGGATGCTAATGGTGGTGAATGAAATTGAAGATCTTCTCTTGGAGCTTGTATTGAATGATAATATGAAATGTAATTGTTATTTTTATGTACTAGTTTGTGGTTTTTTTTAATGGATTTGTGTATTTCATACTTAAAATTGAGAATTTGTATTGAATTGATGTTGAAATTTTAATTTTCTATTTACATTGATTAAATTTATAATTGAGTAAGTTATGCGGAATTTTAGGTTATTAATATAAATTTATATATTAAACATTTGTAATTTTAAATGGGAGAACCCGCAAAAAATTCGCCGGGTTCCATTGTGGGTTTGGTAATTGTCAAAATCGCAGTTGGTGGGTATTCTTAAAAAATTAAAACCCACAACAGATGCGTGTGTGAGTACAGGTTTAGTAATTTAAATTTTGAGCAGGTACGAGTTTGATAATAGCAAACCCGCTGCGGGCGGTACCCATTGTCATCCCTATTTAAAAATGTGTTCCATTACTTGATTAAATATTAATTGTTAATACTGTCGACGGTATTTGTATATTGATCAAAATGTTGTTAATGTTAAATTTTTTTAAGGTAAAAACAATGATAAAAAACAATTAATTATTAAATATTTATTTAATTTTTATATTTTGATTCAAGTGTCCGTTTAATCCTTATATATTAAAAAATACTTCAAGACATCTTTATATTAAATATATTACATTTTTACTATTATTTTTTTCATAACTTTTATAGTAATACCCTTACTACAATATTCTTGACATTAATTTATTTATCTATTGGAAAAGTTAATTAGCAAATTAATCAATAATTATTTATTAGCAAATTAACTGCTAAATATCATTCTAAAAGAACTAGTATTTTATGTGCCCTTGCAACAATCTTGCTAATTATTATTCATAAATTAATTAATATAACCAACTTTAAATAATTTTTAATACCCTTACAACAATCTCACTAATAATTATAACAAACTAATTTACAAAATTAATCCTAAAATTAAAATAATAACAAAACAATTACACTAACTTTTATTTTACTTTTAAGGCTAATTTGATAAATTAATATTGTTTTCATTAATATCCCCAAGAATATTGTTGCAAAGGTATTATTATAAAAACAAAGAAAAAGCAAGAATATGAGTATAACATATTTAATAACAGGGTCTAGTTATGTTGCAACAGTGGTACGCAGTGGCGGATCTAAAAAAATAATTTACCGGGGGCTAAATTAGATAATAGTAAATATAAAAAATTAGAATTTTGAATATATAAAATATTTACTAACAATTTATAATTAGTCTCTACGCATTTTATATTTTAAAAATGTTATGCAATAGACTCATTATCAATATTATTAAATTTAATGTTTCTTATATAAACAACCAAACTATCACTAATCCCATCCGATTCCAAAGATGATTCTTCATGAGTTTTATTACTGAAAACCATTCGCTTTACTATTATTATATAAACTGGAAGAATTAACCATATTTTTTAGAATATAAAATATTTTGGGTGGTGGGCTATCATTATTACAATATAAGTTTTTATATTTCTTAAAAGTTAAAGTTTAAATTTTATGGGGTTTATATTTTATAGTGACTTGATAAATTTAATGGGAACTAATTAGAAAATTAAAATATTTTTCTCTTTTATCTTTAAATTTTTTTTGGCCAGTGGGCCCCCACTGGTCATGTGTTGCATCCGTCCCTGGTGGTACGGTACCACTGTTGCTTTCAGTCATTAGATCTTGCTAATGTAACTGTATAACTATAGATCCAATAGCTGGTTGTAACTGTGGTACCATACCACTGTTGCAATATAGTTTTGTCCTTAATAACAAATGTTTCTTGAGATATTTTTTCAAATATGAGAACTAGAATGAATAATTAAGTTAAAATATAAAAACTAAATGAATATTTACCGACAACTTTTTAGTTTTGATAAACATTTACCAGCAAATTATGTTACTCCAGTGTAAAATATTCTCATTTTTTGCTTTTAATACCCTAATTACACATTATGGTCTCTTTTGTTTGCTAAAAAATAAAAAATAATAAAGATTTTAAAATTTTAATATATAAATCCTAATTATTATTATTTTTTACTCCTTCTTCCCCTCTTTTTCTGCAAGTTTCTTCCACGCTGCCACAGATCAAAATTTCAAACATGCAAGAATAAACTCTTACAAATTAAATAATTGAATCGGGTGAATTCTTCTGTATTCCTTGAGGATTGTTCATATTGGAAAACCAAATATTTATAAAATCAAATAGAAATATTATTGACTCTCATGACTGACACTTGTCCAAGAACATCTTTATTCTTTTGTAATTTCGTATAACATAATTAACTAGTAAGGTGCCAAGATTTTGGCTGATCTGTAATTGTAGTGGTAGACTCAAACACTTAAATTAGGGGTGTTTGGTTTAAAAAATTTTAATTTAATTTGGAATACTTTTTTTTTAATGTTCACAATGAGTTCTAAGAGATAAAGTAAAATTTTATTACTATTATTTTTTAAAATTTAAGAAAAAATAATAGAATTTGAGTGTTTGAGAACCAAGTATTTAGAGAAAAAAAAATTATATGGCTACTGAAATTTGAACCAAATCTCCAAAACTACTAAAATTCAATTCTACCACTAAATTACAAGTATTTTTTTATATAGAAAATGTGCCGAAATTCTTTTTTTTTAACTCTTAACTAGGTCCGCCAATGTATAAGTGCAACACAATTTTTTGAGAAAGTTCATTTATATTAAGTTCATTGCAAAACTATAATACATTTATTTTAAGTATTGCCACATCATGCTTACCAGACTAATTTATAGCAAATTTTACAAATACTATCTATTAACGATATTTTCTGTTCTCGGAAGTAAATCCACTTGTAATATACAAATGAAGATGAATAGCATCTTTAGTAAATATCTCGCTTATAAATTATATTAAATATCGTGCTACAATCAAATGGTATGGTTTTGGTATTAAATATTTTTTTATCTATTAAAATCATATTTTAAAGGAAAAATATCCACCGTCAATTCGTTTTTTACACCTTTTTCAAAAATACACAATTCATTCATTTTTTTGCTGGAATTCACCTAAAGTTACATTTTATTTCACTTTTCCACTTCCGTTTGGAATCCGTTAAGAAAACTAACGGAAATTTAAAAAATTGACCATTTTACCCCTCAAAATGAAAATTACAATTTCACCTTAAAATTTACCAAAAATAATCAGATTAAATCTAATTATTTTCCCCATCGGTCAATAAAGAAATTAATTCCACAATAATCAAATGCGGGTTTTTTTTAAATATGTCTGTAATTAGAATGCTAAATTATAACAGTAATATTAAAAATAGCCCAATCTCGCAAACCATCAATTAAATTTAAAATAAGTAGAGTTTTATTATTCATTGAGTTATAATCTCTAGTAGTTAAGATTTTTTTGTACTTCATTAATATACAATAATAATATTCATCATTAAATTTGATTATTTTTGGCATTTTTAGGGTGAAATTGTAATTTTCGTTTTGGGGGTAAAATTGTCATTTTTTTAAGTTTCCGTTAGTTTTCTTAACGGATTCCAAACGGAAGTAGAAAAGTGAAACAAAATGCAACTTTAGGTGGATTTCAGCCAAAAAAATGAAAGAATTGTGTATTTTTGAAAAATGTGTAAAAAACGAGTGGACGGTAGATATTTTTCCTATTTTAAATTAAATGAAGATAAAACACAGTGCAATCGAGAATTTGCTACCTCAACGAAATTTTATGAACTGTCTTGGTACCAATTTATGAAACGAGATCAAACGTTACCCCGAGTCCCAATTTTAATCGGGATAAAAAAATCAAATAATTTGAGATTTAAATTTTTCCGCCATCCATGATTCAAATATATTTTAATTCCAAAATTAAAATAAAAACAAACAGATGGAAAGAGGAAAAAAAATCAACTAACATTTAATTAAAGAATCAATATTGATGTTGCAGTGTTTTATCACTTTATAGTTTACACTAAGGTTGGTAAAATCCAGATCCGGATGTAGGTGCATCCGGATCTGAATCCGTATTCATATTTCTCTAATTGGATCTGCATCTGGATCCGCAAAAAAAATATGGATCCTGATGCGGGTAATATCTATAACGGATGCGGGCAGATATTCTAAATATTCAGATCTGTAAAAATCAAAATTTAATAATTTACTTAATAATATCAAATAAAATTCAATCATAATTCAACAATTAATAATTAAATATGAATAAAATACAATAACATCATAAATCCACAAATAAAATTTAATTTTCAATTTTTAATTTAATTTTTAATTTAAGTTAAAATCAATAATTTACCTAATAATATCAAATAAAATTCAATCATAATTCAACAATTAATAATTCAATATGAATAACATACAATATCATCATAAATCCACAAATAAATTCAATTTTCAATTTTTAATTTAATTTTAATATATATTTTTAATTTAAAATAAAATTTAACCGAATTTTGATATCCAATTTTTCAGATGCACATGCACTTGCATCCAAATCAGCATCCGGATCTAGATTTTATTGCCATCCTAGTTTACGCCGTCATTAATTTTAATGGCTGAAACTAAGTTAATGGACCTAAGTGTGAAAATTCAAAATAATTCGAATTTGTGAGTCAAAATTGTGAAATATTTGGTTTTCTTTGCTTTTTCATCAAAAAAACAGGGACAGAAAAGTTAAAGCCCAAAGAAACATATCCACACCGTCGGAACAACTTGTGGCTAGATCCAATAGTCAACTCACAAATGGACAAAATAGGGAGGAGGTACAAGGTACCCGGACCCAAAAACAATTTGATTGACAGTGATTTTTTTAGTTTTTATCCAATCCATCTTTTAACATTTGTGATTTAAAATTTAGAACCCAGCGAAAAAAAAAATTGTCAGATATCAAATTTACGTATGCTTACAACTCCGTGTACAGTGCATTCTAAAGAATAATCCATTCTAATTAAACTTAGTTGGTGTGAGTGGTTTGATATTTTTATTTTTTAAAAAAAGTTAGGGATTCAAATCTCGTTTTCATATGAAGTTATTATTTTAATCAGCACTTTATTTTTTACAAGCCAACCTGATGCAGATAGAGATTAATCTGAATTATAATACAAAATTAAAAATATCTCCCATAATTAAGGTCCACTCAAAATCAACTTGTGATTTAAAAAAAAAAGAACAATTCCTTTCAAAAGGTGCCGAGTCAGAATCTTATTCTAATTGAGAATGCAGCCACGGGAGGATTAGAAATGGAAAACATCCCCCCCCCCCCCCCCCCCTCTTCCCCTTTTTGCGTCTGCTCTTTCGGCTCAAGAATGTTGATTTTAAGAACGAGTAATTGTCTTTCTCCAACCCTCACTGTCCACTCAGCTAATCTTCGTGGAATTGCAGCGACAACCATCACCAAGATTTAAAAGCATCGTAGACATAAAATTGACAGAGCGTTAGTTTGCGTACGCTTGACCATTCATCTCTTCGTGACAACTAATGACATGAACCATTGCGGTGGCCCAAGTTTACTCAATACGCAACCTTGGTAGGAAAAAATAAAATGCATTAAAATTGAAAGCCATGGCCAACAATTCCAATCAATCAGCTGCACCACCCCTTGTTTCATCATTTATTATAATACAAACAGAAAATAGTCTTAATTACCATGCGTTTGGGTTTGGCATGATCCACATGATTTTATATTTTTATCTGGTTGCCCACGTGGTCAAAACCCAGATTATTAGGATAAGTTTTTTTTTTTTTCAAGAAAATTTGGTTTTGATGGGCTGACTATTTTACTTAGACTTTTTATTTCCTTTTTTTTTTCAGTTATAATGAAGCTACATATGCACACATACATTAGAACCTCTTTAAACTAATACTTGATAAGTTAATAATCTTTATTATGTAATAAATTTTTACGGTCTCGAGTCTCTACTTAGTCAAATGAACTAAATTAATATTTTTAATAAAATAATAAGATAATTTTAAAAAAAAAACATATATAACTTTGTAGTTCCATTCAAATCATAAATTAATAATTTACTGAAATTACAAATATAGTTTACTATGATATTTTAATTACATAACATATGACTATATTGTTACTTATTTATATGAGACATAACTCTATTGTTACTTTTTTTTCTTAAGATCTAAATTTAATTAGATCTTATTTCTTTCTTTTCTTATTGCATCTAGAAGCTTTGAGGTTCACTTTTCGAATTGTAATAAGAAATTATAAAGTGTTGTTAATGTATGTTGATTGAATTTGTAAGTAACCGACTACTTAATTTTTTTTTAATTAATAGATTTTATATAATACCAACACTATTAATTTATAGAGGTTCTATTTACATAAATATTATGAGTTTATTAGAAAAATTTATTCATTACATTAGCTTAGGAAAGATGTTTCAAAGAAATTTAAAGCTCTGGTAATGTTGAGTTCTAAAAGTTATCTAACGTGCATATTAATAATACACTTTTGTGTTTGATTTATGTATGCGAAAGAGAGACCATGATATCGAAGATAAGAGTTTCCATCTTTTCTGTATTGAATCCAGACTGTCATCGAGTCCCATGCAAAGTGGAGGCGAATGATCAATTTCCTTCCATCCTTTATCTTTCATCCTTATCCATTAAAAAATAATGTACAAGCTGCTATACGCATTATTGTTGCCCCATAAAATAAACATTTTTATTCCCATTTATTGTCACGAAACAAATTGAAGAAGAAAAGCAAAAGAAAATGACTTTAATATTATTGCCATTCTAGAAGCAAGAATATTAATGATGAATGAATTTTTTACTTCAAGGGTTGTTTTAGCTTGTCAGTAGCTTTCGTGCCAACCACCAACTCTACAAGTCCACATCTTCATCTTCCTCATTGTCTCTCCGAAATTGCATTATTGAATGAATTAACCCCATTATTTCAACAACAACAAAAAGTGGAAAAATACTCATCTAGCTCTTATAATCTAAACTAATTACTCATTTAGTATATGTATTTTCAAGTATACATCATCGAAAACCCTAGTGTTGTTACTTTCGTAATGTTGGATTCAACTTTTCAATCGTGAAAAAACATTTTTATATTAGATAACTTAAAATTGAAATAAATCTATCGAGCAACATGCGAAAAATATATGATAGAATAGGGACTATTTAGGTAATTTTTTAAAGTACAAAGAAAAACTTGATAATTATTTTAAATTATGAAAGCTAAACCAACATTTATGTATCTCAAAGTCAAATAATTACAAAATGTAAAAAATCATCCTCTGATTATGTACTCAAAACATCAAAAGCTAGAGGAGCGAGATAACAAAGTACAAGCACCGGGACATTGATTTGATCTTCTATTTCTATCAAAATTTCCAATAATTGATCCTCACTCACATAGTAATAATAAATAAAATGTTTAATTGCTGCTAATTAATTAATCCTCAAAGCCAACTTTTTTCCAAATTGCATTTCTGACCCGGCGCAGATCTCTTCCTTTCAAAGTCCTCCCTATGCCTTCATGAACAGAAAATGAAGCTCCCCTCCTCATGGCTAAATATTCATGAGGAGGAACCAACCCGTAGTACTCTTCCTCCTTGTCTTCATCGTCATCGTCGCCGCCGCCGCCGCAACCGTCTTCATCGCTCTCTCTCTTGCTATGCTCTCTATACTCATCCTTCAAAATCTTTGACCAGTCCGGTATGTTCACCGGCAATGAAGCCGGCGTCACGGGCATTATTTTCCGGTCTTCGATCTTCTTCGCAAGCTTTCTTGATGAACGTGAACTGGGTATCGGCTTCTTGGCAGCCTCCACGTGAACATTGACATTAACAGACTCATTGGGTTTGTACATGTCAGCTTCATCAAACTCAAAAAGATTGCTATCGGTCGCAGTGATTGCGGTTTCAGCTGCTGGGGTCGGATATATGTAGGTTGGTTTTGCATGAAAGAATTTTCTTGACGATGCCATTGAAGAAGAATATTGAAATGGGGATTTGGTTTTTTATGCTTTCTTTGAAACGGAGGAAGTTGCAGACGTTTATTATCAGTTATGTGTTTCTTCTACTCTAACTTAACTTTTGGGGGGTCTTTGTATCGTTTGATTGAGTCTCATTTTTATAGTGTATTGGATAAGCATGAGCTCTCGGCCTTTGAATAGGCAGATAATAATAAAGTATTGTGTGTAAAGTAAAATGAAAATGCTTAAAAGCGGGCACCCTCACGCGTTTTGCATGAGCTCACAAATGAAGTTCTACAAAACGTTTAAAATGTTCTGCAGCCAAAATAACTCAGCAAAAAAATAAAAGATGTAGGATGATGAATAAATAAAAGATGTAGGATGATGAAGTTCTACAAAACGTTTAAAATGTGATCAATAACAAATATTAAGTCTCTATTTATAAGAATACTAGTTATGACCTAATCATAGTTAAATCAGTAATACTACTCTAATAAGACTCATACCTAAATAATAAAACTCTAAATAAGAAATCAAATTATTTAGAATATAGATAAATTAAAATATCTCAAAATATTATAAACTTCAATCTATTTAGGATTTTTTGAGCTTCTTACACATAATTACATAATCAATAATTAGTACTGTAGATATATTATATGGGATACATAATTAATAATTATAAGTGAAATATCACTTGAGCGACAGACTATGTACCTCAAGTGATATTTAAAACGTTAATCTTCCACCACCTATCATTAGATGCCATATTTCTTGAGAAGGCAATATTATGTATCCTAAACGCAAATCAAAAGGAGAGTCCATAATACATTTATGGACTCACCAACAGATAAGAATTCCTCGACGGGCAAATATACTCTTCGATTTCCAACGGAATGCACGTAGGATAATAATATACAAATACAGTCCAAAGTAAGCAAATTTCTCATCACTTGAAAATATGACACGCTAGATAATATTTTATTTTATAAATCAATTTTGCCGTACACAGCGGCACTGGTAAGTGGATAACGTCGGATTTAACCGGTCCGGACCAACGTACACGTGGACCAACGGATACTCCTTATTAAATCACTCATTCGTCTGAGACTCATCCGACTCATTGTGGGGTCCACCGCCAATCGCCGTCCAATAGTAATCCAAATGTCAATATCCTGACACGTCATGTAAGAAATTTTACGCCTTCGATGCTTCCATTTTTGTCGCGCAGTGGTAATGACGTGGCCTGTTCATCTGCGGTCCAATTAAGGCGAAATTCAGAACACGTGTCACAAACTTGGAAGAAACGACAAAGTAGGGAGTGGTGTCACGCATTATCACAAAATAAATTGAATAAATAAATAAAAATTGACCCATATGTGATTATTCGCCAATGTGTGATTTGCCACCGGCGTAGAGTTTGGTTAATTGAGAATATCAATATCTGTGTTTATGGTACACTTCAAAGGATCTATCGAGTATAGTTCAAAAATCTATTATCAGTAATAATATTACTTTTTTAAGATCAATATATTTTATTTCATATTTTGTGAAAAAGGAGAAAATTTTAATGAGAGTTAGGGGTTGTTTGGAATTATTTTTGAAAGGTTTAAAAGTAATTTTAAAAAATCAAAAATTAATTTTAGTATTTGATAAATTCTTTTAAAAATCACTTTTAACAAAATCGCCAGTTTTATATTTAATGCAATTATACATGCTCTCGTATTATTATAAAAATCTAAAATTATCTTTATTAATTAAGAAATAATTCATTAATTTTAAATAGATTATTATTATTACCAATTATATTGAGATAACAAAATAAAATAATAAAATAAAATATTTATTTTAGTTATCAATTATTATATATACGTATTTAAAAAAATATTTTATACATATTTATAAATATATCAATAAATTTTACCAGTTGTTTAACCAATTCTCTCTACTTCTAATTATTGATATAGTACAGTCAACAATAATTATTGTAAAAATTACAATATTATCAAACTAATCCTTATTATTGAGGGCACGACCTCATTATTGAGCTACAAGTTAGAGTTAAAAGTTAAGTTGAATTGAATTGAATTGAGTTGTAAGTAAATTTATGTTCAATTTGATTAATTATTCTTTTTCTTTGTGTACCATTATTTTCAATGAAAAATTGAATCCAATTATATAACTTTGTCTAATCCATGCATCTGTCTGTCTATCTTCCATTTTTATATACATTTAAACATAATAATAAACACTCTGATCTTACTATATATTAATATACACAAATCCTCTACAATTATGGCTCATTCATGTTCTCAATTTTTTTTTTATATAGTTATTATACTAGTTGATTTCCATCAAATTATGGATGTAAAGTTTCCTTTTTGTTCTCACTACCTTTGACAGAAGAAAATGGATTTTTATAATATTTATGCATTCTTTGGCTATGCATTATTGTATCAAAGAATTATTTGGATTTTGGGCACATCATGCGATCAAGCGCAATCTCCGACAACCATTAAAGAATTTGTACCTGCAAATAATGGGTCATTAATTATATTTTAGAAATTAAAAGTATCATATCTTATTCTTGGTTAGAAGATTAGGCCCTCGGACGTAAGCAATGGACCCACTCCTCAACACTTCTTTAATCCCAATTTTTGTAGGTCACGTATGGACACATAAAAAAAATAAAAACAAATATAAAATCAAGTACAATAAAAATGATTATCTTGAAGGACTTGACTAGCTTACAGATTCTGTAAGCTACAGACTGCAGCATCAGCCGTTGGATGTGGTTGGATGTGGAGTGAGAAACTAAACAATAGAAGATCGGATGGTGGGATGACGGGAGATGTTTGTTACAGAATCTGTACCATAGACAGGTCCTATCTTGAATTAGTATAACAAACAAAAACTTAGGCATCCAATGAAATCATGAAAGCTATTAGTAAAAGATAAAGCCCAATAATGTCACTCTTGTTAAAAGATTTTTTTTTTTTTCTATCAAGTGTTATTAGGATTTTTTTCTATCTCTGCTTGAAATACAACAAGCGATATCTTTATCCCATCAAGGACGTCGGTAGGATAAGATATATGTAGTCTTCTTGTATAAAATAAGTAACTAGGCATCTTCTAGATTATCATGATGAAGGTCTTAATTAGGGGTTTTTTAGAGCTACATTTGGGATCAATTAATTGGTAAGTAGCATATATATAACATTTCGTGTTGAAATGAAGGTGCATTCTCGCTTATCAGTTTGGGACCTGGGAAGAAAAATAGAAATTACATTGTTGACTAGACATACGAGGTAAATGGGTCGAGTTTAAGGAAATTTATATAAATAACCTAAAAACTTTAAGATTTTATAAAATTAACCACTTTAATTATTTTTTAATCATAATTAGTCAATGATATTTTTATTGGACAAAATTACCCTCACTACTCTCAACAAATTACCAAACCAATACCACTTGCTAAATCATCAAGCCTCAATACTCTCAACAAATCTCTAAACCTCATCACTCTCAACAAATCACTAAACTCATGAAATAATAAGGACAATATTTTAAATGTTGTTTTTTTAAATAATGTGGATTCATAAAATCATTAGTTTGCCTTGGTATATATGTAAAAAAAATAAAAATTAAGAATCATAAAATTTAGAATAAAAACGAAGTAGTGGACAAAACCTAGAAAATATGCAAGTGCACCACAATATACACATTATAAGTGCGATAGACACTAACGGATAAGCATCTAAATTAGGAGCACAACTATTGCAATTGTAATTTTTTTTTTTCTTAAAATCTGGAAAAGGGAAAATTTAAGATTTAAAATTTGCAGTTGAAATGAAAAGTAAAAAGATGAGGGTAATTTTGGGATTACAAAGGGGTTTTTGAAAGTTCATAAACGGGGCTTTTTGAGGAAGTTACAGGGGTGCCAAAAACTCTACACTTACCACAATCCCAAAATGAGCCTGAATTGAAAGGATAAGGCTTTATACAACCCAAAGCCCATTTAATACATACTTTTGTGTTTTCATCAAAGTGAGTATTGAGGTAATAACCCAATTTAAAACATATACTAAATTGGGCTGCCCTTTAATCCATCACTTCCCCCCATTAATAAGCCCAAATAAAGACCCACGAAAATCTTCTAATCCCACGAGGAGAAAATCGTAATTTGGCCTCAACCCCGCTAAAAGCCCTAGCTTCTGCTTATATTCATTTCTTGCTGCGCCTCCGCAAATCGCAAAAGACAGGGCAAGCAAAAAGCACTTCACACACTCTTTGTAGCCGTAACCAGCAGAGCAATCATGCCGCCGAAGTTCGACCCGAGCCAAGTGGTGGACGTATACGTCCGCGTGACCGGTGGCGAGGTGGGAGCCGCCAGTTCCCTCGCCCCAAAGATCGGTCCCCTCGGTCTCTCCCCCAAGAAAATCGGAGAGGACATCGCCAAGGAAACCGCCAAGGACTGGAAGGGCTTACGTGTCACCGTCAAGCTCACCGTCCAGAACCGTCAGGCCAAGGTCGCCGTCGTTCCCTCCGCCGCCGCCCTGGTCATTAAAGCCCTCAAGGAACCCGAGAGGGACAGGAAGAAGACCAAGAACATCAAGCACAACGGCAACATTACCCTCGATGACGTCATCGAAATCGCAAAAGTGATGCGGCCCAGGTCGATGGCTAAGGATTTGAGTGGCACCGTTAAGGAGATTTTGGGCACATGCGTTTCTGTTGGGTGTACGGTCGATGGCAAGGACCCTAGGGACCTGCAGCAGGAGATCACTGATGGTGATGTTGAAATTCCTCTTGATTGAAGACTCTGTTTGTGAGGGGGTCTATTTTAGATTTTAATTTTTGTTTTTATTTCTATATATCAGTGCCTTTTTTTTTAATTATCAGTTTTGGATCTTTACAAGGATTTTGATGATGTCTCCAATTATTCGAGCTTTAAACGAGTGCTTTATTATTGGAATTTAGGAGATGTAAGGTTTAATTTAGTGGACTTATGTTGAATGATGCTTCAGAAAACGTATATTGGATCTTTGAAATTTAAATTTTCTAATGCAAATGAATCTTGTTTATTTCGCATTGTGTTTTTATATTATTTGAAGCTAATGTGGTGGCTATGGAAGCGCCTGCAGCACTAGGGTGTCATCACAGTGATGTTTGAGAATCCATTTTGGATAACTTGTTTTGATCTATTGACAGACTGTCAATCCTGCTGAAATTGTGTGCTGATGTCTTACATAGTATTATTGGTGTGGGATGCTGATTAGAAGAAATAAGTGTAATGAGTCGGGATAATTTAGAAAGTTCGTTAGATTTTTTGTTGACGCCGGTTGATTATTTTGTCACAGTACTTAGTTTTAGAGAATAGGATACATATTTAAGATAGCTCAAAATAAGTTGATTTGATTATGTGCCCTATGTGTATTATTTGATTTTTTTGTTATGTTTCACAATTTGTTCGAGTTTCAGATTTGTCATACACATAGCTGAACTTGAGCTTCTCTTAATTTTAGGTCTATGAGTACCTTCTAAACTTAAGTGTAGCTTGTCTGATGCTTAAAACCATTGTCGAGTCCATCTTGAGGATGACAGGATGAAAGGATTTTATTTTAAGTATTCCATGGGTATTTTCATGTGAAGCCACTGATCCTTACACAACTGGGAGTTATGTTTCACGTGGGTCGATCTGTTTCATGTGTAGCTTTTCTTTTCTTTCTTCTTTCATTTTTTCTTTGGGTTAATACATGCTTGTGTAATGGTTTGTTGGATTAACGGTGTCTACGGTATGGTTGTGGAAGTATATGTTCTGGTAGTTCTGTCCTAGTTTCAACTAATTGTTTGAAATTACTATCACTACCTGATTGCTGTATTTTTGTGGCATATAATGCATTCATTGCATTTATAATTGGTTTCTGGTTACTTTGCACTTCATGAAGTTCATATTTGATTAATAGTGCTTTCAAGGTTATCTTTTCATTTTGTGCTTTACTTGGTGGTCTTGAACTTAGAGTTTGTATGAATGTAATTGTGATTATAAGCATGGTTGTTAATGATTTTATCATAGGGTAAGATGCGATTGACTTATTCATACAAAAATCGACAGTGCTTCTAATGTATTGTTGAATAAGTGAAATATGGAGCTGGGTGGACGATCTTTGTCTTTTAATTTCAGATAGAAGAGTTGGCATGTGCTTTGCTTTTGTGAAAATGGCGAGTAAATGCTCCTGTTTAAATTGAAGTAAGGTGAAGCTTGTGTGTTACACTGTGATATTTCTGAATGTGTAGGTTCTTTGTGGGGTTTAGGGATGGCAATGGGGCGGGGTGGGGATGGGGATGCCAACCCCATTCCCCACCCCATTAAAATTTTTTGTCTCCATTCCCCATCTCATTCCCCAATAAATTTAGTGGGTTGGGGATGGGGAATCCCCACGTGGAGAATGATTCCTCATCCCTACTCCATTTTTCATTTACTTATTTTATAGTAGATATAAAATTATAATTTCAGTAAATTAAAAATTAGAGATTTAAAATAAAATCATCATCATATTATATAATATTTATTTTTTAAAATTTTTTTTAAAAGTTTGAAACAATATCTTAAACTGATATTAAAAGTGAAAAATATTTAAAGAGAGCAACACTTTAAAAGAGAAAAGAAAATGTAATAATATTTTAAAGTTAAAAAATATTGTTAGATTTTTTTTACTATTATAACGTTTATATTACATAAAAATTAAAAAATTATTAATTGACATTATAGTTGATAAAATAAAAATTAAAAATATAATTATATATAATGAGAATTGAGGTGGGGGTGGGGTGGGGAGTGTAATACCAAACCCTACCCTGTTAATAATTCAGGAATTACTTTTCTCCTATTCTCCACTTCATTCTTCAAAAATTATTAAAAAAAAAATTCATTTGGGGTGGGGCTCCATGGAACTCCAAAGCCGTGGAGGATTTTGTCATCCCTAGTGGGGTTTTCTCTTTGTTTTTTTAGTACATGTAGGTTGTAGGCTACATTTGGCACCGAGGATTGGATTGGAGCATTAGATGGATTGGAGCATTAGACTAACTATTAAGATTAGACTAAATTACACTAGATTTTATTAGGTTAGTTTACATATTTAGTGCTGACTTATGTATGGTTAAACATCAGCTATTTATAGATATTTAATAAGAAATATTATAATTGATTAAAATAAAATTGATAAGAAAAAATTATATATATATATAGATATAGATATATATATTGAATTAGTTATTGGGTTATAATAATTATAATAATGAAATATAAATTTTTTAAATCATAGATTATGTCATATGAGATTTATTATTTCATTAAATAAAATAAATAAAACTATTCAACTAATAAATTAACTAATAATTTTTAAGGAGATCATGAATAACAAAAAATAAATTACTTAACTTATAACAATAAATAAATGAACAGCATCTCATGCATGGATTAACATTTTTTTTCTTATTGTCTAATTTTAACTAAATCTACATAAAAATTGAGATTACTAATTCCATAAATTTAGTGTTAAGATTTGAATTTAGGCTATTAGTCCAATCCAAGTGACAGCATGTCATGCGTGGGTTAATATTTTGTCCTAAAATTTAGTTTAATTCGAAACTTAATCTTAGCTTCCAAAGGTAGCCGTATGTGGTAGATCTTAGTGCCACAAATGATTTCCAGAATCCAGAGTATGCAAATGTACTGTGAAATCATGACATCTGTACAGAATTAGATGTCAATATTTACTAGTTATAGGGTAACACAAGGGCTATGTGGCACAAAGCAGTTCTCGCCCTGATCATATCTAATCTTGTCAGAATGCTATCTGAAGGACCAAAATGAATGTGCAAAGCCCAAATCTTGAGTCGTACCAATTGCCATATTTTTATTAGTTTATTATAATTTTACTTCTCGTATGGAAATCATCACATGTATGTTATTAAATTTGTAGCATTTTTACTTTCATCAGTGGTTAGGATCTTAATTGCTGGTCAAAATTATTGCGTGCGGCATAGGGTGTTTTTGAGCCAAGCCGGCGGGACACGCAAAGGGTTTTTAAGGTTTTGTCATTTGATGCATGATATGATTTATCATCTGTTTTGTTGTGTGTCTGTGTGTCCTGTGAATCATACGGTTTCTTTCGAGAATGTTCGGTTCTACAAATTCCAACGCATAGAGGTTGCTTGTTGATATTTTTAGTATCTTTTTACAAGTCATTATAACGTTGGACAAATGTACACCCACCTCACCGCCAATTTTTCCTGTTGATTGGCCCTTATTTTGTTTCCATTCTTTCGCTATTTACTTATGTTCTCTCTTCGCTTATAAAAAGCCCGCTACTTGGTCATTTGCTCTGCCCTCGTTCAAAAAGAAAATCTTTTTCTTTTTTTTTCTGAAGAAATAGAAAATTTAAAATCCCACCTCTCTCTTCTTAGAGTCAACTCTTTGCAACCCTTTTAAACTCCAGCCTTTTTTCTCTTAACTCGTTTTGTTTTGGGGTGATTCAACCAAATATGGCCAAGGCAATTAGAGAATTGAGGTCGTGGACGGAGGTAGCTCCAGCTCCCATTATTTACCCAAAGAAGCCTTCAAATTCTCCTCGTTTGGACACAATCATTGAAGAATCCAACGAGGAGGAGGATGCTGAACGTAGTGATCATAGTGGCAAATTGTTTCTCTTGTTTCTCAGTCATTGTTAACCCTATGGGATAAGATTCTATATACGTGTAAACTGAACCTTTTTTTCGTCTCTTTTAACAGGTGGTGTAAGTTTTGCTAGAAGATGATTAACATGTTTATAAATTAACATGTGATTTTTTATTAGTAATGCGATTCTTGTCATTATTTTCTTCATAGACCTATTACAAGTCACAGAGTCGGATCATCTATAAATAATTTGTTTCGTTATAGATATAATTGTTGTGCTCGTATTGTTAGTGTTCCAGTGTAAGAATTATTCAACTCTTTTAACTTTTGAAAAAGTATGCTTTATTCAGTAAAAAATATTAATAGAATGTGAAATGTGATCTTGTTACTTCAACGACGTTCGTTGTGTGATTGTTGGCTTTGATTTTTTTTTTTCAATTATCGAAGTGTAACAATATAATAAAAGGTTTACTAATATTTGTTATAAGAAATTTTTTAAGACTAATCTAGATCAATCCTATTGTGGCACAATTCAGATTTATCCATCGTTATAGTATCAAAGATATAAGTATATGTTGGACCAAAAATAAAATAAGTCTAACAAGGTTAAAATAAATTTAATCTCAATAAGGCCCATCTAATAAATTTCCTCCCAATTAAGCATACGAAGTGGTGGACAAATCACATAAAATGATCCTTCTAAGTAACAAGATTTCAAAGCCCAAAAGGAGTCAAAGTCCTAGATTCATATCCTAAGACAAATCACCTAGGATAAATCAATTATGTGGCAAGGATTTAAAGTCCAAAACGTGCTGAGGTTCTAGGCTCTTATCCTAGGACAAACCTCCTAAGTTTAAAGGCTCTTATGATCCCAAGGTTTTAGAAAAAATAACCTAAGGATAAAACATTCCTTCCTCTAATCTGTAGACAAGTTTGTATATTCATGTGTCAATCCACATGAGCACTAGAGGACAAGTGTTGCCAAATGTCACAAGAACAATGACATTTGTCATCAAAATAACTAGGACCCAAGTCAAATCAGTTTGGTCGATTAATATGTCTTTCATTCTCATTAAAAGGTAAGACAAAAAAGAGACTCAAGAGGGAAAAATGCTAACTTTCTCCCTCTAATCTTTCTCTTTCTAAATTTATATTTCCAAAAGTTCGTTGACTGACTTGACCGTCGGAGGGTTTACGCTGGGAAAGTCGGCCCTCTAATCATTTTCTTGTGTTTGTAGAGTATCACAAGACAAGGGCATTCTGATTGCCTAAGGAAGTAGACTTAGAAGAGCATATATAAAGGCCCATAAAGATCAGCCCAAATAATGAACTCACCATCATAAAATCTAACAAAGAGGAACCCAAGTCCTAAGGAGGTTATCCTCAGTCGAAATTTCCATATAATAAGTTGGGACAAAATTTGCACCAACAGTTTGGCGCCGTCTGTGGGGATCTTCCGATAAAAGTCTTGGAAGCCCTACCATGAGCATGGATTCTAACAATGAGTATTATAACCTTGAGGGTGATGATGAAAGTTTCAAAGTGGATGAGGATGTTCACTTCCGACGAAGGAGATGACAACGAGACCTAGATGATGATGACGTGGTGCCTATCCATCATCCTCCAGATCCTCATTTGAATCCACCTCGCCACGCTAGACGTCTTGGACAACCTCATGTTGTTCGACTTCAACAATAAGTGGATCAGTTGGCTCGTAACTTCAATAGAATGTTCAGCCAATTTCCAGCTCGAGCTAAGGAAGGTGAGAACTCAAGTGGAGGTAATGTGGTTGATTCCGAATCCTCTAGAACAAGGTCTAGAGAAGAGTTAAATGAAGATAATCTCAGGCATTCCCTTAACCAAAGAAGATCTATGAGGAGAATGACCAGAGAAGGTTTAGACCAATGAGAGGAAGTCGACAGAGGATTACAAGAAAGGATGCAGAGACTTGAGCAAATGGTTCGAGAAATGGGCCCACTTGATGATGTAACAGCAGAACATGAGCCACCATTTACTTCTAATGTAACGATAGCAAAATATCCACCTAGGTTTTATTTACCCCAAATGGAGCCTTATGATGGGCAGAGGGATCCAACTGAACATTTAGAATTATATCGCACTTTTATAGAAGTGCAAGGAGCATCACAAGCAATTCTTTGTCGGACATTTCCTCTTACCTCAGTAGGAGCAGCACGAAGATGGTTCTGAAGGTTGCAGCCACACTCCATCTCATCCTTTGGAGATTTGAGTAGAGAATTCACCTCTCATTTCCGAAGTGCCCGACAAAGAGGAGAACCAATGACTTACCTATTGACCGTCAAACAATAGGAATGGGAGACCTTAAGAGACTACATCAGAAGGTATAATAATGAGATCACCCAAGTAGATGGTTATGATGATGGCATAGCACTTTCTGGTATTATGGAAAGGCTTAAGATGGGAAAGCTATGGTGGTCAGTTTCAAAAAGACCACGCACTTCTTACTTTGAGATTCTTGCGAGAGTTGAGAAATATGCCAATGTGGAAGAAAGATTCAAGAACAGAAATCAAGAGAAATGAGAACCAACTAAAGGAAATAAAAAGAAAGATGATCGGAGAGGAAGAAGAGTGGTTAGACTTGATCCATCTCTAAGAAGAGACCAATTTCGTCCTGGGAAACACTCTGAAGTCTGAGACACTCGTCCTCGGTTAGCCTCTCAATTCACTAACTTTACAGAGCTTAATACTCCTCGGGAGAAAATTCTCATGCAGGTAAGAAATCCAACTTTGTTTAGAACCCCACCTCCTATGAGGACAAATCCATCCCGAAGAAATCCAAACAAGTATTGTCATTTTCATAAAGATCATGGGCATGACACCTCCGAGTGTTTTGAGCTTAAGGAACAAATAGAAAGCCTAGCTCGACAAGGGCAACCATAGGAGTATGTAAGAAATCCCGAGAATCAAGTGAAGAGTGAGCAACCAGAATCTTCAAAGAAGAGAAAAGGAAAAAAGAAGGAAGATAGTGATGAAAGCATGTCTGATGTCAATCACATTTGGGGAGGGCCGGCTACAGGAGACTCCAGGAAGTCAAGGAAAAATCTAGCTTGCCAAGCAAGACATGAACCCAATGGTCCCGAGGTTAATTTGACTAATCAATCTCAAGGATCAGTGGTTCGTGGTATACTAATAATCTTCTCTGAGGATGACGCTAGGGGAGTTCATCATCCTCATTGTGATGCTTTAGTCGTCACCCTCCTAGTGGCAAATAAACGTCTTCATCGGATTCTTATTAATAATGGGAGTTCAGCTGATATTTTATTCTTGTCAACCTTCTCTCAAATGGGGTTAGAAAGATCACAACTGAAACTTTACACTACTCCACTTCATGGTTTCGCAGGAGGAAGTGTAGTTCCTAAAAGAGTTATAGAGCTTATAGTGTCTTTCGGAAAAAGCCCAACTAAGGTGACCACTATGGTTAACTTTATTGTGGTTGATTAACCAAGTTCCTATAATGTTGTCTTAGAAAGGTCGACTCTTTATGCTTTAAAAGCAACAACTTCAATTTATCATTATGCGTTGAAGTGTCCAACTAAAGCTGGGGTTTGAGTCGTGCGAGGAGAACAAACAGAAGTAAGGGAGTGTTATGAGATAACGTTCAGGATGGGCAAAGAAACTCTTCAAATCACAAGCCTTGATCCTAGGACAGTAAAAGATGATCAAAGGGCGAGCCCAGTTGATGACTTGAAAGACTTTCCATTTGGTGAAGATTTGAGTAAAGTCGTGAAGATTGGGGGTCAATTGCCTGATCCGCTGAAGAAGCAGCTTGTTAGCTTTCTGAAAGAATATCATGATGCGTTTGCTTGGATGCATAATGATATAACATGCATTGATCCTTGGGTAGTGGTACATCGTTTAAGTACTAACCCAAAGATGAAACCAGTTCGACAGAAAAGAAGAAGTCTGAACGCCGAAAGATCTCTGGCTGTGAAGGAAGAAGTAGATAAATAAATACTCACAAAAAGACGTCGAAAAGTCGCAGGAAAATCACTAGAGAGTCGGCAAAAGGCCGCCAAAAATTCGTCGCCAGCTACTATGAACACCACTGTCGGCCACCTTGAGAAATTTTTCTCTCTAACCTCTTCTCTTTTCTCTTGTAAACTATTGCATGAGATAATGAGAAATGAGGCATTATATAGGAGAGAGAGATGAACTTAACCAATTAAAGAGGATTTGCAATTAAGGCAATTAATGATAGAAATAAAATATTCTTAGGAATGAATCAAATCCTCCTAAGATAGCTTAAATCTCCAAAAATTATCCTAGGAAAATTATCCACGTATGGAAAGAATCATCATAGGATGGAAATTTGAATCATCAATAAATCATCCTAGGATGGAAATAAAATTTTCCAAGGATGAAAGGAATCCTCCTAAGATGGAAATTGAATCATCATTGAATCATCCTAGGATGGAAATAAATTATCCAATTATGGAAAGAATCATCCTGGGATGGAAATTTGAATCATCAATAAATCATCCTAGGATGGAAATAAAATTTTCCAAGGATGAAAGGAATCCTCCTAGGATGGAAATTGAATCATCAATGAATCATCCTGGAAATAAAATTTTCCGAGGATGAAAGGAATCCTCCTAGGATGGAAATTGAATCATCAATAAATCATCTTAGGATGGAAATAAAATAATCATTGCTAAGGATGGAAATTAAGGATAAAGATCCTTGGAAAAATCCTCCTAAGAATGAAATCTAAGGAAAATTTCCGTAAAGAAAAGCATCCTAGGATGAAATCCTCCTGAGGATAAAATATAAGGAAAATTTCCTTAAAGAAAATCATCCTAGGATGAAATCCTCCTAAGGATAAAATCTAAGGAAATTTTCCTTAAAGAAAATCATCCTAAGGATAAAATTTAACGAAAATTTCCTTAAAGAAAATCATCCTAAGAATAAAATTTAAGGAAAGTCATCATCGGATGAAATCCTCCTAAGGATAAAATCTAAGGAAACTTTCCTTAAAGAAAATCATCCTAGGATAAAATCCTCATAAGGATAAAATATAAGAAAAATTTCCTTAAAGAAAATCATCCTAGGATGAAATCCTCCTAAGGATACAATTTAAGGAAAATTTTCTTAAAGAAAATCATCCTAAGGATAAAATTTAAGGAAAGTCATCCTAGGATGAAATCCTCCTAAGGATAAAATATAAAGAAAATTTCCTTAAAAAAAATCATCTTAGGATGAAATCCTCCTAAGGATAAAATCTAAGGAAAATTTCCTTAAAGAAAATCATCTTAGGATAAAATTCTTGGAGAAAATCCTCCTAAAGATATTAAAAACTAATAATAAGAAAGTCTAAATTTTTTATTTATTTAAAAATTTTAGACTTGGGAGGGCAACTGTTGGACCAAAAATAAAATAAGTCTAATAAGGCCAAAATAAATTTAATCTCAATAAGGCCCATCTAATAAATTTCCTCCCAATTAAGCCCACGAAGTGGTGGACAAATCACCTAGAATGATCCTCCTAAGTAACAAGGTTTCAAATCCCAAAAGGAGCCAAGGTCCTAGATTCCTATCCTAAGACAAATCACCTAGGATAAATCAATTATGTGGCAAGGATTTAAAGTCCAAAATGTGCTGAGGTTCTAGGCTCTTATCCTAGGACAAACCTCCTAAGTTTGAAGGCTCTTATGATCCCAAGGTCTTAGTAAAAATAACCTAAGGATAAAACATTCCTTCCTCTAATCTGTAGACAAGTTTGTATATTCATGTGTCAATCCACATGGGCACTAGAGGACAAGTGTTACCAAATGTCACAAGAACAATGACATTTGTCATCAAAATAACTGGGACCCAAGTCAAATCAGTTTGGTCGATAAATATGTCTTTCATTCTCATTAAAAGGTAAGACAAAAAAGAGACTCAAGAGGGGAAAATGCTAACTTTCTCCCTCTAATCTTTCTCTTTCTATATTTATATTTTCAAAAGTCCGGTGACTGACTTGACCGTCGGAGGGTTTACGCTGGCAAAGCCGGCCCTCTGATAATTTTCTTGTGTTTGTAGAGTATCACAAGACAAGGACCTTCTGATTGCCTAAGGAAGTGGACTTAGAAGAGCATATATAAAGGCCCATAAAGATCAGCCCAAAGAATGAACTTACCATCATAAAATCTAACAAAGAGGAACCCAAGTCCTAAGGAGGTTGTCCTCAGTCGAAATTTTCATATCATAAGTTGGGACAAAATTTGCACCAACAATATATACTCTCACATTTTCTATGGGAAGAGATTCCTATCTAATTATATAACCAAAAGAAAAAATTTAAGTTCCAACATAAAAGCTGGGACTAGAAAATTGATGACTCAAGTTCTTACCACAAAGCCGAAGATATAGTGACATTTTTGGCTTTGATTTAGAATAGAACAGTCTGTTAATTGATTCAATTGGTAAAATTATTTAGAGTGATATATAAAGTATAGTGTTCAATTCTTAGCATTCGTAATTTTTTAAAATAATAAATTGTATTTAAATTGTCAAAAAAAAAATGACAGTGCACGTCATATCGAGTAAAAATATGAGACCACATTGAGAATATACAATATTTAAGTCATGCTTAAGATTGAATCTTAAGTTAGGACTCTCGCATACAAATACGAATATGTGCACTAAAAATTCCTTATAACTGAAAAAAAAAGGCTTTACACGTTATGATCTTATAAGATAATGTAGAAATCTTATGAATTTAGCTTAGTCTATTCAACCCAATTATTGGAAGTGAAATGCACGTTCACTTGCATTGGAATTGAAAGCAAAACCTATGTTCCATATGATAATTGATGATACGCTTATTAATTTAAGCGAAAAAGTAAAGAGATTCTCGCTTTTAGCATCAAGTTAAGCATTAGACTCTATTTTGCATGCTTCTTCTTATTAAAGAATGAAAAGAGCGAACCAACTTAGTTCAACAAACCTAAAAACTAATCTTTGCACTAACAAAAAGTATCCAATAAATAAACGGAAAACACCAAAACCAGTCAGTGTCAAGCTCCATCAATGACATGCAATAATTTCTCACAATTAACACCAAAACGTGTAAACAGTACAGCTTGCCAAGTGTAATCAATAATTCAATGTCTGTCCCATCTTTCTCATTTTCCACATGTCGTTTTCCATTCGAGTGGGTGACTGACCAAGGTTATCAGTTCGTCGCCGTTGCCTCTATTTTACTCCATTTGTTATTGCATTATATAAAGGGCCTGCTGCACTCATTTGCTTCTCATAAACAAATTCAGAATACTTTTTAAGCAGGTTTTGAAAATTACATCTTTCATTTTATCTCTTTTCTTGAAGCTGAGGGAAGCAGTATCCGACTGATTCGTTGCCTTCACCTGGGCATATGCCTGTTTTGCAATTTGGTCCTTGGAATTTTCATTTTCAGAAAACGTTCTTTTAAGTTACAGAAATGGCAAAGGAGACAAGATATTTGAGTTCTTTGATTGAAGTTGCACCGGCCCTTCTGATTTCTCCTCTTAAAACTTGGAGAATTCCAAGGTTGGAGACGATCAGAGAAGAGGATACCGAGGATTTTGATGAAGATTAGTTGTGGATCTTCCTATAGGTTTGTTAATAATGCTTCAAACTTCAAAGTCGATGGTGCAAGTTTTGTATTGGACCGTTTAATTTTGTAAATGACCCAAAACTATTTTCCAACTCGTTTTCTAATTCGCTGAGTGGATCACAACGCACGACATGACACTATTATGAACTATTGTGTGTAAATAATTAATTACCTATTATCTTATTATCACACAGCGAATGGTTTGAGAACCACTTAAATAAGAGCTGTACTTGTATCTGTTGGGATATAAATTCTGTGAACTTTGTATATTAGTTTTGTAATTGTAGTAGTTCTTGTTCAAAATCACGTATCTATCTATCAAACCGACTTTAATACTAAAAGCTTATTTATTTTTTTTACTAAATATGTAAAAAAAAAAAAAAGACATTTCAAATCTATTTAAATTTCAAAATAGAAAACGAACTTTTAACTAAATAAAAAAAGTGACAGATTCGTTTCTCTCTTTCACTCCTTCTAGAAACTCATTTACCTATGCAAAAAGAGTTCCAATAGCCTTTTTAGGCTGTTGGTTAGGAATATTCTACTTTATTACGGTACATAATCATGCAACATACATGGTTATGTAGCAGTTGTCGAATTTTTATCAATCAGTCGTGGAAATATAAAATAATAAAATTACGATATTTTTACAATCATTAAATTTTCATCCAACGGCTGCTATATAATCATTTTTGTTACATAATTATGAAACATAACAAAAATTCTCATATAAATATCTGTAACTTTCATTTTATTCTTTTGATTTCTTTTTTTTTTTAAAGACATGAATATTTTATATATATGTGTGTGTATGAAAAAATAATCCCTCAAATTTTTTATATCATCCTCTTGCACCAAAGTTATATAGCTTCACCATTCTTGCATAGAGATTGATATAAAGTTCATAGTTTTTCTTATTTAGGAATTGGAGACTTCAAATAAGAGAGAAACCATTTTACTATAATAAAACAAAAAAAAACCAAATATCTAAATTTAAATGAAGAGAACTCCCAACAATCAACTTTATTGTGTGAACACTTGACGCTAACTGAAATTAAAATATATTTCGATGTCATGTTTTTTAATGGAGTGTTTTTATGGTTAATTGATTTAAAGATTTATATTATATTTATTATTGTAATCTTATTGATTGAAACAAAATTTTTTAACCTCCAAAATCTTGAGCCTCGGATCAGACATTTTTTTTTAAGTTACTCCATTTTTCGATTGTAAATGAAATAATCACTATATATAGGGAGGTTGAATACACTTATTTGTATAATATTGAGTTCAATTTTTAGAGAAATTGAATATTATTGAAATTTTAGATTTAAAAAAAATATTAAAATATTAAAGTGATTGAAATAATTTTTCGTTAAATAATTTTTTCACATAAAAATTTATGTTTTGTAATTAATTTTTTTATTTATTATATTTTTGATATTTTTATTTTATTGAATCTTAGAAGTGCGAGAATCTCTTAAAGGTACACACCCATCCCACCCATTCCGAAGAAGTTCGTTCTCCACCTCATATTTCCCATTATGTGAATTTAAAATCCCTCTTCACATTCACTTTTTGTTTTTAGTATTTTCCTCGAAACTTTCGAAAATGCCCGTTCCCACTCGATGGTAAAAACACGGTTAATAAACAAAAATAAATAAAAAGTCCCAAAAGCCATGTCCTTGTCATTCACCAATCAACATATATAAATGAAAAAAATCTCCTTTCATCATATGAAGTCACCCACACGCAATAAATAAAAAAAAGGTACACGGTTCAGGGGATGCCATTTGTACATCAAATTATTTTGTCACAAGTGTCATCTCTATCTTCCACATTCTCCACATGCCCTTTATTAGCATTCATTAATCGTTGTGACCTACTGACCTTCCTTCCATTCCACTACTAAGCCCTTAAATGGTTATAAAAAGGCCACCTTCGTTCACTTCTCCTCAAAGCAAGTTAGTTCCAGAAAAAAAAGCCCAAATCTCCAATTGAAATTAACAGTTGCCAGGCTTTCTTTCATTGTAATTTTACAAGTTCAATGGCAAAGCAGACAAGCTGTTTGATTTCTTGGATTGAAGTTGCACCTGCCCTTGTGATTTCTCCTCTTAAAACTTCAAGTTCTCCAAGTCTTGATACGATTTCAGAAGAGGAAACAGAGGAATATGAAGAAGACTTGTGAAGTGGGGGAGTTCATTTTTCTGTTTAATTACAGCAAAATGTCCTGTATCGGACCTTTTATTTTTGTAGTTAATCTTGACAGTTTAATGGAACATATGTTCATTTTCTTTCTTTGATTCCAGTGTTGTTTATGTCTTCTGTGTTTGTTCTGATTATTTTCGCCCTAATTATCACCATTAGTGACCTTTTCCGGTGCTGCTACAGACTCATGACGATTTCTATTTTTATCACACGGAAATCTTTCTACAAAAAATCTTTCAGTTTGCAGATTTACTTAATTAATAGATCCATGAAAGAACAGAGGACAAAAGGTTCATATCATTTGGTAGCTTCTCACGACAAAAATGGCAATGAGAAACAACCCCCAGCTTCCAGGAAATGTGCAATAATTGGTTCCTGAATTTAGCCAGCATTATCTATTTGAGCTCCACTTTCATGATAATTCACAAGCATATGCCCTGTCAGGATACCATTTATGCGTACATTTTAAACAGTTGTCAATCACGCACTAATATTTTATCAAAATTGTGGTTCACAGACACACATTTACCAGGATTTAATCTGATTGGAGCTCGCGTACATGTATCAATGTAGTTTTAATTTCTTCATTCTTCTTCCAACTAAAAATTAGGTAGAGATAGGTATTTTTTCTAATGATTTGTGGATAAAATAGACGTTCTTTCAATATTGATTTGTAGAGGTAGAAATTTAAATTGTTTTATAATCAAACTTGATCTAAATAGTTCTAATGGATGTGTATGTGAATACAAGTAGACTTTTGATTGTGTAATACATATCAGTGATTAAAATATATATATATAAACACTCACATGTTTCATAAGGTTTGGATAATATAGGATTAATATTAACAAATTCGTGAAGGATTAAATAAAGAGGAATTTATTCACTGTCTAAATGGACGGAAGTAATGGAGCCCATCATAATTATTAAAGGGTCCTTAGCCTAGATTAAATAACTTTTCCCATCAATAATAACAAAAATTATAACCACTTATACCGCATCAAGTGTCCAACAAATATTATTAGCTCATACAACAGATATAGCCTATATTAATCTTGGATTAAAGATCGATATAGATACAACTTATAATTATTTCATATTAGAATCAATGTGGATATGGCTTATATTGATCTCGGATGGGAGATCAATAGTTATATGGAAGTTTATATGAAAAGTTTGAAGATAATTAATAATGATTAAACTCAGAAATACTAACAGTAAGCAGCACATTATTACTAACTAAACCATATGTTAGGAATTCAGACATAGGCAAAAACAATTATAGAATCTAACGATATAAAATCAAATGAACAAAATGATGGTGGAGACTGAGATCTAGAAAAAAAATTTCTCACAATTCTGTGTTTCTTGATTTATAATTTGAGGCAAAAAAGATTGAGAAATGATCTTTGGGATATCTGACAAAAAGTCAAGAGAAATCCAAATCAAGAAATTCTCTAAGTACAAACACTGACTTGGGTGTTAGAGTACTTTTTGCAGGTACACATTCAGGTTCAATTTGTGGAAATCTTCAAGGGCTACAGATCAACTTTAGAGCGGGTGAAGTAAATCAACTTTAGAGCGGTTGAAGTAAACAAGTATAATTCACCATTGGTTTCTTCATTAATCATTTGACATAGGATAATTAAAGTTTTCATGAACCTTAGCACCAATAAAATTTTTTATTTCAGTCCAGGTCCAATAAAAGCCCCATTTGATTAGGGAAAAAAATGTTCTTTTCACTTCTAAATTTTGATGCAATAATTCATTTCATCCTTATTATTTAAATAATAGCTCATTTTATCCATGCTTTTTAAACAATAGCCCAAAAAACCCTTTTGTTAATTTATTGTTAACATATTGTATAATTCATTAAGGATAAAATAGAATTATCAAATAAAGATATGCAAAATATTTTAAAACAAACTCTCAAATACAATAAAAAAAACTTATATCTTTCTGCATAAATTTAGAATTTAAGGATAACTTAATGAATAGACAATAATAAAACTAAGTAATATGGAAAAGATATATTTAGGGAAAAAAAAGATTTCATAGGCACTAGAGTATTTTTTTTCATCATTTATCTTATCCTTGACTTTAATATGGTTAAGACAAATAAATAAATAATCAGTAAATGCTGTTATTTTACTAAAAGTAAACACAAACTCCTTCATTTACTTAAGAAAAATACACACTAAAGACATAAAAACATATATTTAAAAATACTATAGAATAAAATAGACTATATTAGAGTGTTTTTTTTTAAATCTTTTAGCTTATCCTTGACCTTAACACAGACACTAATTCGTGATCAGAAATAATAATAATAATAATAATAATAATAATAATAATTATTATTATTATTATTATTATTATTATTATTATTATTATGATCATCATTATTATTATTATTATTTAAAAATTTAGTTGACTCCACAAAAAAATTTAATGCACACACGAAAGCATGTATGTGTACGCGCGCACGCATGTGTATTACATATTCTAATGTTATTTTTGTTTCATTAAGTTATCATTATATTTTAAATTATACAAAAAGTCAGATGTTATTCAATTATTTTCAAGATTCTTATTTTAAAATGATTTGCATTTATTTACTTGAAAATCTTATTTTATCCTCAATGAATTATAGAAGAAACTAAATGTAAAATTTACTGAAATTATTTTGGGCAATTGTTTGAAAAATAAGGATGAAATTAACTATTATTTAGAAAGTATAGATGAAATAGACTATTATGTTAAATCCAAAGGATGAAAATACTTTTTTTATGTTATGAAATTGGTAGGTGAAGCAGACACGCAGCTAAAGTAAAATTGTAAGAAAATAAAGAACAAGTGTAAAAGAGGACACCAGAAATTACGTGGTTCGGCTTTTAGCCTACGTTCACTGGCGAAGACAGAATGAAATATTTTACTAGTGAAAAGGAGTTACAAGTATTGTAGTATTTTAGCTCACTTCCCAAAACCCAAATACACCCAAACTCTCTAAATCACTATAACAAGAGCTTATAAATTTAAGCTCACAAAACTCTCTCAAACTCTCTCTACAAGATTACTCTCTCTTAATGGAATACAAAATGAGGGAATGAGCCCTCTATTTATAGCCAAAATATTGGCTACTATTCACATTTTTTTTTCTTTTTCAAAGCCGTGTCGTGTGCTTCTTTCTTCTTTCATTTTTTTTTCTTTGACAATTTTGTTGCTGACCATCTAGATGGCTGCTTTTTGACATTTCTCCCACTTGGAGATTAGATTGAGGATCAATCAATTTCCACATCATCCTTTCTGCTTCGCCATAATCATGTTGCCTACGTTTCTGCTAGGCCACAAGAGGATCTACTCCAGATAAACTTGTCAGCATTTATCGGCTTGGTCAAAACATCTGCTAGGTTCTCCTTGGTATGGATTTTCTGTAAATCCACATTTCCATCTTCCACTACTTCTCGAACGAAGTGATACTGAACTCCTATGTGCTTTGTCCTGGAATGAAAAGTTGGATTCCTTGCAATATGCAAGGCACTCTGACTGTCACAAAACACAGGAATTTTCTGTTGTTTGTGCCCGAGCTCCTCTAATAACCTTTGTATCCAAATAACTTCCTTGCAAGCTTGTGTAGCTGCCATGTATTCTGCTTCTGTTGTAGATAAAGCCACAAAAGTCTGCAGTTTCGAAACCCAGCTTACAGCTGCTCCCGCAAGTGTAAACACATAACCAGTAGTGAATTTCCTTTTATCAAGGTCTCCTGCAAAATTTGAATCCACATAGCCCCTGACAGTAAACTCTGATCCTCCATAACATAATGCAACATCTGAGGTTCCTATGATGTATCTCAGAATCCTCTTCACAGCTATCCAATGCTCTCCACCAAGATTCGCCATGTATCGACTTACTGCTCCCATTGCTTGTGCAATGTCCGGTCTAGTACATATCATAGCGAACATTAAACTTCCCACTGCTGATGCATACGGTACTCGAGACATCTCCTTTCTCTCTGCTTCATTGCTAGGACACATACTTGAGGATAATTTGAAATTAACAGGAAGTGGGGTAGAAATTGACTTACAATCTTGCATGTTGAAGCTCCGCAAGATTTTCTTCAAGTAATTCTTCTGCGAAAGCCAAATCTTCCTGTTATTTCTGTCTTGGTTAATTTGCTTCCTTAGAATCTTGTTTGCTGGTCCCAAGTCCTTCATTTCAAACTCCCTAGCCAACTGTGCCTTCAATTCTTGGATTCGATCTTTGTTGGGGCCTGCTACCAACATGTCATCCACATACAATAACAAAATAATGAAATCATTATCTTCAAACCTCTTGTAATATGCACAATGGTCTGAACTGAGTCTGTTGTATCCAAGGCTCATAATGAAGGAATCAAATCTCTTATACCAACACCTCGGCGCCTGTTTGAGACCGTATATAGATTTGTTCAACCTGCAAACCAAGTTCTCCTTTCCTGTTTCTGCAAAACCTTCTGGTTGGAGCATATATATTTCTTCTTCAAGTTCTCCATGAAGAAATGCAGTTTTCACATCTAACTGCTCAAGATGTAAGTCAAATATAGCATACATCGCCAAGACTACTCTGACTGTTGTGAGTCGAACCACCGGAGAAAATATCTCGTTGAAGTCAATACATTCTTTCTGAGCATATCCTTTCACCACCAATCTCTCACGATACCGCTCCACTTGGTCATTGCCATCACGTTTGATCTTGTAGACCCATTTGTTTCCAATGGCTTTTCTTCCGTGTGGTAGTGGTACAAGTTCCCATGTCTTATTCTTGTGTAGAGCTTCAATTTCTTCCTGCATTGTTGTCATCCACAAAGCAACATCTGAGCTATTTAAAGTTTCATGGAAAGTTGATGGCTCTCCATCCTCTGTTCGAAGACAGTACGCAACGTTGATCTCTGTCACATATTCCGAGTGCCACGTTGGCGGTTGTCTCTCACGAGTTGACCGACGAACTTCTGGAGCCTCGGACTCGACTGGTTCTAGTTCCTCGTGCTCTGGTGCTGCTTCAGAAGAATCTGAATCTTCTGGATTATTTTCCACATATACCGGTACAGTCTCTGACTTTTCTTTTACACTGCTATCATTTTTATCTCTCATTTGCAGTTGATCTTCGATAAAGATAACATCTCTGCTAATAACGATCTTGTGGGCAGTGGGGTCCCACAGACGATACCCCTTTACTCCATCAGCATATCCCAATAAGATATATCTTTTAGATTTTGGATCCAGCTTTGTTTTTTCTTGGGCATTGTACATCACGTACACAGGACATCCAAATGCATGTAGGTAGGAATAATCAGTTGGCTTCTCAATCCACATCTCTATCGTTGTCTTCAGCCCAATAGCTGTAGATGGCGACCGATTTACTATATAACAGACAGTTTTGGCTACTTCTGCCCAGAATGAATTGGGTAGACCAGCAGTCCTTAACATAGCTCTTATTCTTTCTGTAAGAGTTATGTTCATCCGCTCTGCCACTCCATTTTGTTGAGGAGTATATGCCACCGTGAACTGCCTCTGAATACCTTCTTGCTTACAGAAAGCAAGAAACTCGCCGTCTGTATACTCTCCACCATTATCTGTCCTCAAGCACTTGATCTTTTTACCAGATTCAAGTTCCACCCGCACTTTGTATTCTTTAAACACTAGAAATACATCTGACTTTTTCTTAATTGGATACACCCAACATCTTCTGGAATAATCATCAATGAAAGTCACCATGTACTTTGCACCTCCCATAGATATATCCGGTGATTCCTGTTGTGCAAATTTTATTGAACTCGCAAGCGCACGAATCTGTTGTAGTATAGATTAATGGTGACGAGTGTCGATCCCACGAGGAGGTGGATTTTAATTATATATAGAATTAATTTTGTAAATGGGTGATTGGATTTGTGGTGGAAATGATTAGGAATATGCTAAAACTTAAATTAAAATGGCAAGAATAAATTCTAAAATTGAAATGACAAGAATAAATTGAAGTGTAAATCTATTAAATTGACGTACTTGGGTATCTGGATCCGTATCAACATGCATCATGGGCTAAATATTCCTTATTAATACCAATTAAATCATGAGAGGGGAATCCACACCTCATGAACCACGCTCTAATAAATATGGTGCTAAGGGCTTATCGTGCCAAATAATAATAATCTTATACTAGGGAGCCGGTGGAACCAGGGCGGTACTAGATAAGATTAGTATTATTTGTCAACGAAAAGTCAAAACATCCACAAAAACTAGAGGGGAAGAGAAAATAAATTTACCAAATCAAGCCCATGACACATGTTGAGACTTCACCTTCAACTCAAGCTTGAAAGAAAATTAGCCACTCATAGTTGAACTAGGGGCAAAATAGGAATTTATTAAAATACGTAGAAAATACAAGATAGAGAGAGAATTACAGAAAATGGATCCCAAAAATGAATTCAGAGGTCCCAAATTAGGGGGGGGAGGCTCCTTTTTTATAGATACATCGAGTAAATCATGACCATCGGATTAAAAACAGTTTGGACGCTCAGGATTGCGCCACGTCATCAGTCAACAGTAAAGTCAACAGTACGCGTCAACAGTAACACGGTTTACACACGGTTTGAACAGTAACGCGGTTTGCACAGTAATAATCCCATGTGTTGCATGTACCGTACGTGCATTTTTTGATCCACTAATATGCTGCCACGTCACCATAAACAGTACATGAGAATTTTAGTCCAACAGGATCTTGACACGTCATCAGTCAATGCCACGTCATCGGTCAATGCCACGTCATCGATCCGTACATGTGAACAGTGCCGTGAACAGTAACGTAGACAGTACCCATACATGTGAATAGTACCGTATATGTGAACAGTGCCATTTTTCCTTTTATGCTCCTCCTAAGGTTTTCGACCGTCTTGAGTTCAAAAATGATGTCCGTTTTGCCATTTGATCTCTCGTTTATTGTGAAATGACTATAATGCCCCTAAAATACATAAAATACTTAATTAAAATAAAACACACATAATTAAATTACAAGGAATTTAAACACATAAAAGTAAGGGTTGTTAGTAATACTTGAAATGTAAAATAACGATTTTCTCCTTTATAAATATGCACTTTCTAACACTCAACAATTCCCATACATCAGAATGAATCAAGTCTAGAATGCATTTACTTCTAGCAATAACACAATGCTCGCAAAATGGTAAACTTACCGATTTGAGCCCCGGAAGCAACTTTTGCTCAGAGAGAATCTTCAAGCCTTGTTCCGACATATGGCCAAGTTTGAGATGCCACATCATCGTTGACTCTTCTCCATTTGATGCGACACACGCATCAGCCTCTTGTAGTGTTTCTCCTTTAAGCATGAATAGATTAGCACCGATCTTTTCTGCCTTCATCAATACAAGCGCACCTTTAACAATCTTCATAATTTCATTCTCCACATGAGTTTTGTACCCATGACTATCCATTTGTCCCAAAGACAATAGATTTTTCTTCAGGCCGTTGACATGTCGTACCTCCCCAATTGTGCGAATTGTACCATCAAACATTTTTATTTTGATAGTACCAATACCAGCGATCTCCAAGGCATGATCATTACCCATATATACAGATCCTCCTAAGATAGGTTCATATGTGTGGAACTATTCTCTCCGAGAGGTCATGTGCCAGGTAGCTCCTGAGTCTATAAGCCAGACATCAGATAGTCGTTTTCTGCCTTCTGAAACAGTTGTTGCCTCGCTGTAAAGAATTTCACCATCATCTGAGGTACTTGCTACACACTCCTGAGCATTTGATGACTCAGGTTCTTTGCCCTCTTTTCTCTTCTGGTTACTCCAACACTCTTTCTTGATGTGCCCTTTCTTGTCACAGTTGTAGCATTTAACATTCTTTTTACTTCTGGATTTTGATCTACCATGATTTTGACTCCCACTGGGGCCACGTTCTGTTGATCTCCCTCTCGTCACCAATAGCGCCTCTGCTTGTTGCGAACTTGCTTGTCTGTTTTCCTTATTTTTCCGCCTGCTCTCCTCATTTAATACGGAGGCTGCAATATCATCGAAAACTAGACTGCCTACTGGATTGTTGTTCGTCAGGTTGATGATGAGTTGATCATACGAATCTGGTAGACTTTGAAGTAGAAGCTCTGCACGTTCATTTTCCTCTATATTATGACCCAACGTTGTGAGTTGTGAAAATAGAGTCTTCAAGGTGTTGATGTGGTCGGTCACCATTGTAGATTCCGCCATTCGAAGAGTATAGAGTTTTCTCTTCAAGAAGATTTTGTTGTGTAGCGACTTGGCCTCGTATAATTTTGTGAGAGTATCTCATATTTCCTTCGCTGTGTTTTTCTCTGCCACACTAGATAATACTCCATCTGCAAGTACTAAGTGTAGATCAGAAATGGCGTTGCCATCTACCTCGTTCCACTTGTCATCAGTTATCTCCATGGGCCTTTCTCCAATTGCTGCCAAGCAATTATTTTTCCTCAATACAACTTTCATCTTCATTTTCCACAACGAAAAATTATTTCCGTTAAATTTCTCAATTTCATACTTTGCCGCCATTTTGTTGATAAATACCGCACACAAGCTAGTGTACCACCTTGAATAGTTGTGAGTATGTGTGAGAATGTACACCAGGAAAGACTGGAGGGGTCACAATGGTCCCACTTAAAACCCAGACTCCTTAAGCTCTTATCGCCTTTGTGACAGAACTTTCCTAGACATGTACAAAAAACCACACAGTTGCTTTACTCGCACCACTATCCCCTGCTTTGCACCGCCAAATTCTTGGGTCGCTCCCACCGTTTCTTGTGAACAGTACCGTATACGTGAACAGTACCGTATACGTGAACAGTGTCGTATACGCGAACAGTACCGCTCCCACCGTTTCACGTGAATAGTGCAGTATACGTGAACAGTACCCGACTTCGTGAATAGTGCCCCTTACGTGAACAGTACCCGACTCCAAAAAAAAAATACAACCAATAGCTCTGATACCACTGTTAGGAAATTGGTAGGTGAAACAGACACGCAGCTAAAGTAAAATTGTAAGAAAATAAAGAACAAGTGTAAAAGAGGACACCAGAAATTACGTGGTTCGGCTTTTAGCCTACGTCCACGGGCGAAGACAGAAGAAAATATTTTACTAGTGAAAAGGAGTTACAAGTATTGTAGTATTTTAGCTCACTTCCCAAAATCCAAATACACCCAAACTCTCTAAATCACTATAACAAGAGCTTATAAATTTAAGCTCACAAAACTCTCTCAAACTCTCTCTACAAGATTACTCTCTCTAAATGGAATACAAAATGAGGGAATGAGCCCCTCTATTTATAGCCAAAATATTGGCTACTATTCACGTTTTTTTTTTCTTTTTCAAAGCCGTGCCGTGTGCTTCTTTCTTCTTTCATTTTTTTTTCTTTCTTTGACAATTTTGTTGCTGACCATCTAGATGGCTGCTTTTTGACATTTTATTTGTTGTAGTGATAGGTTTAATAAAAAAATTTATGTTATGTTTACTGAGTGGGAGTGAGGAGTACGATTTCTCCTACTCTAATATTTGCTTACATATTTTAAAGAATGGATAAAAACCTCACCCTATAAGTTCCATCTATTTTTAGAGTGGGAGTCCCAATCCCACTCCCATGAGAGGAAGTGAGAAAAATTTCTTATTTTATTAAATTTAAAATAAAATATAATTAGCGCCCATGACGGGCTGCACCTGTGCAATGAAAAGAAACTCCTTTTAAAAAGAGTTATATATGACCGTTGTAAATATAATTAGACTCTAACAGTTATAAAGTGGCATTGTTGACTTTTATTACTCCCATGAGTTTCTATATAAACACATTTATTATGTCTAAAATAATATGTGTAATGTGTAAGAAATATGGAAAATACGTCAAACGTATTAGAATATATAAATATATAATTTTGTTGTAATATGTAGACATGTTCGTGGATCGTTTTTAATTTTATTGATTAAACATCAATCCATATATGTTCCATGATTTTACGGATTATAATTTTCCAATCCAATCCAATCCACGGATTGAATAAATTCAATCCAAATTCAATCTATACATTTGCGGATCGGATACAGATTTAACTCAATACATATCCAATCCATACGTCTGCGGATTTAACTCAATCCATGTCCAATCCACCATTTTGCGCATTAGTTTCCGAATTAAAATTTTTTATTTCTCTCCAATCCATGAACTAGGGTTGGCAATGAGACGAGATGGGATGTGATTTACCAATCTCAATCTCGTCCCGTATATGCAAGTGGGATGAAAAAATGTCTCACTCCCGTCCCTATATTTTTTTGGGACAAAAATATATTCCGATCCCGTCTCAAAAGATATGGGATCTTACGGGATCCCATCCCAATTGAAAATATTCTCATTCTTAGTCGGCAATGAGACGGGTGGGACGGAATTTGCCAATCTCACTCTCGTCTCGTGTATGCAAGTGGGATAAAAAAAGGTCTCACTCTCATTCCTAAATTTTTTTATAGGACAAAAATACGTCTCAATCCCGTCCCAAATTGCCATTTCTACCATGAACTAATGAAATAAAAAAAAATCTAATATAAAAATAATTTTACTACTAATTAAATTAAAAATTGAATAAAATTTAAATAAATTAATTATTTAAATAAAGATAAAATAATAAATTCATAGTTTTAAAATTTAGGACATCGAGATTAATTGTTCAAATAAAACTATAATAATACGTTCAAAGTTTCAAAATATAACACACTAAGATTAATTGTTTAAATAACGTAACAATAATACATTAATATAACACTGAAATTAATTGTTCAAATAAAACCACAATTAATTGCAATGACGAATTTTCTGAAACCAAACACAGTTTGATCTTTCACCAGGGCTATTGCGCCTGTCGAAAAGTGGTGATTACGGAGTTGTCAACAATGGGAACCAGGAGAAGCCATACGAGTGGCGATCTTGAAGGTTGTGATAGTGCAATTGTTTGGCTGGAACCAATGATTGTGAAGTGGTTTGATGGACTCGGGGAAGAAGATGGCTTGCTCTAGCCAGAATCACGCGGCCGACGTCCTTCAAATCGGTGTTGAGATTATATCGAACCAGTATTGGATGTTGCTAGTGCGTGTGACAGTGGGAAAGCTTAGGGTTTTTTGTTTGCAAATTGTTGGTGACTTGCATTATGTTACTTTGCTTTTGGGTGACTTTGCAAATTGTTTGTAACTTGGCGTTATGTTAGGTTGCTTTTGCTAGTGTGTGTGACTTTGCTTTTATTTTTTTTACAATTTTTACAAGTTATATTTGATTATTTAATTATTTTTTATTTTATATTATTATTGGATAATTGCTAAGATATGTTATAGTGCTTATGTAACTATGTAATGTCATATTTATAATATTTTTTAATTAAATTTATAATAATTTTTTAACTAAATAAATAAATAATTATTTTTTGCGGATTCACAGATTTTTACGGATTTACATAAGTAAATCCATATCCAATCCATCGACTGCGGATTTTTAAATTTCTAATCCATATCCAATCTATCAATCCACGGATAAGATTTATACAGATTGAGCGGATCAGATCAAATTTTGAACAACCCCTAGTAATATGTTTCTGTGTTCAGAGATCAAAATTACAGGGACTTAAAGAAATTTAATTTGTTTCAATTCGAAGAATCAATTAGTATGCAGACGACTCCAGTATTTTTTAATAACATAAATTGAAGTGGTTACGTTTGGAATAAAAACAAAAATCTTACATTCGGAGATCAAAATATATGCTTTTGATCATAAATTGTATGTTAAATATATGCAAATACCAAAAAACTTGAAGCTTCCTACTTTGTACTTAGACTTTTACCCTTAGACCTTCCACGTTTTTAATGTGGACATACATTCATTATCATGCACCGCAGCGTACAAGAGCCAGAGCCAAGAACCAAAAGAGGACAAACCGACCGACCAGCTGGGATGACAAGTGGCAAAATACGAGCCAAAAACTTTACATTCATTGTCAGTGTGCCCAAGAATTTTTTTTTTTTTTCATCTGGGATTAATTAGTCATGAATATAGATAGGAACTGCTTTTTCTGATTAATTTTAAATTAAAAAAAAACAATGATTGGTGGCGGCCGCATGTATTAACAATGAAACGTGGCAGGATATGAATGATTAAAACAATCAACGGAGGTGGTGCCGGTTGGACCTTTGAGTTGGATGGGCGGTGGTGCTGACAGATGAATGATCATTGGTGATTGGTCGGTGTGTTCATCCACGTCACGACCTCCCAATACACATAATGCACATGATTTGTGGGGCCACACGCCAGAGGTTGTACACGTGTCAGATTATCAGCCATTGATGTGAAGTTTTTTTTCTATGGGTCAATTTAATGTAATTAATTTAAATTATATTTAGTTTATTAGTCGGAAAAATAATACGACATCCATTGGGTGAGCTACTGCTTTGTTAGTAGTATTTCAAGTATATTCCTTCAGTAAGTTACCGTTATGCTTCAATGATTACAAAATATTCTTGATGAAAGATGCTACCATTTAAGAAATAAACATTGATCGTGAGGAAAATGCTCAGAATCATCTTACACTTAAACCTATTAATTCAACTAGTTCATGAACTAATAACAATTGTATTTGTATTACTTGATTAAATGCATCTTCATTCAACTAAAAATTTAATTAAAAATGCAAGAGTACGGTAAAAGGTACACAACTAAATAGTAAATATCTTTTGTGCATATATTTAATAAGAATTTTTTTCAACAGTAGATGTCTTTTTTTTTTGTGTAGACACACTATTAAGTCATATTATATAATTTAATAAAATTAATACATATATATTATTAAACCATATAATTTTATAGTGAATTGAATATTAATTCTGTCAACCTAAATGGCTTAATAGAGTATGTTTTTGCACGAAAAAAATGATGGGACATCCAGCTGAGAATTTCTATCAGTAGTAATACATAAAGTGTAAAATAAAATTAAAGTCTTTTATCGATCTTTTCGCTAGCCAAATCATTGAGATCCAGAGTAGCAACCCCAATAGTCTAATTTGGTGGGGCTAAGAAAGTAGAAAATGAAAGACACCAAAACAATGGCTCGATGGGGCGGCAAAAAACTATGTTTAATTCGTACTCAATCATCTCCTTAAACCCCCCCCCCCCCCCCCACCATAAATACCCTCCACTTTCCTCACTCTTTTTCATCACTTAAATAAATCCACACCTCTCTTATCTCCTATTGGGAATTTTTTTTTTTTAATTCTCAGTGAAGACCAATCCGTAGCAATGGCCAAGGACATTGAGGTTGGTGGGCAAGGCGAGTTCCATGCTAAGGATTACCACGACCCTCCTCCAGTTCCATTGATCGATGCCGAGGAGCTCACTAAATGGTCGTTTTACAGGGCTATTATAGCTGAGTTCATCGCCACGCTCTTGTTTTTATACATTACTGTGCTGACAGTGATTGGTTACAAAAGCCAGACTGACGCCAACCACGGCGGTGACGGATGTGGTGGTGTTGGCATTCTGGGCATCGCTTGGGCCTTTGGTGGCATGATCTTTGTTCTTGTTTACTGCACTGCTGGTATCTCTGGTAAGTCAGTCTAAAGGCGTTCAATATCTTTTGTTGCTGTGTATATGCACGTATGTTCATTTCTCAAAGGTGTTTGATAAAATTGTACGCGCAGGTGGACACATTAACCCGGCGGTGACATTTGGGCTGTTCTTGGCGCGGAAGGTGTCACTGGTGCGAGCCGTAATGTACATGGTGGCTCAGTGTTTGGGAGCCATATGTGGCTGCGGGCTCGTTAAGGCTTTCCAGAAGTCTTACTACACGAGATACGGCGGTGGAGCCAATGAGCTCGCTGATGGGTACAGCACTGGCACTGGATTGGGTGCTGAGATCATTGGTACCTTTGTTCTTGTCTACACTGTTTTCTCCGCCACTGATCCCAAGAGAAATGCTAGGGACTCCCATGTTCCTGTAAGTGATCACAGTTTCTTATGCTCATCTGATTTAAGAGATAACAGAAACCTTACCAACATCTGGTTGAATGGTTGATTGATTGTTTATATATGTTTGAATTGAAAGGTGTTGGCACCATTGCCAATTGGATTTGCTGTGTTCATGGTTCACTTGGCTACGATCCCTGTCACTGGAACTGGCATCAACCCCGCTAGAAGTTTGGGAGCTGCAGTGATTTACAACAAGGACAAGGCTTGGGATGATCAAGTATGCACCAACCGAATTTGATTCTAATTTTCTCTCTAATCCTGTTTCTTGTTATGCTAATATAAAGTTTATTTTTTTGTATTGTTGCAGTGGATCTTCTGGGTTGGCCCCTTCATTGGTGCTGCAATTGCTGCATTTTACCACCAATTCATCCTCAGAGCATCTGCTTCTAAAGCTCTTGGATCCTTCAAAAGCTCCTCCAACATTTAATTAACTTTTAAAATAATTACTGGAGGATTAATCAATGGCTGTCAAGCGGCTTCGCGACTATGGAATTTGTACATTATTTTATTTGCATCAGTATTTAGTAGAGCTGGTGTAGATCCCGCAGCACTTTGTGTGTGTCACTGTGTCTTTTGTTTACCTCCGGGCACTTGTTTTTAGTGTGCCCCAAATATTGTCATTTGCTTTGCTTTTCTTCCCCTTTTCGACGGCTGTACTCGTGGTTTTATCTAAAATTTCGATAGTGAGTGCTTCATGGCATACAATTGTGCCGATTAAATAAAAGGAGAGGGTAATTCCCTTAAGATAGAACATAGTTTATCTTGTTTATTATTTATTTTCCTGAGAATTACTCGTAACATCTTATTTTACCTAGTAGGTTGTTTGATTACAAACTTCACTGATGTAAGTTAAAGATTGAACTACATAAATTTGATGGGTTATTAAGATTTATGTAAATTTTATTTTTATGGTCTGTTTACTAATTGGGAATGAGAATGATAATAAGAAAATAGAAATTAATGATGTGTTTACTTCCTTAAATGAGAGGTGGAATGAGAATTACCTAAAATTAGGAATGATTATTAGAGTTCTCATTCCCACCTCCCTGATTTAAGTAGAGGTAATATGATCACTTTAGAAATGAGAATGGGGAGATGGGAACGAGAATCTCATTTCTAAAGTGACCATATTACCCCTACTTAAATTTTAAAATTTTTATTTTATCCTTTCTTATATTATTATTAGTTATAATGATTAATAATAATTTTGATAATTGTAATTATTATTATTATTATAAATTTTAATATTGATAATAGTAATTATTCATCATATCAATTAAGGTCAGTTTAATAACTTATAATAGTCCATTCTGATTCTAAGATAAAGTAAATATATCAATGACAATACAACTTGTTTCGATTTTGATTCCCACATCTAAAGTAAACAATTCATTCTAATTCCCATTCTCGAGTTTTACCATGACACATTCTCTAGGTTCAACACAATTATTAAGCAAATAATTTTTATTATTTGTTTGATTGTTTAACTTAAATTTTTATTATTAATTTGATTAAAAAACTGGGTATAATATCACCTAATGACCTCAATATAAATCAAACCTGATTAGTTAATAAATAATGCGACATAATTATTAAACAAATATACTAAAATTCGACATATTGATTAATCAAATCAAACTTTTAAACCATAGTCCAAACCTATTATTTTATTTTCTTATATTTAATTATTTTTCGAGCTAGTCTCCAAACTCTACACTTACTACAAATACAAATACGAACATTTAGCCACTTGAGGTTTAGCCCAGTGGTGAACCATTACCCTTATGGTGTGTTTACTTGCAGGATTGAGGAATCAGAATCATTGATGGTGTTTACTTCGCAAATATGGAGCAGGAATCGGAATCGAAATGGTGGGGTCCACCACTATTTGGGAATGGGGAATGAGAGATTGATTCCCATGGGGGAGGTGGGAATGAGTCTCCCATTCCCGGGATTGACCATTTTGCCCTCCCCCAAAATTGAAAATGCCCACCTTGTCCTCTTTTATAATTAATTAATATAATATTATAATTAATTAATATAATAATATAATTAATTAATATATTAAGATTAATTAATAAATAAATATATTATTAACTATAATTATTAAAAATTATAGTTCTTGAATAAATAATCACAATAATTAATATATTATTATTATAGTTAATTAATTAATTATTACTATTAATTAATATATTAACATATTATTAATAATAATTAATTAGTTAATGCAGTATTATAACAATTATTAATATAATTAATTTATATATTATTATTAATGAATTTATATAATTATTACTATTAATTAATATATTATTAACAATAATATATTAATAATTATTGTTCCTGAATAAATAATCATAATAATTAATATATTATTATTGTAATTAATTAATTAATATACTATTATAATAATTATGAACAATAATAATTATAATTAATTCATATATTATTAATAATTAATTAATTAAATTAATATTATTAAATAAATAATATCATTATTACTACTAATTAATATATTAATATATTATTAACAATATTTATTAATAATTATAATTTTTGAATAAATAATCACAATAATTAATATATTATTTTAATTAAGTAATTTATATTAATATTATTAGTTAATATATTTTTATAATAATTTTTATTATAGTTATTATAATTAATTAAAATAATTTACAATTAATTAATAGATTAGTTAATAATAATTATGATAATAATCCATTAAGTATTTTTTAGTAATTTATTACAATCTAATCCTACAGTTCAAGTAAACAACTTATTTTTATTCACATTTCTTATTCTCATTTTAGTCAATTCTCATTCATTTCCATTCCGATTCCAGCTCATTTCGATTCAAGCTTAGTAAACGCAACATTAAAGTTAAGCATGAATTTGAGGACAATGGTTCGAGTCCCATGGACTCAAAAAGCTCCCTCAATTACGCTTAATTGTGTGGAGATATTTGTAAAGTTTTTCTCCCTTGCGGAATACGAGTGGAGTAGAGGCACCCCTTCTCAGTGAGGGTTATTTGTCTGGGCACGTACTTCATATAATTAAATATAATAATATAAGTCACAGTTATATATCTTATTGTAAATATTAGTGTATTGATCTGTTGTCATAACAATTATAAATATCTGTGTAATACAGTAACCTGATGCTTAATCAGTTCAAAAAAAAAAAAATACAAACATTTAAATTCTCTTAGACTTCAAATTATAATATTGGCATTGCGTAACCAATTTGAAAAAGAAAGTTCATTTGCTTTCACGACTTGGTAAAGCATTGAAATTTGTAAAAAGCGAATTTTCGTAACAATTTTTTCAACCAGACAAGTTACCTCAGTTTAACCCAAATTATGAAGTATTCCTATTAATCTAGCTATTATCAATGAGAAACTCTCACCATAACACAACCGAAAGTGAAAGAGAATAAATTTATCATCATTCTTAAGGTTTGAAGATTCGAATCTTTCCATGCGACTGTGGCTTCAAATAAATTATTGCGTGGAATGGAAATTTTATCAAGTCACGTGTCATAAAGATCAGCTTCTTCTTGATTAAAATAAGGTTATGTTTGATTAAAAATTGAGGCTTGGTAGTTTTTGATCCACCTAATTCTGTTGTGCGATTTGCAGAAGTAAGGCCCAAAAGTGTATTCAGACGTTGGTATGATCTAAATAAGCTTCAATTGCAACTTTAACTATGGCTGTTGTTTTATTAAGTAGTATATTTAGGCTAAAACAATAGTAGCACCTGCTGTGATAGTGGTGCGGGAGTGGATTACACTAGTGAATAATGGAGAATTATTCACTTAATATTAATATTCTAGAGTTGTGATAGGCTATAAAATGTGTTTGGGGAAAATGTGAAAAAATGGAGTGTTTTTGGAAAATGAATATGAAAATGTGTTAGGTAATTGTTGTAAAAAAAATGTTTCTTGAAATGAATTTTTAGAGAAAATCAGAAAATATTTTCTCTAAAATGTTTATGAGAGAATACTGAAATGTTTTCTCGAATTGTTTTTGAAAAAAGTTTTTAGATTGAATCTAAAAAATAGTTTTGGAGAAAAATAGATTTTGAAAATGCTCTTCACTTACATTAATTGTCTCTTAGAGCATCACCAAAAGACTCTTCAAATAAGATTTTATTACTTATTTGAAGAGCCACATCAATATTTAAAGCTCCAAAAGACACTCCAATTAAGATTCTTCAAATAATAATTGTTTTTCTCTCTTCAAATTTGGAGAGTTAATTTCTCTCTCTTCAATTTATATTTTATTACTTTTCATTAAAGAAAGAGAGAGAAGTGCTTTAATTGCTATTAACTTTTCTTTTAACAAACTAATTATATTATTAAAATAATATTAATTTATTTCTATTTGAAGAGTATTTATGAGAATATCATATTTTTTTACCATTTTATTTACCACATAAGTAAACAAATAAATATTTAAAGAGTAAAATTTATAAAAACTTTTGGAGATGCTCTAATTAGATTAGCTAATTTCAAACTCAATCAAAAGCCTCCACTCTTCAATGCAAGCCCTGTTATAGCCAATTGGTGGCTTCAAAAGTCAATAAATGCACGCTTTTCATTGAATATCAATGCATACTTTATTCATGCATTTAATCTATTTAACAAGCCATGCATTTATTCTAATCCATGTAGGGGTGTGCACCGTTTCAGATCGATTCGGTTTTGGAGTAAATCGATATTTTTTATTCAATTTAGTTTGGAAATTTCAAAAATTTGATTCGGAAATTTATATTCAATTCATTCAATATTAATCTATTTAACAGGCCATGCATTTATTCTAATCCATGTAGGGGTGGGCACTGTTTCAGATCGATTCGGTTTTGGAGTAAATCGATATGTTTTATTCAATTTAGTTTGGAAATTTCAAAAATTTGATTCGGAAATGTCTATTCAATTCATTTAATATTAATCTATTCAGTCTTTTTAGTTATGAAACACTGAACTGAAACTAAAAAAATCGAGTCGAACCAAACTCTTTGGGTTCGGTCTGGTTCGACCCACTCGTAAAGCCCACGTGGCATTTTTTAGTTTAAAACTTATTTTTCTAATTTTTTGGTTCAATTTCTAGATTTGAAATTGGAAATTAAAAACCGAACCAGAGTATTCAATTTTATATTGAATTAAAATATTTAGTTTTTTTTCTAAGAAAAATACTGAACTGAACTCCTAAAATATTAAACAAAACGATAATTTTTCAGGTCTAGTTTGGTTCTGTCCACCCACCCCTAAGTGCATGTCTTACATTAAATGTCTAGTTCTTCCCACCCCTAAATGCATGCGCTTTACATTGAATGTCAATGCATGCTTTGTCCATGCATCTAATCCACATGTATTTCACATTGTCAACTGTGTGCATTTAACTATGATACATGCTCGCCAAAGTGAGCCTTTTTCGCCAATAATTATCTATTAACTCCTTGATTTTTAATTAAAAAATAAGTAAATACTTGATGTATGTGAATCAGCAAGTATGTGTGTGCTTTAGGATTTATGGTGTGTTTATTTCTTGGAATAATGAATGAGAATGGAGGAATGATAATCAAAGCTATATTTACTTGACAAAATTGAATTTGGGAATGGGAATAAATTGTGTGGGTCCCACACAATTTGGGAATAAAGAATGAGAATCCCATTCCTATGGGGGGTTGGAAATGAAAATATGGGAATGAGAATGAAATATAAATTTACTTTTCTATCCTTTTAATTTTTTCATATTTGCTAAATTACCCTTATTCAAATCACAAATAATTTTATTATTTTAAATGTCATTAATAATAATAATAATGATTATTATTACATTTTTTATTAACTTTATTATTTTAGTTATTATTAATTATTTTTATTTTTATTAATATTATCATTATTAACAATAAAAATAATGATAAAAATAATAATTAATAAAAATAATTAATTTATCATTATTAACAATATTATCATTATTATTGTTGTTGTTGTTATTATTATTATTATTATTATATTATTATTATTATTAATAAAAATAATAATAACAATAATTAATAATAACTAAAATTAATAAAATTAATAGAATTTAATAATAATAATGTAATTTTCATTATGTACATACATGTATAAATATTATTATAAAAATGATATTAATTAAAATAATAATAATAATAAATGTAATAATGATAATATTAATAAAAATAATATTAATAGTAATTAATAATAACTAAAATAATAAAGTTAATAAAATATAATAATAATAATAAAATGTTAATAATGATAATATTAATAAAAATAATAATTAAAATAATTAATAGTAATTAAAATAATAAAGTTAATAAAGTTTAATAATAATAATAATAAATGTTAATAATGATAATATTAATAAAAATAATATTAACAGTAATTAATAATAACTAAAATAATAAAGTTAATAAAATATAATAATAATAATAAATGTTAATAATGATAATATTAATAAAATTAATAATAAAAATAATTAATAATAACTAAAATAATAAAGTTAATAAAATTTAATAATAATAATATGTTAATAATGATAATATTAATAAAAATAATAATAACAATAATTAATAGTAATTAAAATAATAAAGTTAATAAAATTTAATAATAATAATAATAATAATAATAATAATAAATGTTAATAATGATAATATTAATAAAAATAATATTAACAGTAATTAATAATAACTAAAATAATAAAGTTATAATAATAATAATAAATGTTAATAATGATAATATAAATAAAAATAATAATAACAATAATTAATAATAACTAAACTAATAAAGTTAATAAAATTTAATAATAATAATAATAAATGTTAATAATGATAATATTAATAAAAATAATAATAACAATAATTAATAATAACTAAAATAATAAAGTTAATAAAATTTAATAATAATAATAATATTATTATTATTATTAAATTTTATTAACTTTATTATTTTAGTTATTATTAATTATTATTAAGATTATTTTTAATAATAATAATAATAATAATAACAACAACAACAGCAACAACAACAATAATATTGTTAATAATGATAAATTAATTATTTTTATTAATTATTAATATTATGAGTATTTTAGTAAAGTGTTTCTCATTTTCATTCCTCATTCCCATTTATTTTGCCAAGTAAACACATCAATAACATTTCAGCACATTTTCATTCTCATTTATTTTTACCAAGTAAACATTGAAATCTCATTCTCATTCTCATTCCAGTCCATTCTCATTCCATCCTATTCACATTCTCATAAAGTAACCGTACTATTAGTGTGTTAAACAACTTATTATTATTTTCTGAGAATGATTGATTCTTCATTAGTTCGTTTTGCAAAACATTCCTTTATGGGTTAAGATCCCTCAAGTGTACTTATTTAAAGGTTCAATGTGATCAGAATCTCAGGGCCCGTTCGGTATCATTTTAGAGGCCCTATTTTCATTTTCCTTTTATAACTATCAAAGTGAGAATATGTTTAACATGTTCTCGACATATTCCAAAACTAAACTAAAAAATAGATTAAAAAACAAACTCAGTGACTCTCTTCATCCTTATCTCTTCGGCCTTATCTCTTCAACTCTCTCTCCCGATCTACTCACAGCGTTTACTCTCTCTCGGTGTGCTTTTATCTTTTCGACTCTCTCTCGCGATCTACTCACAATGGTTACTCTCTCTCGATGTGCCCAAAACGGCTGCTGTACTGGCCGCCGCCGCTGCTTCATTGGGCTACTGTTATTGCTCCATCTCCGCCACCGTCGCTGCTCCGTCTCGACTGCCTCGACTGCTACTGCTCTGTCAGCTCCGTCTCTACTATTGTGAGTTCCTAATTTTTTTTTATTTGAGTAAATGCCCGCAGAACACCGTCGCCGTACTTCGTCTTTGCTGCCTGCACGCTAAACCTGTTCAGCTTTGCCGTATAAATCTAGGCTGCAGCCTCCGGACTCCATTGATAAATCCTTCATTCGATGTAGCAGAGTATCAAGGTAAATTATTAATTTTTTTAATTAGATTTTGAATTATTTTAGTCATGGTGATTTGGGTTTTGGATTATTTTATCTCATTTGGGTTGGGTTTACCTAATTTACATGATAGCTTTAATCTCGGTGGACCTATATCATCATCATATATGTTGGAATTTTTCAATTATTCTATCAGAAGAGAAAGCTATGCAAATATGTTATTGAATTTTGGTGGCATTCTTGGTTCATTTTGAAATGTTAGCTAGCCTTTTGGCTGCACACAGATTGTCTAAACTTCATGTTTTCTTTGCATTTATAATGTCCTGCTGTGAAATTGAAGGATGTAAAGGGTGCTGAAACTTTGCACTTTGTTCTACTTAAATCAGTGTCCTTTGATTTAAAAACTTGGTCAAGTGTGTTGCTAAGTTTTGGAGACAAGAATATGCCAGTGTTTTCTTAAGTAAAATAGAGAAAGTAATTAAAGCCTGTTAATTATCAAGATTTATATAATTAAATCTCTATTTTCTAATATTTAGGCTTCGTATTTGGTATTTCAGAAACAAGTATTGAAGCAAATTGAAGAGACTGAACTATTCAAACCGAAGATTTGTAAAAGCCGTTGCTTGTGAAATTTTCTTGTGCAAATGCTTGAAACAATATTTGCTTGAAATAGTTGCAAATGCTCAGGACTATGGACTTTGGATTGGGAAACTGAAGTTAGATGAAACTTGCTGTAAGGAGCCAGACGTGACATTTGTAAAAGCTGATGATCCAAAGCCTATGACATTGGTTTCATGGAAAGTAAAAGCTGGTGGCATTGATCAAGGAATTGACATTTTGTTAGTTCCTTCATCTCCAACAAATTAACTTGAGAAATTTGCTGCATTGAAGGATGTAAATGGTGTCAAGAATTTACTGTCTGTTATTTAGCAAGCCTTTTGATTGGGGAGCATGCATTTATAACTCAACAATGATAGTTTGCAATAGTATTTGGGAATGTGGATATAATACTTGGGTTATTTAAACTTTACTTAAACATTTTTCTCTTTTGAGTATTTGGATACCCTTTGGTATATATTCTCTTACCTTTTATACCTCTAGAGGTATAACTAAATAAATTATCCATTAATGCTAAGTAAATCAAGTTTTCCTTTAATAAGAAATTAGCTAAGGATGTTCTAATAACTACAAGTTAATCTCAAATAAATCATTAGAGAAACAAACGTTGATCCGCATGTAACATGACCATGTTCATCTTAACACTTAATTACTATGCACACTTTTTTTCTGATGAGTGAAATCTATTGGGATTTTTAAATAACATTCTTTGCCTTTAGTAGTTTGTTAGAATTAGAACATACTCGAAACTCTTATCATCGGCTTTAGTTTAGTCAAATTATAGAAAGCCAGAATAGCAACCCGCATAAATTTGTTTGGTGGGGATAAGAAAATGAAAGACACCAAAATATTAGCTAGATGGGGCGGCAATACTAAGTTTAATTAATACTCAATCATCTATTCGAACTCCCCCATAAATACCCTCTACTGGTTCACTCATCTTCATCACTCAAAAAAGTCCACACATCTCTCTCTTCTCTGGAAAAACTCTTAAAATTATCAGTGAAGAGCAATCTCTAGCAATGGCCAAGGACATTGAGATTGGTGGGCAAGGCGAGTTCCATGCTAAGGATTACCACGACCCTCCTCCAGCTCCATTGATCGATGCCGAGGAGCTCACCAAATGGTCATTTTACAGGGCTATTATAGCTGAGTTCATCGCCACGCTCTTGTTTTTGTACATTACTGTGCTGACAGTGATTGGTTACAAGAGCCAGACTGACGCCAACCACGGCGGTGATGGATGTGGTGGTGTTGGCATTCTGGGCATCGCTTGGGCCTTTGGTGGCATGATCTTTGTTCTTGTTTACTGCACTGCTGGTATCTCTGGTAAGTCAGTCTAAAGGCGTTTGATGTCTTCTGTTGCTGTGTATATGCACGTATGTTCATTTCTCAAAGGTGTTTGATAAAATTGTACGCGCAGGTGGACACATTAACCCGGCGGTGACATTTGGGCTGTTCTTGGCGCGGAAGGTGTCACTGGTGCGAGCCGTAATGTACATGGTGGCTCAGTGTTTGGGAGCCATATGTGGCTGTGGGCTCGTTAAGGCCTTCCAGAAGTCTTACTACACGAGATACGGCGGTGGAGCCAATGAGCTCGCTGATGGGTACAGCACTGGCACTGGATTGGGTGCTGAGATCATTGGTACCTTTGTTCTTGTCTACACTGTTTTCGCCGCCACTGATCCCAAGAGAAATGCTAGGGACTCCCATGTTCCTGTAAGTGATCACAGTTTCTTATGCTCATCTGATTTAAGAGATAACAGAAACTTTACCAACATCTGGTTGAATGGTTGATTGATTGTTTATATATGTTTGAATTGAAAGGTCTTGGCACCATTGCCAATTGGATTTGCTGTGTTCATGGTTCACTTGGCTACGATCCCTGTCACTGGAACTGGCATCAACCCCGCTAGAAGTTTGGGAGCTGCAGTGATTTACAACAAGGACAAGGCTTGGGATGATCAAGTATGCACCAACCGGATTTGATTCTAATTTTCTCTAATCCTTTTTCTTGTTATTGTAATATAAAGTTTATTTTTTTGTATTTGTTGCAGTGGATTTTCTGGGTTGGTCCCTTCATTGGTGCTGCAATTGCTGCATTTTACCACCAATTCATCCTCAGAGCATCTGCTTCTAAAGCTCTTGGATCCTTCAAAAGCTCCTCCAACATTTAATTAACTTTTAAAATAATTACTGGAGGATTAATCAATGGCTGTCAAGCGGCTTTGCGACTATGGAATTCGTACATTATTTTATTTGCATCAGTATTTAGTAGAGCTGGTGTAGATCCCGCAGCACTTTGTGTGTGTCTTTTGTTTACCTGCGGGCACTTGTTTTTAGTGTGCCCCAAAAATTGTTATTTGCTTTGCTTTCCTTCCCCTTTTCGACTTCTGTACTCGTGTTTTTATCTAAAATTTCAATAGTGAGTGCTTTATGGTATTCAATTGTGCCCATTAAATAAAAGGAGAGGGTAATTACCTTGAAATAGAACACAGTTTATCTTATTTATTATTTATTTTTTTGAGAATTGCTCATAACATCTTATTTTACCTGCTAGGTTGGTTGATTACAAATTTCATTGATGTAAGTTAAAGATCGAACTACATAAATTTGATGTGTTGTTTAGATTTATGTAAATTTTAGCTTTATTTTACCTCTAGAGGAATATATTATGATTGGCTCCTTGAGCTTCCCACGAGCTTCCTTGCACTCTAGGAGCTCTCCAAGGTATTTCTAAGCTTTCTTGAGCATTTTCCTTTTTTTTAAGCTCCACAAAGCTCCTTTGATCTGAATGAGCCCTCTAAGATATATCCCATTGAGCCTTTCTTGAGCATTTTGCTTTTTTTTAAGCTCCACAAAGCTCCTTTGATCTGAATGAGCCCTCTAAGATATATCCCATTGAGCCTTTCTTGAGCATTTTCCTTTTTTTTAAGCTCCACAAAGCTCCTTTGATCTGAATGAGCCCTCTAAGATATATCCCATTGAGCCTTTCTTTAAACTCTATGAGCACTCTTTAGTCCCTTAAGCTTCCTATTGAGCTCTGTTGAGTTCTCTAAATTAGCCCTTCAGGGCTTTGCGGAGCACACAATTTACATACACTAGAACGATAAAGGATTTAATCCGTTTTCCTCTATACTCAACAAAGTTTAATACATTTGGTCTTATCTTTGGGCTAGGGTTTGTAATCTGGGTTGGTGGGTACAATTCACGTCAAACTCTAAAATGATTTGTGTCAAATTTTTTTGCTAACCCAATCCATCTAATAAATAAATGATATGATGTAAGATTGGTTTAATAATGCTGTTTTAAAATAATTGTTATTAATTGTGCAAAAAAAATTAAGTATAAAGATAATTAGTTAAATATTTAGTAAAATCTATTATTAAAAGTATTCCAAATTTTAAAAGCAGTCAAATGTGTTTATTAAATATTACTATTAAACTGCTGTAAGAATGTAAATAATTGAAATGAAAATAATATAGAATACAATTTATTTTCACATTTATAAAAAATATATGTATAATTTATTTATTTTTTTAATCTAATAATTTATAACAACAATAGATATTTATATTTTATTTATTTTAATATCTCAACATAATTGGTAATAGTAATAATCTCCTTAAATTTAATGATTTATCTCCTAATTAAATAAGGAGAATTTTAAAATTTTATAAATATATGTAAGGATATATAAGAAATTGTATTAATACATTTTAACAAGCTGCTCCTCCCTTTTTAAAATCTACCATATAATGGTGTGATTTTGCCAAAAAGAATTTTTAGAAGAATTTTAGTTTCTATCTTTTCAAAATTATTTTGAGCCTCTTAAAAGTAATTCTAAATGTTTAGATTCTCTCAAAAGTACTTTCTACAAGTACAAACGTTTACATTCTCATAGACTTCAAATTATAATATTTGTATTGCGTAACCAATTTGAAAAGAGTAATGCTAGAAGGACATAATCTTGACATTATGATGACAAATTTCAAATTTCTTTAATTCTTTTGGTTACCAAAATTTTTTTATATTTATCTAAATGACCCTTAGTCTTAATGATTTTCAATAGTTGGATCATTCCTTCTTCCATCTCTTCTACATAAACTTTTTTAAATTTTTGACTATAATTTTATGAATTTCTAAATGATTATCATACTTATCTAGATCTATAAATTCTAGATTAGACCATGCATTTATGATTATTTGTCTCTCTTGAGATATAAACTAAATTTTTCTTCTAACATATCTACATATACATTCAATCTATTTTCCCAACTAAGGATCAAACTATCAAGACTCACATAGAAACTATAAAGTAAATTCAGCCTGTTAGATCGACAATTTCACGTTATCATTATTGTTATCCATCATTTATGGAAGATCTCGAATTATATTATTAGCTTTCCAACTGTCTTGAATTATTTCAAGACTGGATAAAATAGATTCCATTAAGGCTATCCTATTTTCTTCTTCAAAGGAATCAAATATTTCTTGATCATTATTAAGGTTAATTCTTTTCATCTCTTTGTACAAGCATTTGCTTATATGTAATCTAGTTTTAATAATGGAAATTGTATAAATAAATTGGTATTCTTGATTGAAAGATATGTTACCTACTGCATCTAAAAACTTATTAACAAATCTTTCCATTTTGATAAATTTGAATTACTTTTATCACTTTCTCTCTTATAAAATCCTAGAAAACAAAGAAGGCCCAACATGCTTTTGTTTTTTTGCTAAAACATAAGAAAATAGTTCGAAATTACTACTGGTGTACTATCCCTCAGAATTCTAGAATAAATTCACTAATTGCCTCTAATCGTAGATTGGTCCACGGTCAACATTGCCATAGCTCCACATATCATGCAAGACTCCAACGATTGTTCTAGATGGCCTAATACAACACACAACAGATTGGCCTAATATGATATGTCTAAATGAATTTCTTGCAATTGTCTTTGGAAGAGTGCTTAGTATCAAGAAATCCTCTTCGTTTAGCACATGTGTTGGCCTGTAAGATTCTTGGTTAATCTCCAAATATATATAAGATATATGGAAGGTAATAATTTCACTCAAGAAGTTTCATTTATTTCATAACCGAAATTTTTACAAAGGAAGAAAAATATAGATGAGAGTGAAGGTTTAGACATCGTATGCCCTCTCCTTCTTACATGATTCTATTTATAAGCTAAAAGAGATAAGGTTATCTCTTCTTATATGAGACTTGTTACATTCTTTTGTTTGATGGTGGATTCACTGGAGATAAGTGTCCCTCATTCTTCTATCATTGAGGATAGTTTTTGTCTTCTTTTTCTTTTAGTCGACAACCTTCACATGATTTTTATAAGCTTTATCATTTTGGAATCTTTTTTTTTTAATTATTTATGCTTTCAGCTAGCATCTTTTATCCTTTTTAGTGACTTTTCTATAACATGCTTATTTTCAGTTCCTCACCTAGTGATATGTCTTCCTCGGTAGATTCCTCTTTTGAAACTTCGCAATAGTCGCCATGATGATTGATGTTTTAACACTTTGCATATCTCGTGGTGTTTTGGCAAGGTAGATTCCACAAGATTTTCATATGTTATCTTTTTCTTTTTCAATAGTAACTGCTTGGCTAGTATTCTTTCTTTTCTGCTCATAGAAAAGATTATATGCTCTTTTGTAGTCTTATGGAGCCACACCTTTACCTTGCTTATCCTCTCAAGTGATTTATAGAGATCATGTCCCTTTTGCTACTGAGAGCTTTAGGCTCAAATAGTTCGGGATCATAGTCATTTTAGACATGATCTAGATCAATAATTGGACTTACTTTCTTACTATTAATGTCAACTTAAATCATGTGCTGTGCTAGATACCATTTGTTATCATAGTATTTAAGGCAAGTAGCGAGAACGTTAATAATAATAATTTCTTTTGTCTTAAATATCCTTTTGAGGTCGTTGATAGACTCTTTAATTTTTTTTGGAAACTCTTCTAATTTCCTGCAATCACTGTTGACATAAATAAGGTTAAGGAAACCATATTCAAACATATTTTTTAATCAAATTTTGGATTAGCTCCTAGAATAAAGTTAATTCTCGGGTATAACCTTGAATGATCTGGTATTACAGCCTAGCTAAGATGAATTTTATAGGCTATTTTACCTATTCTTTTATAATCATAAGTGTAGTCGCTCGCTAATAGAATCTTAACCATTAGAATAAATTGTCTGCTTTTGTTATATTGAGGCCTTAAGCTTACTGAAGAGCTTTGAGATCTTTCATTCTTCATATTTGATATATTCTTTAAGATCATCGATTGTGAGAAACTTCTTTGAATGTGTGAACTTTGAGTCTTGTGAAGAACTCTGGGTAATCTGCCTCTCAATTTGATCTTTGAAGTGGACTTTTTTTTTAGTATATTACTAATATATTATTCTCAGGTCTAGACTTCTAGATGATTTTGAAAATTTTTGTTTGGACAAAGTTTGTATAATTCTTTATAGGCATCATCTATCATTGCAAGCCCACTATAAATCATTTGATTGCCCTAGAGAAGCAATTCTTAACCTTTAGAGCACATAATTATGCCCTTCAATATTTTAGAAAGACTTTTCTCCATTGTATTCTATGCTAAGAAAATTTACAACACAATTGTTAGATCCTTTAATAAACTTAATTTCAAAATCATATTCAGCAAAGAACTGTTACCGTTTAATTAATATTTCATATTGAGGCAGATTGGACAATTTATTAAAAATATATCATTTGACTTGATTATTATTAGATCTTACCTTAAATTTCTTTGGTAACAAAAGGGATGTAAATTTAGCTATTGCATTTGTAATAGCTAATAATTCTTTTTTATTACTATGTTAATTCATTTCTACGAGTTTAAAGGTTTCGCTGGTATATCTACATATCTTTTCTTGGTTTGTTTTTAGTACTGCACCCCAATGATTATCTAAAGAATCAGTTTCAATAATCAAATTATCATTACTAGTAGAAAATCTTAAATCTTGGTAAATTTTTGCATATTTCTTTTAACCACTTTACCACGTTGGTATGGAGATCTTCCTACGATTTTGTATTATTTTTTAGAGAAATTATCCACCATCCATCTGTTTTTTCACCGTTTTTCAAAAATACACAAATCTTTTTTTTTCGGCAGCGCTCCACCTGAAGTTAACATTTTTTTCATTGGTCCACTCTCCTTATAACACCGTTAGAACTTTGCTGACATCATAAGAGCAAAATTGTCATTTCACAACGAAAGAATGGTGGAAAGTTGCAAAACAATATAACTTCAAGTGGAGTTAAAAAAAATAATAATTAAGAATTGTGTATTTTTTAAAAAATACGAAAAAATAGGTGGTCGGTGGATAATTTATCTTTTACATTTGAGGGTAAAAAAGTCATTTATATAATATTCCATTAGTTTTCTTAATGGTCTCTAAACAGAATTGGACAAGTGAAAAGAAATGTAACTTCAGGTGGATTCCAGTAAAAAAAAAAAAAGAATTGTATATTTTTGAAAAAGCTAAAAAAAAAAGGTGGTCGGTGGATAATTTCCTAATTTTTTTAATAATCCTTGTAAATGTTGTCTTTTTTTAACTAAGTTTTCTATGAAACCTTCCGCATGATTAAGACATCATAAAAATATTTGAATATGCTCTTTAGATTCTCATTTATTTAGAAATAAGTATATTTTTTTTAAAAAAATATGAGGTTGCATTTTAATTTCTGTTTCATCTATTATCAATCTTAGAAACTCTATTTTAGGTTTCATTATTTCAGCTTTCTTGTTAGAAAGTATATCCTATGTTTCTTGCATTTTTCTGCACAAGAAACAAGATGATTAATATGATTAACTTCATTATTCAAAAATATTATAATATCATCAACATAAACGATGTAAAATTCATAAAATTCCTTGAAGATTTTATCCATCTTTCTTTAAAATATTTGTGGGGCATTTTTTAATCCAAAAGGCATTACAATCCATTTATACTGTCCTTGAGGTGTGCTAAAGGCAGTAAGCAGTATACTTTCTTCTTCAATTTTAATTTGCCAAAATCCAAATTTGCAATTCAGCTTGCTAAATATTTTTTTATTAATTGTAGAAGTAATAATAATCAAATTTGGTATGTTTATTTAATTTTTTGTAGTTAATAATCATACGAGCTTTTCCGCGATTAATCTTTGCATGATCCCTTACCATAAAGATTAAGCTACTATGTGGACTCCTAGATTCTCGAATAATTTTGCATTTTAGTAATTCTTTAAGTTGTTTATCAAATTCTAGTCTATCTTCTTGCCTATATCTCATAGGTTTGACTCTTGTGATAATATTTGGGTCTTTCAATTAAATCTTGGCATTTGTTTTATCAATTTCACATAATTGAATTGGGTTTTTTGGTTTTTATCAAGTGCTTCTAAGATTTTTTTCATAATCATAGATGATTTGATTAATTTTTATATTGAAATCACCACATTGGTTGCTTTGAAAATGTAATTTTCAAATTGTTCACCTAACAGGGTTATAAATCCTTGATGTTCTAATGGAATGATTACATAATATTTTAAGAGTAATAGTTTTCTTTAGTCATTATATAAATGAACTGACGAAATAATTAACTCTTAAAAGTATATCTAATTAATTAATTTAAATAAAATCTTTATTGGCAAACATTTCACTATTAGCCGAGTTCGTCAATGCATATTCTATGGCATATGTTATGCTATATGGATGAGATTCATCATGCATTATATTAAAGTATTTAAAATCATGACATCGGGTTAATATCTTATTTATATTTCTGTCTTAAAGACTTAGAGAATATTTTGGGTATATCTTAAATTTTAATTTTTTATAACTAACATTTCCATGTATTATTCCAATAAGTAGACATGGCAAAAAAGCCCGACCCAACTTTTGCCACGCTTGACCTGAACCGAATTTTTTGAGTTTTGACACGAATTTAAGGATTTTGGATTGGGCTTGGGCCTAAATATGAGGGCCCGATTAAAATTTGCGTCAAGGTCAGACCCTAGCCGGCCCGACCCGAAGTTTAAAATGAAAAATAAAAAAATGATTTTATTTATATAATTTTATAAGACATAATTTTTTATTATCTTTATTTTATTATTTATACAATTATATGGTTGAGACCTTAAGTAATTTCGATGTTTATATATAAATTTTAATATATAAGGAAGGTTATGTCCATTTTTTTAAAATTTAAATTACTTAAATTTAAAAAAATCTTAAATATTATGAAATTCGGGCTTGGAAAAAAGCCTGACCCGATGCCAACCCGAAATTAAAATGTTCGGGCTTTTTTTTAGGTTGGACCTTTTATTTTTGTGATCGAACACAACCCGCAAATTGTCATCTTTACCAAGGAGTGCAAGTTTTCGATCTTTTATTCTATTATCTAGTACAACTAGATTTACTGAACTATCTATTCCTTCTCTAAAATGAGCTTTTATTAAAATTTGGATTCCTCCAATAAAAAAAATCCAATCTTAAGTCTATCATTGGATCTTTTTCTATTAATTTTATCTTCTATATTTGATTTTAATAATAAAGGTATATTTGTATTTCCTCTGGCATATCTAATTTCGATAGGTTCTTCTCTTACAATGGCACTGAGATACATTATATTTTTTCTTTTAATAATAATAGCAATTCCTTATGCCAACTTATTGACTGAGGTAAAAAAATATTTACAATTCCCTGTTATTAATCTTAAGGTGTTTTTTTAATAAAAAAGTAATCCTCTATGAAAAGAATCTTGTTCTTCTAATTCTTCATCCTAATACAAATATCTATTATCTAATTCTTCTACACTCATTCTAAATCCGAGCTACTTAAAATCTCGTCAGATATACAGTATATGTTATCATTATCACTAATTTCTTCACTATCAGTGATTAATTCTAAATTATTGAAATCCTCAAGCATTTTGTTATTTTCTTTTTTCTTTTTATGACATTTATTTGCATAATGCCCTTCTTCATTACATTACCAGAATTTACACTTTTTAGATGCATTGGTTTTAGAGTTTCTTTTAAATTTATTCCTTTTGAAGAATTTCTTATATTTATTTTCTTGTAATATTTCTTATTGGTTTTATTGAATTTCTTCTTATGTTTATAGGTTTTATCTGAACATCCAAATCTTGGTGCATCCTCTAACCTAGAACATCATAATCCTCGATTTTCTTTTTAATAAATCTTTTATCTCTTATTTCAACACACCACTAATTTATTCTATTTCGAGCAAATTTGATCCTATTTCCTAGGGTATCAGTGTTTGTAGCATCTTTGTATTCTTTACTATATTCTAGCATAATCCTTTTCCTTTTATGGGTCTGGTATTTCTATAAAATATGAACAATTATAATATTATACTGTATTTTCATCACTATCAAACTAACATTTATAATATAAGTCCTCAAAGCTACATATGTAATCGTTTAAATAAATATATAACGTATTTCAAGCCTTGTTAGCTTCATTACATTCCATCATATTTACTCTTTACTTCCTGCTGAAAATCAACTTCATAATCTTCTCCTAGGAATTCTTTTCTTATTTCATTCTCAAATCTATTTAAGATCTAATCTATATTTTTGTTTGGATTATTATTTTCTCCATACAATATTCTATGTTTACTAATACCTTTTAATCCCATAAACCATTGTGCTACTATTCCTATAAACAAAGTTTTAAAGAATTCTATACTATTATTTCTATCAACCTTGTGAAATACAAAAGCAATTTTCATGCATTTAACCTAAGCAGTTATTGTTTTATCTCTATCTTTGACACAATTTATATTCTTTTTAAGTTTGCTAGATGGCTTACTAGACTTAAAATATTGACTTTGTGGTCTTTTGTAGGTTGGTATGTATTTTCTAGCATAAGAAGCTCTATTACTAGATTTTCTTTATTCAAAATCTCTTGACTTTGACTCATTCATCTTTAGATGTTCAATTCTATTTTCAATATCTTGTAAATTTATAAATATATCTTCTTTTTGATAAGTTTCAAATTCTTTATCTTTATCATATAAGTCTAGATTTGATAATTCTTTTAATCCATTGCCTATGTTTTCACTTAATATTCTCAAACTTATTAATTTTTTATTTCCATCTATTTTGTTAAATAACGGTCTTGATATTGATTGAATTCATTAATTTTATTTTTATTATAACAAATTATGGTATCTTTTAAAATTTTATTTTGTTCTTGAATTACCATAAGTAATTCTTCCATAATGTTATTGATCTTTTGTACTGCAATCTTCTTGTAACTTTCTATTTATATTTATTGAAAACTTATTACCAAGTTGCTCAATAATTTTTTCAATTTTGTTTAATCGAACTTCTATCTTATTTAATATTTCATTTATTGAATTTCTATTCATAACATTGATGATTTCTTATTTCAATTTATCCTAATCTTTAATGTTGAAGCCTTCTATTAATTCTTTAATTTAACTTAATCTTTAACTTTCTTATTTTAATTTAACTTAATCTTTAACTTTCTTATTTTAATTTAACTTAATCTTTAATGTTGAAGCCTTTTATGTTAGTTTATCCTAATCTCTGTAACTAGAAGGTGGGAGCCTAACAGTTTCTATATTTTGAGAAATTATGAGTGGTTTTGGTAGTTTGTTCATTCTACCATCTTTCCAATAATTCATTAGATTCAATAAGATATTTACAACATATGATATTTCTTATTTCTTTTGGAATATTGTTCTCCTCTAATCCTTTATGTATAAGATAGAGTTTATACATAAATAAATCCTTATATCTAGTTAACATATTATAGAAAGGAGAGTTTTTACATCTAATCTTCTTATTATTCCAATTATATTTATCTTTTTGTTTAATAGATAATCATCTATTATAATCAATCACAAGATCTTCAACATAATCATTAACAAAATTGATATTCCATTGTTTTCATGAAAAATTATCCCTAGAAACTTCTTCTCTAGTTCTACTTAATAGAATAGGATGTGTTTGAATTTCTATTTCTTATTATTTCAAGTTCTCCAACTTTGAATCCCTAGACATGTGATAAATAGAATTGTTCTGAATATTTAATATCTAAATCATTTTGATCCAATGAATAATATTTTCTATGTTTAGTTATATTATCCTTGAGCATTTTATTATCTATCACTAGATAATTATTTATGAAATAAACAATTGTTTCTTCCATTTTTTATTTTTGATTTTAAAATACTTATGTACGTGGCTTATTACACCAATCCTACAAATTGATATCGTTCCTATTTCGGTTAATCATAAGAATATATATAGCCAGTTTCCGACCAATACACGATAATATTTCAAAATCTTTTGAACCAAAACTTGGCTCTGATACCATTTTTCTAAGCTTAGCTTCGCTTTTATCAAATTATTTTTATTTTCAAAATTGATAACTTTTTAGGGATCTAAATGTATTTTTCTATCTTCTTTATTTTCCTTCATCTTTTTTTTTTTCATTTGAAAAAGAAAAGTCTTTTGCTTTCACGACTTGGTAAAGCATTGAAATTCATAAAAAGAGAATTTTCATAGCAATATTTTCAACCACACAAATTACCTCATTTAACTCAAAGTATGTAGTATTTGTATGAATCTTGCTAATATCAATCAGAAAGTGTCACCATAACACAGACTGAAAGTGAAAGAGAATAAATTTATCATCTTTCTTGAGGTTCCAAAATTTGAATCTTTTTACGTGATTGTGGCTTCAAAGACGGAAATTTTATGTGATTGAAATAAGATTAGGTTTGATTGAAAATTCGGGCTTAGTAGTCTTCAACCCATTTGATTTGTTGTGGGTCTGAAAAAGTAAGTTCCAAAAGCGTATTCAAGCATTGGTAGTGTAAATATTGTCATTTTCCATAATAAAACAATGTAATTTCTTAAGATACTTAGTTTTAGTTGAGAAATCCAAAAAAAAAATCATTGAAAACAATAAAAATTCAAGGTAAAACAAAGCCCATATTATGTACGACGGGGAAGTTCATATGCAATAGGTAGTGAAATAGATGCATGTCGCATATAATACATTGGGTACCTTCTAGAGGTCACAACTTAGGCTATATGTGTTTATTTTTGGGTTTAAAACTTGCGACTAGACGGACCAAAGAATGTGCATGTTGCACTAAAAAAAAAATGGTTTTAAGGTCATTATGCGACAAAAGACAATTTCAACGAATTATATTTTGGTGCTACAAGTATATTATACATCGCTATGAGTATTTCGTTGCAATCTTTAAAACTGTATATTATACGCATAAAGTGAATACTTGTAGTCTAAGTTATGACTCGTAGAAGGTACATGACACATTTTACATGGTTGTCGCACATACTGTGATTTTGTGCATTAGGTAATTTTATGTACGACAGGCAGTGGGATAGGTGGCTGTCGCACAGGCACCTGTCTCACTGCTTATTGCACATGAACTTCTCTGTAGCACATAATCTAGGCTTAATTTTATCTTGAATTTTTATTGTTTTCAATTATTGTTTTTCTTGGATTTCTCAGCTCAAACTAACTTAAGAAATTACATTGTTTTATGATGGAAAATAACAATATTTACAATAAAACCCACATCAATTTTGAACCTCAATCATAAACTTAATACATTAAAATTTATATTGTTTAAGAACATATATTGACCTTATGAAGCTCTCCAATTCATGATTATATCTTCAGTTGTGAAATACTTGTTTGATGTTGGTAAGTTATCAAGAGTGATGAGATTTGATGATTTATTGGAAGTGTTGAGAGTGTTGATTTTTTTTTTTTTTTGGATTTTGTAGAAGTGGCATTTGTTTGAAATTTTATTAAAAGTGATGAGGACTATTTAGTCCAAAAAACTAGCATTTGGCTAGTTATAATAGGAAAACGTTTTAGGAGTCAAATTTAAAAAATCATAAATTTTTTTATGGCTATTTTTGTAAATTTCTGTAATCGGCCAAGGTTAGATACACGTGTCAAATCAGGAACCATATAATTGGAAGAACAATCACTACGGACGACAACGACATCGCTTTGACAATTTATTTTCCATCTTGTAAGCTTTGCTTTGTGAAAATGTCACTCTAAGCTCCTATTCTTTTTTTATTTTAAAAGTTTTACCATTATCTTTCATTATCATATAAAAAATGAAATGGGTAAACATTCTTTTTCTTGATCTTTAAAGCAAACAAGTTTGATAGTTTTTTAAAACAAAATATTTGTTTTTGAGTATTTGCATACCCTTTGCTACAAATAATATATTATTTTACCTTTATACCTGTAATCTCTGGCTTTCTGCCTTTAATATTGATAGAAGTACAACTGTATAATTGCAGCAAGTATTACAAAATAAATTGACTATTAATGTTAAGTACGTCAAGTTTTCTTTAATAAGAAACTAGGTAAATATGTTTTAATAACTACATAGTAATCTCAAATATATCATTAGAGATATAAACATTTAAGCATTGATTCATATATAACATGATCATGTTTATCATAACGCTTAATTACTACGTATTGTTTTTTCTTAAGAGTGAAATCTATTGGACTTTTAAATAGCATTCTAGGCCTGGATTTTTTGGGTGGCTGAAAAGCCTCTTTATAATCTATCTGTTGCTCTTGTCCCTAATGATATTGTTGAGGGATGCATAGTAGACTTTGTGACTCATGAGGGATCTTGGCGTTGGAATCTCTTTGGCCATTTTGTCCCTCATAATATTTTGTTGATGATAGTCGCGGTTAAGCCTCCAGATGCTAATAGTGGCAGTGATAATTTCTATTGGGCTCACTCCCTTTCTAACTATTTTATGAGGAAGTCAGCTTATTAATAGCTCAGTAAGAATGATATCTCTCATGCAGATCCTTGTTAGAGGAATTTATGGAAATGGAAGGGCCCACAATGTATTAAAATGTTTTTATGGCTCGCTGTTCAGGGGAAGCTCAAGTGTAATAATGAGCTTATTAAGAGGTGTTGAAATTTTATAGAGACTGTAAATTTTTTTTGGAAGCTAAGAAGATGAAGATGAATGTTCTGGAATCTCTTCAATTCTCAATTCACATTAACAAATGAGATTTTACACCAGCATTTATGCTAAACTCATATCAAGCACTAACTAAATACAACTACAAACTCAATAATAAAATAGAAGGTAAGGCATGCTTAACAAACTTGCTGAGCTGGCATAACTCTTAACTAACTTTGTTGACATGTTTTTAACTCACATGTGCTGAGTGTGTGACTTCTTGGTATGCATTATGAGCTTTCTTAATAGCCCCTTTCAAACTCAAGGGACGTTGATGCACATTGAGTTTGGCTCTGAAGTAATTGAAGTGGATGAAAGTGAGAGGTTTTGTCAAAATGTCAGCAATTTGCTCTTCACTAGGAATATAGTTGATTTCCAGTTCCTTTGCCAACACTTTATCTATGATGAAGTGCATATCTAACCCAATATGCTTTGTCCTTGAGTGATAGACAAGATTTTTGGCCAATTCTGTTGTACTGACTTTATCACACCATATTGTAGGTAATAAAGTGCATTCAATATGAAGCTCTTTGAATAAAGATTGAATCTATGTAACTTTTACACTTGCATATGCAAGAGCTATGTATTCACCTTCTGCACTTGATCTTGTAATTACAAACTGTTTCTTAGATGATTAGGATATCAAATTCTGTCCCAAGTAAATACAATAAGCTCCTATTGATTTTCTATCATCAATATCACAGACCCAATCTGCAGTAGTATAGCATGTAAGCTTCATTTCACTCTAGTTGAGAATTTTAATCAATAATCTTTTGTACCCTTCAAATATCTAAGAATTCTCTTGTAGGCCATAACATGTTGCAGTATAGGAGCTGCTATATATTGACTTAACTTGTGTACTGTAAAAGTAATTTATGGTCTGGTTAAAACCAAGTATTGCAAGCCTCCAACTAAGCTCTTATATTCTCTTGCATCTTCAATATATTGTCTTAAATAACCCTTAACTTCTTTCTAAAGCTCTGACCCTGTAACCATTAGAGTATCACACCCTTTGCATTTTAGCATATCAGCCTTCTTTAACAAATCCCTAATATATTTCCTTTGAGACAGATAAACATTGTCCTTAGTATAAAAAACTTCAATGCCAAAGAAATATGATAGTTCTCCTAAATCTTTTAATACAAACACTTTGTTGAATTATAAAATAAAATTTTCCAATTCATCACTATTGGGACCAGTAATCAGTATCTCATCAACATAGACTAAGATCAAGATCATAAATTTAGTTTTTTCTTAAAGAATAAGGATGTATCAACTTTATAACTCTAGAATCCCCACTCTATAATCAAGTAGCTCTTCAACTTATCATACCAGGCTCTAGGAGCTTGTTTCAAGTCATACAATGCTTTCTTCAGTTTACACACATAGTTGGGCCTCTACAAATCAACAAACCTTTAAGGTTGACACATATAAACATTTTTAATTAACTCTTCATTTAGAAAGAGGATTTTACAATAGGACTGAAAGTTTAAAAATAATCAATACCTTCAGTCAGTTGAAAACCTTTTACAACTAGTCTAACCTTGTATTTGGTTATGCTTCCATCAGTGTTTTGTTTGACTCTAAATACCCACTTATTGTCCATAACTTTATACTCATGTGAAAATGGTACTAAAGTCCATGTTCTGTTTTTGATTAAGGATTCATACTCATCTCTTATAGCTTGATGCCAGTTCTGATCATTGAGAGTTTCTTGGATTGTATTAGGTTTTGTATTTGTTAAAATGACTGTACATAATTTTATTTTGAAGATTCTCGATTTTGATATGGTAATCATCTTGTGACAAGGTTATGAAATGATGTTTTTGTTTGGGTTAAGTTCTACATTTTGTTGTTGTTGAGAGGCTGTTTGTGGTTCAAGTTGCATTTGAGGAAGTTCGGGTACTTGAAAAGGTGTATGGGAATATGAAGATTCTAATAGTGTGTGATTTGATTGTTCTTGTTGAAGCAAAGTATCTGTATGTACAGAAGATGAAAGTACTTGTTCTTGTCTTGCTGAACCTGTTGAGTAAGTATCTTCAAAGTTGTTATTAGGTAAGGATAAGATTGAGAGATAATAGATTTGTTGCTGAAAGAAGTTTGATACTGGAGTTTCATGTACTGTGATATTTTTAGCTAAGGAAAGGTCACTGCTTATAGAATATGGAAATGTATTTTCATCAAAGATGACATGTCTGAGGATATAAACTCTTCTTAAGCTTGTTAGGCACTGATACCCTTCGTATTTGTTAAAGTCTCTCAAGTAAGGATAACAAAGACAACCAAAAAATTTAAGAAAATTATAGTCTGGTTTATGCTTAAACAGTTTCTCATAAGGGGAAAGAAGTTTGAGTACAGGTGTTGGAAGTTTGTTAATGTGGTAGACTATTGCATAAACAACATCCCACCAAAATTTAGAAGGAAGATTAGCTTGAACTAACAATGTCAGTCCCAGTTCTACTAAATGCCTATGCTTCCTTTTAACAAATTCATTGTGATGATGAGTATATGGACATAAGTGTTTAAAAATAATCCCATTTTGATTTAAGAAATCAGTGAAAACTTTATACTTCCCCCCCTTTCCCAAGTTAGATTGTAGCATTTTGATTGATGTGTTGAATTGATTTTCTACCTAGAGTTTGAACAATTTAAAGACTTCGAAGGCTTGAGATTTGAGTTTAAGAGGGTAAATCCAGGTGTATCTACTAAAGTCATCAACAAAAATGATGTAATATTTATAACCATTTCTGGACACAATAGGTGAAGGTCCTTAAATGTCAGTATGAATCAATTTAACACCTTAGTGGCTTTGGTCTCAATTGTGGAGAAATTTTGGTTGTGAACTTTCTCTAACTGACAAGCTTCACATATAGAATTCATAGAAGGTAAAAACGTTTTGTGAGAAACTTTAAGCTGTTTACAATTCTTAAGTAAATGCATCAATATTGCTTGGTTTGGATGACCAAATCTTCTTTTCAATAGAATTATTTCATCAGGCGTATGATTACAATCAATAAAAGTAGAGTGATAATAGTTTTTGGTGACAACATTACTATTTTGACAATGAGGTGACACTTTTGCACATGACAACATAGAAATTGGCTTGTTCAATTGAAATTGTGATAGATGAAATGTAGGGGATGAGTTGTTGAGAATAGAGAGTTGAATTACAACTTGTAAAGACCTTTCTCAGTAAGGCCCTACAGAAGAACTTGCCCCTTCAAATCCTTTACAAAACATATGTTTCCCATAATTCAACAGAAAGAAAGTTATTAGAGGTGGGCTTAAAAATGCTTAATAAATTTGTACTTTTTGAAGGAACAAGTAGCATGTCTTTCAGTGTTATGGTATTATGTGTGGTTGAATGGTTTGAAGCTCTAAATGTCAGAAAAACATGTCCAATATGAGAAATAGATAAGCCTTTACAATTTCCAATAATAAGTTGACTAGTACCTTTGTATTATTCTCTGAGGTGTAGATTCTCTATGTTGTTGGTTAAGTGATGAGTTGCTCCATTATCCAAATACCATCCATCATCAGCAGCTCCTTCAAAGTTGGCCATGTAAGCTGCTCCAGGAGTAGAAGCGTCATTTCTAAAGTAATAGTGAGTTCTAGAAGCAAGATAAAAGCTTTGTTGCATGTAATTGAAGTTGTCATAGTCATCAACACTTTGATATGGAGAAGCAAAACTATCAAATTTAGTAATGTATGCTGATCTTGGTCCTTTGCCCTTACTAAAACCTCTTACAACAGGAACATAATTTTCAAAATATCTATGCCAGCAAATGTCAGCAGTATGATCATATTTGAAGCATATTTGACAAATCAAATATTCTACAATGCCTAAGGTTCCTTGAGGTCCATTGACTCCAGTAAATCCACCTTTAGTGAATGGAGACAGATTTCTATGTGACTGAAAAACAAAAGGATTATTTTGATTGAAAGATTGACCTCTACTATATCTACCTCTAAGATTGCCATTATTCATTTTCTGATAATGACTTGTATTTCCTCTTCCAAAATTATAATTTCTTCCACAAAATTACCGATGTATCCTCCTCTCCTAAAGCCTCCTCTAGATTAAGCATAGAAGGCCTTAGGATAATATGCATTAGTGTATGCATAATTTACATTAAATACACTCTTATCATCCTGTTCTTGTTCTAATTTAGTTTCATGTGTCAACACTAGTGCATATGCATCATCAAACTCCATTTTAAAACCAGTTGTAAAAGTAGCAACATCATGATAGCCTAGTCTTAATCCATTCAATATTTTTAACATTAGATCTTTTTCAGTTATAAGACTACCAACACTTGCTATTTTATCAGCTATTGATTTCATCTTAACACAATAATCCTCAACACTCAATGATTCATTCTTAAGTGTGTTCAACTCATATCTTAGTTGAAAAACCCTAGCTTTAGACTGTACACCAAATTTTCTTTCAAGAGCTCGCCAAACATCAAATGAGCTAGCACAATTTATAACAAGACTTAGAGTACCCTCAGTTATTGATGATAAAAGCCATTAAAGCAAAGTTTGATCTTGTGATCTCCAGTTCTAATATGCTGGATTGGAAATTTCTTGAGTAGATTCATTAGTTTCAGCAAAAACAAGATGTTCATTAGGTGGTAGATTTGTTCCATCAATGAAGCATTCCAAACGAGTGCCTCTAATGGAGGCTAAAATTTGTGATCGCCATAGCGAATAATTGGATCTATCTAATTTGATAGGAGTATTGAAAGAAAAATTTATCTGAGCTTGTTGATTATGAATTTGATTTACATTTATGGTTATTAAGTTTCTGGAATTCGCTTGCTGGTAACTGGAACTTGCTCTGTTTTGCTGCTCTGATACCATGTTGAAATTTTATTGAGACTGTAAAATTTGGTTGGAAGCTAAGAAAATGAAGATGAATGTTCTGAAATCTCTTCAATTCTCAATGCACATTAACAAATGAGATTTTACACTAGTATTTATACTAAACCCATATCAAGCACTAATTAAATACACCTACAAACTCAACAATAAAACAAAACGTAAGGCATGCTTAACATACTTGCTGAGCTGGCATAACTCTTAACTAACTTTGCTGACTTGCTCTTTACTCACATGTGCTGAGTGTGTGACTTCTCTGTATTCATTATGAGCTCCTTAATGATTAACACTAAAAATTGTGCATATAATAAGGATAAAATTATTAGTTTTTTACTTGAAGTATTGATTAATGCACTTATAACTTATAAATTATATGAATACTCCCCTAATAAATTTTTATGTTTAATTAATTCGCAATATGTAAATTTTTATCTTGTAAATATTTTCAGGAATAAAGACATAATTAGATTTAAAAGCAAGAACGAAGAAGAACTGTTGGAGTAATTTGGAATGCATCATTGAGGAGATGTAATTAATAAATAAAAAAATTAATTTTAAAAAAAGAATGAGTGGACAGGTGATGGTCAGGAGGCCTAAAACAAATAAAATAATAATGAAATAAATAAAGAATGATGCATTTCTTGCCTATAAAAGGCAAGGAGATGCAGGAGCAGGGTAGCAAGCCGAGAGAGAGGAGAAGCTGAGAGATAATAGAGTGTAGCTGAGGATTTCTTTCTTTCTTTTCTTTTTTTGTTTTCTTCTGTAACAATTTTCTTATAATATATTCCAAAAGTTTGTCAAATAATAAAAAGAGTGTTTTGTTTTCTTTTAAGATGAGTAGCTAATTTTACTAAGCTGAGGTAAATGGTGAAGCTTAAAGTTTCAAATCATAAAATTAATTACTTTCTCAAGTGAGTTTTAAGTTTATTTTATTATATTCTGGTTATTTTTATGTCATGTTAATTCATGGATTTCCTTGGATTTGTATGGTATTTTGACATAATGTCGACATATAAATGTAGTTGTGGCACATTAAGTACTTGATTCTATATTTATCCACACACATAATTAGTTAAGAATTAAATGATATAATAACTAATTGGTAAAAGTGAGACAATATAAAAATGAGAGAATATTAAAATTATAGCTTGAATACTGAGGTGGATCCCGTAACCTTAGTATATTTTTAAATTATTTTCTAGTGATTTCTTTTTCGTAATTAATTTTTTAAAAATTATTACTAGATTTTAAATTCTCTGTGATTCGACCTCGAACTCACTGGGTTATATTATAATTAGACACTCTTATATTTAGGAGTAATACACTTTTAACACGTGTCACTTAATAAGAGGCATATTCGCACTGATGCAGCGTGCCTTCAGTATGACGGTGGCATTGAAGATACTATTCACGCTCTTAGAGATTGTTTTGTGGTGAATAGGATATGGCGGGAACTTATGCCAAGCAGCGATTATGGTAATTTCTTTTCTATTCCTCTGCGTGAATGGTTATTTCAAAATTTGAATAATAACATTAGGCTAGAAATTGTGAATGGGCTTGCATATTTGGTGTAGCTCTATGGACGATTTGGTACTGGTGCAACAAATATGTTTTTGAAGGTAGTGCAACTAATGTTACTGCTATGGTGATAGATATCCAGAACCGAGATAAGGAAATTCATAGAGTTTTTGACACCTTTGATACTAATAAGTATAAGCGAGTGGAGAAGTATTTTGGTTGGCTGCCCCTGGTTTGGCCTGCGTATAAATTGAATACGGATGGAGCTTGTAAGGCATCGAGTTTAGCTTCGGCTGGAGGATTAATTAGAGATGCTCATGGTGAGTGGATAGAAGGTTTCGGCATGAATTTTGGGATGTGTTCAATCACAAACGCTGAGCTTTGGGGTATGTATCAGGGACTCATTCTGGCTTGGAACAAGGGCATTCGGATGCTGCTTGTGGAGGTTGAGAGTTTATGTGTTACACAACTTATCCAAAGTCAGACTCTATCCACTAATGCATCATCTTCTCTTGTCAATGGCACTGGGAGCTCCTCTCTCGCAATTGGCAAGTTTCAGTGCATCATATTTATCGAGAGGCGAACCTTCGCAGCAGGTTTCCTAGCTACTTTCTCACTCTCACTTCCTCTTGGGCTCCATGTTTTATCTACCCTTCCCCTCGAAACTCTTGTCATTGACTTTACTTTATAGAAAAGCCAGAATAACAACCCGCATGAATTTGTATTCTCATGTGCTTGAGAATTTATATTCTCTGTTGTAATCTAAAAGTTGCTTAAAATTTACATGAAATTCATATTAAGTTAGTTCCAAGGAGTTAGAGCTTTTTTCCAATTTTCAACGTTATTCTGTAAGTTTAACCCTATATTTTCAACGACAAATCTAATCAAATTTCAGCGTTACACTTGATGTAATTAATTTAATTTAATAAATTTCTTCTACTTTCCAGTTTTATTAGAAATTGTCGGCAGTTGCCCTTCAAATGACCTTTATCATATCCATAAAAGAAGTTTTCAAAAGCGAATCAATGTTGTGGTCAAAAAAACAAAAAAAAAAAAAGAGTGAATCAATGTTAAATGTTGAAAATTCCAAATGCCACATGGTGAAAAATCAAAAGTAAACTGTAGAGGAAGACTATACAAAAAAAAAGCCATTAATTGCCTTTTTTTTTTTTTTTTTTAACACATTATAAATCAACAAATCAACAATAGAGACAGCTACTAGAAACAAGGGAAATTTATGAACAAAGACCGAGTCTTCGCTCAGGAATTTTCTCGGCAAATACGTTCGTAGCCAGTGCGTGATGCCTCATTAATGCGCAACAACAGTCAACAAAAACTCCCAACACGAGGTAATTGCCATGTTTTGGGGAGGCAAAATTTTCAATTCAATAAAAATAATAATAATAATATATCACAGAATCAATAACCTAAAACCATTACTTATAATAATCTTCTATATATATATATAAAACTAGGACTTGAGGAGGTGATGTGGCATCATCATTTTGCTTCTTTGTATATTTTCTATTATCTAATAAATAGAGATTTTTTTTTTAGATTTGACTTTTCATCTTCTCATAATTAATTTGATTGTATTTAACTCATTTAATAAATAGTAACTTTATTAATATATATCATTCCTCATCTTTTTATATTTTCTATTATCTAAAATATCTAAAATATTGGTGGATATTCTTTGTAATTTTTTTCTCTTTTTATTTAAATTCAACAATATGTAACCATTAATAATATTAATTATAAGTCTTTTGAAACATTTATTTATTTTAGGGTCATTCTATAATGCCGTAACTAAATTTACGGCATTGATGCCGTAATGGACGTGAACCGTTAGATTTGAATAAAAAATCTCTACCATTAATTCTAAATAAATAGGTAACTTGTTACCTAAGTAGCAGATAATTACTCTTTTTTGTTCAAGTTTCATGTTACATTTACCAATTTTATGTGTGATTTACAAGTTTTATGCAACATTTACAAGTTTTTGTTTTATTTACAAGTTCTTCTTACAATTTACAACTCTAACATTAATTTACCTATTTTTCCATTAATTTACTAGTTTTATGTGTGGTTTACATATTTTATGTTTTATTTCACACTAAATGTGAATTTACTAGTTCTATGTTATTTTTCTAAGTTTTTGTTTTGTTTACAAGTTCTTCGTACAAATTACAACTCCAGCATTAATTTACTTATTTTTTCATCAATTTACTAGTTTTATGTGTGATTTACACATTTTTGGTTTTATTTCACAATTTACTAGTTTTATGTCAATTTACTAGCTCTATGTCATTTTTATAAGTTTTTATTTTTTTTACAAGTTCTTCGTGCAAATTACAATTCCAGCATTAATTTACCATTTTTTTCATTAATTTACTAGTTTTATGTGTTATTTACATATTTTTTGTTTTATTTCACACTTAATGTGAATTTACAAGTTCTATGTCATTTTTTTAAGTTTTTATTTTGTTTACAAGTTCTTCTTATAATTTACAATTCCAACATTAATTTACCATTTTTTTCATTAATTTACGAGTTTTATGTGTGGTTTACATATTTTATGTTTTATTTCACACTTAATGTGAATTTACTAGTTCTATGTAATTTTTCTAAGTTTTTCTTTTGTTTATAAATTCTTCATACAAATTAAAACTGTAACATTAATTTACTCATTTTTCCATCAATTTACTAGTTTTATGTGTGATTTACACATTTTTTGTTTTATTTCACAATTAATGTCAATTTACTAGTTCTATGTCATTTTTATAAGTTTTTGTTTTGTTTACAAGTTCTTCGTGAAAATTACAATTCCAACATTAATTTACCATTTTATCCATTAATTTACTAGTTTTATGTATGGTTTACATATTTTATATTTTATTTCACACTTAATGTGAATTTACTAGTTCTATGTCATTTTTTTAAGTTTTTGTTTTGTTTACAAGTTCTTCGTACAAATTACAACTCCAGTATTAATTTACTCATTTTTTCATCAATTTACTAGTTTTATATGTGATTTACACATTTTTTGTTTTATTTCACAATTAATGTCAATTT